>JAVDOI010000153.1:20000-80000 GCA_032191485.1 Leptoclinus maculatus
TCTCTCCCCACCCACTTTCCGCTAAGACCCGCCCTTCTCTCCCTTCGATTGGCTAGTACTCGTTGCCTTCTTCTCAGAATGTGTTCCGTTTATACAGCTGATGAAAAGCATTGGTTGAAGGTTGGTAGGGTTGATGATTTCTGAGGTTTTCATGAGGACGGACGTCTTCTTGTAGAGTGCTTTCATATCTAATTACAATGTAGAAGGATTATGGTGATCATATGGGTGGAATAAATTAACAGCTCTGTTGGAGATTTACAGATTGACAACTTGTGGTCGGATGCACAGCCCACAAATGAACCTTATTTCCGAGCCGTCAGCGAGGCCAGAACTAAAGAAAAGACTCCGGGAACCCCAGTTTAAAGTGTAGATGTGTAAGTGCTGATAGCGGGCAGCGCTGTTGTCTCCGTGGAGAGCGGCTGACGTGTTCAGTGGAAGAGTGAAGAAGAGGAGGGTCAACAGGACGACATTACTCTGACATCACATCCCTGAAGTAGCTGCGGGGCAGACGCAGCAGCACGTAACGCGCGCCGATCTCAGCGGGGAACGTTAATGACGCTGCCATTAGCGTCAATGGAAGATAATTGTACACTTTCCTTCCCCTGTAATGTGTTCGGTGGGCATTCTTCCTTCTCAAAACACTTCGGGGTGGTTCCTGTTGGCTTTCAGCTCGCAGCGGTTGTAAAGAAGTGGAGCCCCGGGGCCTCTTATAATCACAGCAGTACATTCACCACACAAGAATGCACCATTGTGCATATCGTGCACTGATTTGTTTGGTTTGTGATTTTACTCCGTGGTTAAGAGAGCGCGCCGTCATCCCATCTGACCGCAGTCAACAAAACACGCAGCAATGCGATCGTTCATTTTTATTTTCTTTCTTAAATTGTACCGCTCGCATGGGATTGTTTAAAGCGCCTTTTGTGATTGGCTGCGTGCAATCAAGAGAGCCACGCAGACCCCAACCGGGCTGTGGAGGAGGAGTACCGATCATAGAGATTAAATCCCTCCTTTAGAGGATTGTGAAGTGTTTTCCTTCTGCCTAGTGTAGGCTCACTCATCGGTCAGTGTCTCTGGTGAACAAGGGCGAACCACCACCTTTAAAGCTCCAGGAAGTCACTGCCCCCGGGTCAAGAAGTAGTCCCGCAAACATAACGTCAGGCTCAGAGATGACTGTTTTAATATCAGCTTTGTCACAGAGCATGCATGATGTGTAGTTATGAATGAATTATCCTGCATTGAATTATTTATTTTTTTCCTCCTCTCCATTTCCAGCGCCGGTGTGTTTGTGCTCACACCTAGCCAGTTGTTAGCTATAGGAGCGGAGGTGTCAATGCGACCTGGAAGAGAGTTCAGCTTCTGTTGTCGTGACGAGTCACACAAGCAGAGGTGTGAACGTCTGGGAACCGAATGTGTCTGTATGGATGCGTTCCAACAGGTTCTCACTCATCAAGCGCTTCAGACCGCTCTACGTTGCCCCTCTAGCGTCCGTCTGGGAGGTGTCGGGGACGGCGGGTCAGCTTTCGCTCTGCACGTGCATAGCGTCTTTTAGAAATACACTTCCAACGTAGGTTTACTTTTTTATGGTTTACTTGGTTTAGGCAACAAAAATACTTGGTTAGGTTTAGGAAAAGATAGTGGTTTGTAATTAGTACATCTATTACATAAAATAAGTTCTCTTAACTAACGCCGCGTACTTAAGTTGCGTAACAAAAGTAAGTCAAATTAAGGGGCCACCTCCAAGTCTGAAGCCAATCAAGAGAAGCCAATACAGGAGTGTCTTAAACCTGCATTCTCTCTACTGTCCACCAGGGGGCGACTCCTGCTGTCTGTCTTTTCAAACTTTAACCCTTTCACAGTGTGTTCTTAGTTAATGAATGTTAATTGCAGCCTTGTTAGTGGCCTATTGCCCAGCCCTAAGGGACTCACACTCATTCAAAAAGGAATGGACAGAATTGAAGCCTAGATATCTAGATTTGTATTCCTAAAACAGTGATCCTACATTTCCCATGATGCCTGTCCGGTAAATGCCAAGGGCACATCATAAGGGTCATTTTCTCAGACTTGGTAAAAACATCCTGCAAAAGACACCAAGACAATGTAGAACGTTTGTGTTTGTTTCACAGGCTAAACTGTAAATGGACCTGTTATGTTCATGAGTGCCCCTTTAATGAGCCATCATATGATTGACAGCCACGGTGTAGCGAATGCAACAATGTGACACATTCTGAATACATGTAGAGAAAGTGAGAGGGGAGCGAGACGCAGAGAGGGTAAAAATGGAGGAAGACGAGCACGGATCGCTCGGGGAGAAGAGAAGCGAAGAGAGCCCAGGATGGGGAGGTGATGAGAGGAGGACACGGCATCTTGTGTTTTTAAAAGTATCCGTTTGAAGGTTGGAAAATGCATGAAAAATGGAGGGGTCCGCAGTGACGAGAACAAACCGCATGAGGCTCCAACACGTGCACACACTGCTGCTTAACATGCAGTCCGGGGTTTGAAATACACTTCTGTAACAGGACCGATACGTCTCTGTGTGCCTGTACCCAGGCACCCTCTGGTGTCTGCATAACGCGTCCAGCTTTCAGCTAACTGAACCTTTAGGTTGGTTGGGGATGGAAGGCCGGGTCAAACACAGATAGGACTTTCACCCAGGAGACAGGGAGACAGAGACCATGGGTTTGTGGAGTACAGTTCACCATCCTGGTTTTAGTCCGTCGCTACGACCGAATGCTGAATAAGACGTTTTTTTGCGATATATCGATATGATACGAAACTAGATATCATCTTTGATTTTTGGATATCATAATATGGCATACGCGTTGTCTTTTCCTGCTAATTAAAGGCTGCATTGCAGTAAAGTGATTTTCTTACCAGACTGACTAGCGTTTTTTTATTGGCCTTAACCTACTTTGTCATTATATCCACATCACTGATGATAATTTACCAAAAATGTTATCGTGTAAAAGCACCAATGGTCAAGCCTACAATACTGTCGCAGTATCGATATCACGGGTATATAATTGTGACATTTGATTCCCTCCGTACTGCTCTCTAACCCGCGGGCTGCTAGGTGTCCTGCTCCTGTGGCGCCTCACTGAACTCATTTAAGATTGTGTTGTTTTTAGTTTTTTACATATATGAAATGCAGCCAGCCACCCATGAAGCAGATTTCATTAGTTTTGTGCTCGAGGGCTGAAGTCTGAACGAGAGCTCATATGAACTCCTCTCCTGTCTGCAGACAGCATCTAAAGCTAGAGGAGGTGCTGCTGTCTCTCGTCTCCAAGTCCTTAATGTCATTAAGGACTGTGGATTCATCAGAATGTGCTGCGCTCTTTATTTAGCTCATCAATGCACTGTTGACATTTGCTTGCTAAATAGCCGCCGGCCGCCGCTCTGTAACCCTCGTAACGCCCTCCGGTTCCTCCTCGGGGTTAAACACGGTTTACTCTTTGTAGTTTGCACCGTGAGCACCGTTAGCCTCGGTCCACCGACTCGCCGTCGACACCTTGAGAGCCGTCGAGAGGGAACATCGAAGTGCTCCCGATCATGGATCTTGCACCTTTTAAAGCTGAGGTTATAGACAGACGTGTAGACGGGCAGGAAGCTTATTACAGTCCTGCGAGAGCATTTTATTTTTTGATTGCTGTCGGGATGTAAAGACAATTTCAACAAATATAACTAAAATGCCTCTAAAATGCAAAACCCACTCCAGCTTTAACTGTGTGAAACATTGTGAAAGAAGTCTCTTTGTGTGTAGCAGGGTCAAACTGACCGCATGTTGCATCACCATCGTACCTGCAATCCCAGTTCAGAACATCCTTCAGGCTGTTGTGACTTTAGTGCATGTTTGTTAGTCTATAAGGAGGAGCCACACGGGTTGGAATCAGCCAACCATAGTACTCCATGTTCTTTTGGGGGGGGGGGGTGTTTGACCATCAGATCAGGTTGCTTGATCGTTTCCTGTCTTTGTGTTCCTGCAGTGAACAGAGTATCTGCCAGGCGCGAGCCGCCGTCATGGTGTACGACGACACCAACAAGAAGTGGGTCCCGGCCGGTGGTTCCACGGGCTTCAGCAGAGTCCACATCTACCACCACACGGGCAACAACGCCTTCCGCGTGGTGGGGCGCAAGATCCAAGACCATCAGGTCAGTCTGACCGAACACGTGCACCACGTCAGCTGGGATAATGCTTTTCTTTACAGCGGAAGAGCAAAGTCAAGGTTGAATATCAGCTGTTTTATATTGTTGTTGTTTACTTATTTTCTGAAGGAAACAGTCACAAATGTGTCTAAAGCCGAACCCCCCACCACAAATAGAGCTGTTACTCTTCTACAACACAGATTAACACCACACATATAATGCTTTATATGTGTGGGACACACCTGTCACAGAGTGCACTACTGCAGGATATGGTATATACATATATGTATATATATATATGTATATATTTATACAACACATGACGACGTAGCTGCAGCCATAGCATCCTGTGGTATTAATGTGCACACATGCTACCAGCTTCTATAACTAATACAGACCCAGTACACTCTCGTGGTAGACAGAGGCTGTAAACTGTTTAAAAAGCCAAACAAACTTTAGGAGCCAGTAATATAAAAGTATATAGTGTTCCAAGAATCTTTGTGTGTTGCTTTTTTTATTCCTTGCAAAATGATCATTCCTATTACACTTAAGTTGACCTTCCACTGAACCCCTCTTCAGACTGATGCTCTGCAGCTCCTCACTCACCAGCAACACACAGCCCAGCTCATAAGAACACATGCGCATCCAGCAGAGGCCCGGTAGGTGGAGGGCACAGGGGAAAGAAGCTCCCATCAGCTCCCATCAGCTCCCATCATAATCCTCCATCTATGTACGAGCATCCCATGCAGGACTGATGCATTATGGGTGTGTGTAACAATCCATGAACTCGACTCCAAAACCCAGCGAGTATAGCTATCGGAAGACAAAGCATTAATGAGTCGACGAGGACCACCGGAGGCTTGTGTGTGTGTGAGATTACAGCATGTGAGTGATTGTCTCCCGCGGGTCAGCACACACTGCCCCAGAAATCCCACAATCCTCTCTGTCTTGTTGTCTGAGTTTTGCTATGTGGCTGGAGGGAGGCAGGGAGGATAAGTCCTTCAGCAGTTCTGCATTCTTCTGTAATCAGTGAGGCAACATCGGGTCATCTATAACAGCAAGATCGTCTGGAACTTCACCAAGAGAAGATGAATGTAATGTGTTGTATGGTGACCCTGACGGAGGAGACGCATCGGTCTTCTTTATTCTACCAGCGTCGCTTGGAGTTTCCACCACTCTTTTAGCATTACTGTCATGCTATTTACAAAAAGTAGTGTAAACACTTTAAACACATCCGGTTCTTGTTAACAGCAGTATTCCCTTTACACAGTAGAGTTCTATCTCTTCACTATCTGTGCTCAGTGTGCTGACTGGATGTGAAACGTTTCACTGCTGTGAACATGAACACAATGTTTCAGCACGTTTCATCTAAATGTGTGTCTTGTGTCTTCATGACAGTCAGAGCAGGTGAATGCAGCTCTACTGTTCATCAATATAATGCTGTAACTCAGAGGTGATGATGGTTACCCAGCGATGTCCAGTAGTCTCCAGTGAGAGCAACAGCTGCTGCTCGTTGTAACGCCGTCGCTGTTGTAGTCCTCTCCTTTAATACAACTCGTGTCTTCTTCTGGTGACGGTGCGTCTCGAGGCTCATACGTGACGTCATTCGTTGATCCTAAAGGTGCGTTCACACCTTGAGAACGTTCCTCAGACCGACATCTTCCACAACACTAATACTACTCTACTTCTCCCACACGCTGCATCAACGTAGTCTGAAGACTTCCTCCACCGCTGACAGTGAGCAACGCACTTTCTAAATAAAAATAAATTAAAAAATGCGTTAACGCGCGATAATAACATGTTAACTTGCCCAGCCCTATCAAAAAGTTTTCATTCACTAAATGCTAAATAAACTTCAATAAAAGTGGCCCCGAAGTCTGCCGTCACACGACGTGATGATGATGGTGACCCTTCCGTGGTCGATGTTTCACAGTAGAGGGTGACACTGTGCTCATTGTGCTGCCGGAAAACTTTTACTTCTGCAACATCTGTGCAGGAAGAGTTGAGTTTCACTGAGTGGAATTATTTTATGAGTGAGAACCAGGCGGCAACCTCCGGGTCTGAAAAGTGAAGCCAATGTGGAAGTGCCCTAAACCTGCATTCTCTCTAGTGTCCACCAGGGGGCGACTCCTCTGGTTGTATAGAAGTCTATGAGAAGATGACTCTACTTCTCTCTTGATTTATTACCTCAGTAAAGATTGTAAACATGAGTTTATGGTCTCAATCTCTAGTTTCAAGTCTTCTTCAATACAGCATGATGTTCATTTAGTACATTATGGTCCATTTAGAGTCAAACAGACCATAAAGCAGGGGATGCTTTAGGGCGGGGCTACACAGTGATTGACAGGTCTCTACCACTGCTACAGCCGTATACAGCGTTTCTACGTCACTTGCCCACCATCCAAATATGGTCACTTTCATTCACTGGTTGCAAAAAACCAAGATGGCGATGGCCAAAACTCCAGACTCGAGGCTTCTAAACGGCAGTCAACAAACCAATGGGTGCCGTCACGGTGACTATCTCCACTGGTTATATACAGTCTATGGTGAAAACGGTATTTCTGGGTATGAAATAACTATTTACACTAGAAATAAATATGGAGGAAGTGGACTGAAGTTGCAGCAGATCAGAAAACAGGGAGATATGATAATCTATACGTCTCATTACTCTGACTACTGGAATGTTGTTGTTATCCTGAAGTCATGACGCACAACTAACAAGAAGGACAAACACTGGTCGGAGTGTGGCCTCATCAAATGGTTGCCTTTGGACATTTGCATAAAGGAATGTGTTAGCGGTCCACACTCTGAGCTTCAGGCTGATTTTCAGTTTGCGCGGCGCCGCCATCATGAGATCTGTTTGTTTTCATTTGCCGCCACCTACAATAAGCATCTAGAGTTACACCATCTCGCTTCCTTCTCACGTTCACCGGCTGCTTGTTTTAACGCTCAGTCCTTCAACAAACCCAGAACGCTGATGTGAATCTCTTCCCGCCTGCCACAGAGGCGTTGTAATAACCCCGGACATTGACACTAGATTATTCTGTGCCGGTGTTAAAATAAATGGTACCGGTACCGGCGCTCTGCCTTATTCCACTATCAGATTGGTTACAGGTGTTAGTGCTGGAAGAGCTGTTTATTGGCCAAAGCAATATGATGCTCGGGAGAAAATATGACTTTTTGAGGGCGGGTCTCGTATAATTGAATCTCTCAGTTTGTAAACGGGGCCGTATGATAAGCGCTGGACCACGGGGGTTCCCTGTAGGGGAAACGTGTCGGATTCAGTCTCTCATTAGTTTGGACATGAGATGACACAGCGATTATGGGATTAAACCACATTACACTATCTTTCAGCTGTAGCAGATGAGAAGCGTTTTTACATCATCCCCGCGCTTCACGGCGCCCAAAAAATGCACCGATTATGATGCAGATTAAGATCCTTCCGTTCAAAATGCTTTTCACATTGTGTGTGTGTGTGTGTGTGTGTGTGTGTGTGTGTGTGTGTGTGTGTGTGTGTGGAAGATGCAGAAGATGAAGAGGAGAGTCTGTTGATGTTCGGAGACCCACGTCTCCGTCTCAATAACTCAGAGAGGAGTAGCTTGAGGCGTTATCTGCTTGGCAAAACATGACCTTTTGCCACGTAATGGCCGCAGAGTCCCAGCGTTGTCACTTTGTGTTTCACGAGCTTTTTAGAGGAACAATATCAGTTAGTTGTGGATCTTCCTCAGCCTCTGAGCTCGGCAGCGTGGCGGACGGAGGTAGCGTCATGGCTGAGAGATGGAGGGTGGATGTTTTTACGTGTCACAGATCTCAAGTCAGCCTTGAAACACGCTGTCACATTTCCACAAGGCTATTTCCTGTCAGTTTAAGCTCTCCACACTTCAGAAACACATGAATACAGGACTCCACAGCATGTGGTTCTTTGTGGCTCCTTTACTTATAAAATGCTTTACTTTTTAAAGTTGTCACATCACTCGTTACCAATCTAAAGGATGTTTCCTCTTTTCCCTTTCCCCAACTCGCTCATGGTGGACACCTCCAGGTGGTGATAAACTGTGCCATTCCCAAGGGGCTGAAGTACAACCAGGCCACGCAGACCTTCCACCAGTGGCGTGACGCCCGGCAGGTCTACGGCCTCAACTTCGGCAGCAAGGAGGACGCCAACGTGTTTGCCAGTGCCATGATGCACGCCCTGGAGGTGCTCAACTCGCAGGACACAGGTAGGGCGGCTTTGTTCGGGTCGGACACAAGGGTTCCAAAAGGAGTTCTTCCTGAGGGGTTCTTCCCTTTTCCTAAAGGAAGGGTTTTTCAAGAGTTCCTTGTTAAACCAAGGGTTTTATCAAGAAATTGTTTCATCTAAAAACACTTTGCAAACACCTGAGCAGGTTCTTGATGAAACACATGGAATAGAAAAGAGTTCTCCGTCGAACTTCCTGGGTGGGTTCTAGATGAAACACTTAGATTGTACAGGGTTCTCAGTAAAATCCCCTGCTTCGGTTCTAGATTAAACCCTTGGAGTAGGAAGGGGTTCTCGGTAGAACACCTTGGGTGGGTTCTAGATGGAACACTTGGATTGAACAGGGTTCTCAGTAAAATCCCCTGCTTCGGTTCTAGATTAAACCCTTGGAGTAGGAAGGAGTTCTCGGTCAAAGCCCCCAGAGTGGGTTTTAGTTAGCACCCATAGAAGGTGGAAAGGTTCTCGATAGAACCTCCAGTTTCACAGATGGTTCTCAGGAATAAACTTTTTGTCAGTTTTTGTAACTGTTCAAGGTCCTACCAGGAACCGAAAAGGGTTCTCCCATGGGGACAAGCCAAAGAACCTGATGTGGTTCTAGTGAGCACCTTCATCTCTAAGAGGGTAGAGAGGCAGAGAGATCCAGGACATGCACAGTTTCCTGGTTGATAGTAAGGCAGGAGGCGATGTTGCTGGCTTGTGGTATGAACCAGTAGGTACAATGACGCCCCACTGCAGTGTTCCACCTCTATGATGAAGGACCATTAGATACAAAGTGTACTGATTGATGAAGATGAAGCAGGGTTAGCGCTCTGATTTAGACTAATCTTCAGCTACCATGATCGAGGCAGGACTTCATTTATAATCACTAAGAAGAGGCAGAGATTTAATGTGGAGCATCCTTGTGTTCTGAGTATGACCTGCCATACCCCACACCCTCTCCTCTCTCCTCTCTCCTCTCTCCTCTCTCCTCTCTCCTCTCTCCTCTCTCCTCTCCTCTCTCCTCTCCTCTCCCCTCTCCTCTCTCCTCTCTCCTCTCTCCTCTCTCCTCTCTCTCCTCTCTCCTCTCTCCTCTCTCCTCTCTCCTCTCTCCTCTCCTCTATCCTCTCTCCTCGCCCCTCTCCTCTCTCCTCTCTCCTCTCTCCTGTCTCCTCTTCAGTTTCCTCTATTTTTCTCTTCTCCTCTTTTCTCTCCTTTCTGTTTCCTCTCCTCTTTGGTTTCCTCCACTCCTTCTCTTCTCCTCTCCTCTCTTATCTAACCATCTCCTCTCCTGTTTCCTCTCCCCTCCTCCTTATTGTATCATCTTCCCCCCCCCCCCACTAATTACCCTGATAGTGATGCGCCTAATTATGCTAATGGCGCCGTGAGGAGTGGTGAGGAGTGTGAGGAGTGGTGAGGAGTGGTGAGGAGTGGTGAGGAGTGTGAGGAGTGGTGAGGAGTGTGAGGAGTGGTGAGGAGTGGTGAGGAGTGTGAGGAGTGGTGAGGAGTGGTGAGGAGTGTGAGGAGTGGTGAGGAGTGGTGAGGAGTGTGAGGAGTGGTGAGGAGTGGTGGTGAGGAGTGTGAGGAGTGTGAGGAGTGGTGAGGAGTGGTGAGGAGTGGTGAGGAGTGTGAGGAGTGGTGAGGAGTGGTGAGGAGTGGTGAGGAGTGTGAGGAGTGGTGAGGAGTGGTGAGGAGTGGTGAGGAGTGTGAGGAGTGGTGAGGAGTGGTGAGGAGTGGTGAGGAGTGTGAGGAGTGGTGAGGAGTGTGAGGAGTGGTGAGGAGTGTGAGGAGTGGTGAGGAGTGGTGAGGAGTGTGAGGAGTGGTGAGGAGTGGTGAGGAGTGTGAGGAGTGGTGAGGAGTGAGGAGTGGTGAGGAGTGGTGAGGAGTGGTGGTGAGGAGTGGTGAGGAGTGTGAGGAGTGTGAGGAGTGGTGAGGAGTGGTGAGGAGTAGTGAGGAGTGGTGAGGAGTGTGAGGAGTGTGAGGAGTGGTGAGGAGTGGTGAGGAGTGTGAGGAGTGGTGAGGAGTAGTGAGGAGTGGTGGTGAGGAGTGTGAGGAGTGTGAGGAGTGGTGGTGAGGAGGAGTGGTGGTGAGGAGTGTGAGGAGTGGTGAGGAGTGTGAGGAGTGGTGAGGAGTGGTGGTGAGGAGTGGTGGTGAGGAGTGGTGGTAAGGAGTGTGAGGAGTGTGAGGAGTGGTGAGGAGTGTGAGGAGTGGTGAGGAGTAGTGAGGAGTGGTGAGGAGTGGTGAGGAGTGGTGAGGAGTGTGAGGAGTGGTGAGGAGTGTGAGGAGTGTGAGGAGTGGTGAGGAGTGGTGAGGAGTGGTGAGGAGTGGTGGTAAGGAGTGTGAGGAGTGGTGAGGAGTGTGAGGAGTGTGAGGAGTGGTGAGGAGTGTGAGGAGTGTGAGGAGTGGTGAGGAGTGTGAGGAGTGGTGAGGAGTGTGTGGTATGTGTGGTATGTTTGTGTGTGTGAGGACGAGACACGAGAGTATCAGAGAGACGTTTAAAAGACAAGATGAAGAATGAGTGGCTCACTAACTGATGATACAGTAATGGTTCTCTTCTTTTCCCACCACGTTTAGGTATTTATTTAATAAAGAAAATCACACTTCTGATGCTAAAACCTTTTTTATTTTCATCACAAATCTCTTTGCTGGTTCTAATCATGTTGTTCAGTTCCAAGATCCGTACATAGTTCGTTCACTCTTTCTCCTGAACTCAGCAGTCGCATCACGTTTAACAGCACGTCAGTGCGTCCATCAGGAGGAGAAGGATCACTCCAGGCTTCATGCTGCTTTAATACGTTTGTAATGAGAAAGTGAGGTACTGTGACTCCTCTGGTTGTATAGACGTCTATGAGAAAATGACTCTACTTCTCTCTTGATTTATTACCTCAGTAAACATTGTAAACATGAGTTTATGGTCTCAATCTCTAGTTTCAAGTCTTCTTCAATACAGCATGATGTTCATTTAGTACATTATGGTCCATTTAGAGTCAAACAGACCATAAAGCAGGGGATGCTTTAGGGCGGGGCTACACGGTGATTGACAGGTCTCTACCAGAGACGTATACGGCGTCTCTACGTCACTCCTCCTCAGTCCAGATATGGTAAAAAAACAACAACATGGCGTCAGCCGTATTTCAAGATGGCGACGGCGAAATTGTCTAACTCAAGTCTTCAACATGGCAGTCAACAAACGAGCGACGTCACCATGACCCCGTCCACTCCTTGTGTCTGTGGTCTAGAGTGATCCGATCACAGCTCTAAGGACGTCGCTTCACATTACAGTGCGTCTCCACATGCGTCCAGAGTGACCACTTGTGATCTGATCTCACTTCCTCGCTCCACATTCACATAGACACATGCATCATTACCGTTTGCAAAGAGCAGATAGGTTTTTGTGTTTAACTGGCGGGAAGAAGCATTGGTAACATCCAACATTTGAGTTCAAGTACCTTTTTATATCCTTAAAAATATCCCCGACACCGGGGCCTCAGAGAGCCGGGGATGAGAGCAGGTGAGTCAGACCTGTACCGAGCACCAGAACAGAAACACTGAACTCTTGACACATTGTCACACGTCGTGGAGCGCGTACTTCCTCTAGGACGCCGGTCGAGTAGGCGGTCCTTCGATTGCGGCCTGGACCACCTCAGAATGTGGCCCGAACGTTCGGCTCTCGATGCGTCTAACGGTGATTGAGTGGAGTCCTTTCACTACTGCCTGCAGTCTAGTATGTTTGTCAGGACATTTACTTCTAAGGACGTCCCAATAATCCATTAGAATAATGAGTCAAAACAAATAGATCTCTGTAGCAGTGTCCCTGTTGTCACATGTATTTGAATGGCTGCTGTGGTTCCTATGGAGTGTGACTGAATGTATACTGTAGTATATGTCAGAGAAGTAGAGTCCTGCTCAGCCTCTGGCTCTTTCCTCCACTCCCCTTATTTCCTCTCTGCCCTCCTTCGCAGTGTGTTCTGCTTACAGAAGCCATGAGGAAGGCGTCAGGTCTCCCTGTTTCTGCTTCTGTATTTCTGTCCCGACAGCTGCTCTCTGAGGCGCCTGCTGCTGTAAGTCGCGGTCCTCTGTGGGACCCGACCTCCCTCCGCCGTCACTCACTCCCGCCACATGGCAGAGCCTCGGAATCCCATCGCTCATTCGTCGCCAACAATTTTAGTTTTTACGATCCCTTTAACGCCCCGGCCGTCTGGCCCGATGCCAACATCCTCACCCGATTACATCAGCATGTCCCACATAAGGAATATTCGGAAAGAAACAGACGCCATCTGTTTGACACTTCTTTTAGGTTCTCCCATTTGCACTTACACATACTCGTAAGTTCAGCAGCTATCAGAGCTTTTCTTCAGAGTAGCAGTTCTTATTAGAGACCTGATCCAGGCAGCTGTTCACACCCCACAGGACCAGTTCCAATAATCGGTGGAGGCGTAAATCGTCGTGCACCGGTCCGCAGACAGAGGGCGGTTAATAAGACAAACGGCTCCGTAATGGCAGACGGTCTTTAAAGACCTTTCTGCAGCTCCTTTAACGTTTACGGCATCTTCACCTTCATGGGGCCGAGTTCTGTTGAGCTGGGGTCCAGATCCTGATAGCACTAAGGCAGGGAGGAAAGGAGTGAGGAGACGAGGAGAGGTATCAATCTGAATCCCATCTCTGTCCTGTTGCTTGTCCTGTTTGACAGAATGCACAGGAACGACGTGGTGTTTCCTCCTCCCCTCCACATAGAGAAGAGCATCTCTTCAGATGTAACTGTGTAGTTAACACACGTTTTAAACCACAGCTCTGTTTTATTTCTTCATCATAACGTAAAAATGTCGTTAAAGGTCGACTCCATCTGCGTCCTTTTATTTAGTCTCAAACGGAAACGACTATTCAAAACAAAGCATTGACGTAGGTTAGCAAAGTGAGCTAATCGCTGAGGCTAATGACGACGATAGCGCTGTGGTTACTGTAGGTTGTACACTGACTATGGATTCATGTATATTTAGAAACCCACGAGGGGAAAACCGTGTTTAGAACACTAAAACACACAAACCCTCGACCTAAATGTGATTTATATTCATAAGGAACGTCACTGGGGAGCTACAGAATGGTGTGTGTGTGTGTGTGTGTGTGTGTGCGTGTGTGTGTGTGTGTGCGTGTGTGTGTGTGTGTGTGTGTGTGTGTGTGTGTGTGTGCGTGCGTGCGTGCGTGCGTGCGTGCGTGCGTGCGTGCGTGCGTGCGTGTGTGTGTGTGTGTGTGTGCGTGTGTGTGTGTGTGTGTGCTCATCTGAGGCATGAAGGAATGTGAGTGAGCTATTGAACAAAGCACAGAATAGTTTCCGTCTTAGCAAAGCCAGTGGATGTGGTGACTGTTGACATGTGGAAAGTGTGTATACTCGTATGTGTGTGTGTGTGTGTGTGTGTGTGTGTGTGTGTGTGTGTGCACTCCTAGAATCATGACACAATCTCCCAGGACTTTTTGTCTGTATACAGTATGTGTACACACACACTGGTTCGATCAGCTGGCCTCACATCAGTGAAAGCAGCTTTACTCCGTCGCTGTGTCGAGTCAGAAGGACCCCCACCCACACACACACACACACACACACACACACTGTGTTTGTGTGTGTTTCTCTTTTCTCCTAAAAAGGCTAAAGTAGAGCGGGGGGGTGGGGGGGTGAGTCGAGGGAGGGGGGGTCACAGGCCGATGGGCGTCTGTCTGTGTTGTGGTCTGGCCCATAAATCCTCTCCTGGCAGGTCCGGTCAGGACGGGAAGGGGGGGGGGGACCGATGGATAGATTTGTGTATAAATGTGATTCTCTTAAAGGAGACGAGTTCAGGATGAACAGGATTAAACATTGTGTGTCCCCCCCCCCCCCCCCCCCCCCTCGGTGAGCAGAGAACAGTGTCCTGGTGTGACCCGTGTCCATGCTGTGGATGTGTGTAAGAGGCAACAGCTGCTTACAGACGTGCTTTGTGTTGAAGAAGGCTGCACGGGGTCTATCGGTGGGATCTATCGGTGGGATCTATCGGTGGGATCTATCGGTGGGATCTATCGGTGGGATCTATCGGTGGGATCTATCGGTGGGATCTATCGGTGGGGTCTATCGGTGGGATCTATCGGTGGGGTCTATCGGTGGGGTCTATCGTGGGATCTATCGGTGGGATCTATCGGTGGGATCTATCGGTGGGATCTATCGGTGGGATCTATCGTGGGATCTATCGGTGGGGTCTATCGGTGGGGTCTATCGGTGGGATCTATCGGTGGGGTCTATCGTGGGATCTATCGGTGGGGTCTATCGGTGGGGTCTATCGGTGGGATCTATCGGTGGGGTCTATCGGTGGGGTCTATCGGTGGGGTCTATCGGTGGGGTCTATCGGTGGGGTCTATCGGTGGGGTCTATCGGTGGGGTCTATCGGTGGGGTCTATCGGTGGGGTCTATCGGTGGGGTCTATCGGTGGGGTCTATCGTGGGATCTATCGGTGGGATCTATCGGTGGGGTCTATCGTGGGATCTATCGGTGGGGTCTATCGGTGGGGTCTATCGGTGGGATCTATCGGTGGGGTCTATCGGTGGGATCTATCGGTGGGGTCTATCGGTGGGGTCTATCGGTGGGGTCTATCGGTGGGGTCTATCGGTGGGGTCTATCGGTGGGGTCTATCGGTGGGGTCTATCGGTGGGGTCTATCGGTGGGGTCTATCGGTGGGATCTATCGGTGGGGTCTATCGGTGGGGTCTATCGGTGGGATCTATCGGTGGGGTCTATCGGTGGGATCTATCGGTGGGGTCTATCGGTGGGGTCTATCGGTGGGGTCTATCGGTGGGGTCTATCGGTGGGGTCTATCGGTGGGATGGAGGCCGTGCAGCTACACCTATTAGTATCCGTTGATCCATTGTTTAGTTTATAAATGATATAATAGTGATTTTTTGATTAACAGTCAACAATTTCTTAAATTTGCAATGATACAAAACAGAGAAATCAATGAATCAGAGAATATTTGGGTGTCTTTTGATGATCAATTAATTTCCTGTTCAGTGTGTTGAATTGTGTGACAGAGGACCTTTTGTCTCATGGGTCTCCTCTCGTGGGTTTGTGATGAGCTGTTTGGGCTCTTATTGGAGCTGAATTATAATCAGATCAGAATGAATAAAGAATATGATTCCAAGATGAGATACCAACCAGTGACTGAATGAAGTTACTACCAGGAATCTGTCTCGTTCCTCATGTAGGTCAAACAGAGGAACCCGTATTAAACGCAGACGTTTCATGACCAGTCAAAGGTTCCTCACAGTAACTTTAAGTGTACTAACTTTAGTGTTTTGGGCTAAAGAAAGGAAGCTTTGAAGATGCCAATACTTGAGGAGATGTCAGTATTTAAAGCAGACTGGAGCCGTGGTGTGTTCGTGTTCTCGTGTCCACAGAGACGCGTGACAGAAGTCTCCATTTATTTTCTGTCTTTACGGGCCTGGCAACAGGACGGGTCTGAAACCTGAGAGAGGGGGAGACGCACAGAGGGACACTTCATCCAAACAGCCCGGGGCCAGGACCAGTTTGTTTTTGCAGGTAGGGGCGGGGGGGGGGGGGGGGCATGCTGTAAACACCCCCCCGACAGTGCACCACATCAGTCTGGCATGTGTTTTCGCTCATCAGATCGTGACGGCGCGTGACCCCCCCACCACACGCCCACCTGCCCCACTTTTCTTTTCTTGATGAGCTCATGGTCTCTGGCAGCGGACCCCCCCCCCCCCCCCCCCCGGGTTGGCAAAGTGGGAGACTAAAACACTGCAACACAGCTGGACATCAGCAGAGAGAGACTGAGTACGAGACAGATGCTGTGAGTTAAAGGAGAGACAGAACAGGAAAGTTGTGTTCAACGGGACAGAGCGAGTGGAAAAGTCAGAGACAGAGAACAAGCAAAGTTCAGAGGTCACCATCTTTGTGTATATGTTCTGACTGCTGCTGCTGGAGGCTTTGGTAAACCCAGGACCCCTGAAGGCCCCGTCACCGAGGTATCCGCAGACATGCCCGCTGCATGGAGAGTTCACCGGTTCCCCCGGGACCAGCAGAAGATCAGCCGGGCTCAGATCACCCTCCGGAGTGAGTAGGACGGGACCACCGAGTCAATGAACAAGTGATTTGCTTCTTAACGATACCGTACCTAACTTCATGAGTTACCATGTTGACATATTGAGGCTGTGTTGTTTGCCTTGGTGTGTTTGATGGAGGTTTGCGTGGTTTATTCGGACTAGTGAACGCATGCTATCGTATCCTGATGGTCCAACTTTAGATCGGGATCATAAAGGGTCTGATGGAGGAGGTGGTCCTGAGCCTGGAGCTCTGCAGACCATCCCCCACCTATCTTATCCACTGAAAGGGTTTAGGTGCATTTACTGATACCCAATCCTTTATTCTATTGGATCATGACGACTGGCTTTTAGTCGTTGTAGAACACTGAGACACCATTCTAAGCATTCTAGCCTGAAGAATGTTCATGAACGTCATTGCTTATAGCTAAGAGGTTGTGAGTTACCTCTCACCATGAGGGTCTACCGTGAAGTATCGGGTCGTTACCCAAGCAGGAGAGAAAAGGTAGAACGAGTTCATCCCTACTCAGTGTCCTGCAGTTCAATCAGATACACCACATGAATGTATTCCACCGCTGCTGTCGTAACCTGTAATTAAGTGTGTGTGTGTGTGTGTGTGTGTGTGTGTGTGTGTGTGTGTGTGGAAACGTTTAACCGTTCTGTCCCATAAGGCCTCAGACACGCTTCAGCCGGAAGCGAGGCCTCTCGCCGAGCCTTCCCCGGATTGCTTAAGGAGCCACGCTGTGATTTCATTGGTTGAGCTGCGCTCTAGTTGTCATGTAGCAACAGTGTGGGAAGGCTGGGATATGGGGGGGGGGCTGACCACAGTTGCCATGGTCTCCTGATCTTTGGAAGTTTAACTTTAATTGTCTTTGTGGTAGTTGATAGTGTTGCTTTCTCTGGCGAGCCATTGAGTGCAGTTATGAGTATACGAAATGTAAAATGGCATAAACATGAGCCAGAGTGCTTTTAGAGTTCTGATGAATAAACATGAAGGAATCAAACGTTGAAAACATCTCCGCGTCTGTCGTTGGAGTCGGTCTGGTGTTGTGACCGCATCGACAACTGCAGATCCTCTTCCTGTTCAGAAGCCGGAAGTATAATGACACAGCTGATTAGTGTAAGTAGCATTAGCATTAGCATTAGCATCACACAACTGGATCTGGGATATGAATGCATTACAAACATGTTATAATCCATTCATAGCGCTGCTTAATTATAGTGATAAGAACTGTTAAATATTCATGGTAACACATGATAACGTTGTAATGTCTTCTCACCCTGTCACAGTAATACTTCACAGTAATACTTCACAGTAATACTTCTCAGTAATACTTCGCAGTAATACTTCACAGTAATACTTCACAGTAATACTTCACAGTAATACTTCACAGTAATACTTCACAGTAATACTTCACAGTAATACTTCACAGTAATATTTCTCAGTAATACTTCTCAGTAATACTTCACAGTAATACTTCTCAGTAATACTTCACAGTAATACTTCACAGTAATACTTCACAGTAATACTTCTCAGTAATACTTCTCAGTAATACTTCACAGTAATACTTCTCAGTAATACTTCACAGTAATACTTCTCAGTAATACTTCTCAGTAATACTTCACAGTAATACTTCACAGTAATACTTCACAGTAATACTTCTCAGTAATACTTATCAGTAATACTTATCAGTAATACTTCACAGTAATACTTCACAGTAATACTTCTCAGTAATACTTCACAGTAATACTTCACAGTAATACTTCTCAGTAATACTTCTCAGTAATACTTCACAGTAATACTTCACAGTAATACTTCTCAGTAATACTTCTCAGTAATACTTCTCACTCACTGACATTGTTTTGTTTTGGTTGGATCATAGTGTATTATACTTCTCATAGTTTGAATACATTATAATCACATTAAAATGCTTTAATGCATTTTAATGTGATTATACAACAAATATCATTAAACGTATACAAGACCAACACACAAAACGTTGTTATTTTACATAAAGCAAACAATGACCAATTAAGTGACTCATCACATTCTAATGCATTCAAACAGTGATTATAATACATTATGATAACATTATAATGTATTATAATACACTATGATCCTTACCAGAAGAACATATCAGAGAGTGACCAGCAATCACGTATTATGATACTCCACCTTATTCATCATTATGAAATCATTATTATACTTTATTGTTATAAAGCTTTATGACAAATACAATCAAACAGTGCTATAAGCAGATCATAAGGCATTATAAGTGTTTTCATGAGAGAACGTGTTACCCAGTGCCCTCTGCTGACAACGTCATAACTTCTTGTTCCTCATCTGCCGACGTTCACAGACACGATACATCTGCACCGAACCGACTGAGACGGATGTACACGACCGTCACAAACCCGATCATACACAGCACGTTAAAAAGGGTTACAAAAGAAACAATAAAACACTTTCATAGTGCGTTTCAGGGAAACGTAACCGTAATAGCAAGTAACCGACACTGAAACATGACCAGATCCCAGCCCATAGAACTCCAGAGAACTCAACATCCCTACATGTCATGCCACTGACCATAGCAGCGTATTTGCTGAGCTCTCTAGAAGTTTGAGGTAAAACAAACAAAGACACACGATGCTTCCAGCTCTGACGATGAATCACACAGCAGCATCTCAACTCATCTGCTTGTAATTCAGCGTTGACAAAAATGAGCTCCCTTTTTCACAGTTGATGGAGCGTTTCCTCCGGGCCGATGGCAGACTTCACCAGAGCAGCTGACGGTGCAGATTAGTGTGACGGCTTCTATCCCTCATCTCCCCCCCGGTCCATCACGCTCTCCCCTCTTTTAGTCTTCCTGTTTGTTTACTACGAGGAGCGCGTGGAGAGAGACGGATGGTGGGATCTGTCGTCTGTTGTGAGCTCCGCTCCGCTTCAGAAAGGATTGTTTCCCTGTTTCCTGTGTGAGTCGTGCAGTCATGTATAATTCATGGACGTGTTGGTGTTTATCTGCTCACGGGGTAGAAGGTAACAGCTGCTCATCCTCAAGAGTCCAGTGGTGAGGAGGAATATATAACTCCTATAAAATATGATTTATTAAATGACTTTGCTTTATGAAATACCGTAGTTTTGATTAAATCCTGAACTACAAGGAGAATATGTCCTCTTGCTTGAAAATATTCTTTAAAACACTGCGAACATTAACATTAGTTCCATTCAAGACATGCATGTTGAAGATGGTAGCAGTCACAAGCTTCGTTTTGACCCTTGTGGTCCTGTTTCTCCACTCGACCCTTGTGGTCCTGTTTCTCCACTCGACCCTTGTGGTCCTGTTTCTCCACTCGACCCTTGTGGTCCTGTTTCTCCACTCGACCCTTGTGGTCCTGTTTCTCCACTCCCTGCAGTCTTTCCTTAATTCCTCAACGTCTGACAGTTATTATAGACCCAACTGACTCAGAGTGAGAATATCTCCACCATTGCTTCCATTAAGACAATTAGTTTTTTTAAACGTTATGTTTGAATATGTAAAGGATATTATTAGATATTTAGATACATTCTCAGAACGCAGATCCAAACATAGTTAAAGGCAGATTCAGAATTCTATTTGAGTTAAAGGTTTTTACAGAGGTCTCTTTATATCACTTTAAATCAGAAAATACTGTCAACAGGCATTAAAGAAATCCATTTCCTCCATGTTTTTAGTGATGTTGTATATGAATATATATATATATATAATATATATAATATATAGACTAAACCCCTCGATAACAACCTTCAGAATATAGATTTTGTGTATGTCAGCACTACTGGAGTGGAGATTTCTGGATTTTAAAGATGTATTGTAAAATGACATGCATGTTGAAGACACTACAGTGAATAGGGTAAATATGTACCAACATATATCACCAGTTGATTTCTGACATTAAGACAATTGTTTTTTGTATTACAAGTTTTTTGCAAGAGATTTGCGTCTCGTCTGAGCACGCTACATTCTCCCAGCAATCCTCAGGCTTCTCCAAATGTTCAGTATTAAACTCAGGAGGAGCCTCAGTGATGGAGTCCTCCGCGGGTCCTCGTGCGTGGAGACGGCGGCGGTGGAGTGCGTTGCGTCTCGTTATGACCGTGATGACGGTAACTGACGATTAAAGGGATGATTCCACCGGAGCTCTTTAAGTGGCTCCTGGGCTTCTCTTCTCACTAACTTTACGACTTGCCTGGTTGTGGTTGTTCATGGTCGGCTCACGGTAGAGTGAATTCCAAATAATGACCTAAATGGGGCTTATTGCAACATTCAGGAGATGAGAAACCCGTCAGCCGTTGCTACATTGCTCAACAATGTTGTTTTCAAAGCCCTGGGGGAGCTCTTCGCCTCCACCCATCTTGAGACGTTTCTCGTTTTATAGCTCGGTGACGAATGATTTGTTTAGGTGCATTCTGAGGCGGGTAATCAAAGAGTGCAGGTATTAACCTGCTAAAGCACACTAACCCAGCTGATTCTAAGGAGCTAGGTGTTAGTGGAATCAGCTGGTTCACTGGTTTTTCTTACATTCCGCTCTATGGGAGCAGGCTGGTCTCCTCCAGCATTCGTAGCTCTACCTACGAAAAATAATGTAATGCATAGATATCCCACGAAAGTATTATCGTATGTTATCCCCGACATCATGAACGAGGAAGGTTAAAGACCTCAAAAGCCCACACGGGGCTAAAACTAACCAAGCATTTCACAATCTTTTCCTAGATCTAACCAAGTCATTTCCTGTGAAGACGGAAGTTTATTTATTCATGTAACAAGTAGGAAAACACAAAGCGTGAGGTGCATCGTATGAGGATACGCAGGTTGGAATGTTGGGATTTCTTTCTCTGTGCAGTTAATACCAATGTCTGGTTTGAACTCCATGTGAATACCTGCTTTGGAAATATGTTTAATGGAAACATGTTGACCTGTAAAACATAGAGAGATGTGAAACAGCAACTTTGAGTCATTGTTTTCTTGAAAAACAACCCCCCCCCCCAACACCCCAGTGAATACCCCAGTGTTTACCTTAACCCCTCAAAGCTGCCCAATAGGCCGGCCCGCTTGTTGCCGGGCAGATGGGACACTATAATAAGTACGTGTTTCTATGTTGTGTCACCCCGACACACGATCCCTCAACACACCACGCCGGTCTCAGGATCGTCCCTGTCATGTCACTGAGATGTTCCAACAGTTGGATTCCAATGTCCAGCGGATGGCAGAGGTGTAGATGTCGGTACTCTGCTGCCCCTCTAGACATCCCGACTCCCCCCGAGCCCCAAAATATTCCCCCGCCCCCCTCCACACACGCACTTGTAGGAGTCAAAAATAGACAGAGAAACAGATCGAGACAGAGGTCCTTCCACGACCTTTGATAAAACTCTTCAACAACCGCATTCAGTGTAAGAAATGAACCAAGAGGTCCGTCAGACGTTCGCTCATTAACTCGTGAATTGTTTAACAGGGTTCCCATGTGCCTCGCTTCTGCAGAATTTGTGGATATTAAAGATTTTTGTGTTTTCTTGTTAATCAAAGTACAGCATCGTATTCATCAGTGTGCCTCAGGACGGTGGAGGTTTTTTAAAGGGGACTTATCGTTGAAAAGCTGACTTCTTCAGAGCTTGTGGACTTACATTTAGGTTTCTGGAGTGCTAACCAACCCACAACATGGGGCACCTAAACCATGGGGCACCATCCAGCGACTCGCCCAGGACAGACAGGAGTGGAAGACTTGTGTTGCTGCCCTACATGCCAAGAGGCATAAAGGGAAATGATGATGAACCAACCCACAAGCTGTGAATTAAGACGACCCAGTCGGTTTGTTTGTGAGCTGCCTCCATCAGAACACATGGGATTCCAACGAGCCAATCAGATGTGGCTCCCCTTCCTACGTCACATGCTCATTAGAATAAACCGCCCACGGCTTGAGAACTTCCTTTGCAACAGTGCGCCGTATTGTTCTCGCAAGCCAATCACAGCAGACTGGGCTTTTTAACGGGGATGGGCTCTTAAAGAGACAGGGTAGATACAGGTGTATCAGACAGACGGTATGAGAAGAATAATGTGTTTTTTGAACATCAAAGCATGTACACATGTTCTAGTAGAAAGCCCAAATACAAGTATGAACCTGAACATGAGCATGATGTGTCCCCTTTAAAAGAAATGACTTTACAACATGACACCGAAGGGCAGAGCGTAAACACGTTGAATCACAGGAATCACAATAAACTAGACATTGAAAGTCATGAAGAAGTCCTTTCATTGAATAGCAGAGTGTGTATGTGAGCTTTGACGTGCCTTCATACTGTACTAACAGCGAGGTGGATTCACAGTGATGAAGTCAGCATCAGGCGAGCAGAGGTGAGGGTGGGGACAGAGGTGGGGAGATAACAATTGATTGGAGGCCAAATAGAGAGTCTGAAGTAGGTCTGCAGTGTGCCAGGTAGTCAATTTACATTGGCCATCTAGTGTAATGGTTATTGATGGAGCGCCCTAATCAGACCTCGAAGAACCATTTCACCTTCTCCGTCTGCTGGAAACGCTGACGTCGACAGGAAGCAGGAGAGAGAGACAGAGCGGCAAAAGAGCCTTTAGGAAGGCTCGATCCCAACTGGAGCTTTATTTCTTCACACTTAGTTTTATTAGTTTTATTTCTGACGCAGCGGACCACGTTCGCTAGTCTACAGTCGCAGGGTTGCGCTCTTGTATTTGGGATGGATCGAGTGTCTCGAGTGCTAGTTATCAACTCTGTTAGCCTGGAAATGACTTTTCACCTCGGCCAATATTTAGAGCATCGTTAGAACTGAGAACGCTCTGATAGCTCTTCATACATGTATGCATCTATTTATTTATTTAAAGCTAATGCACACAACCAGGACTGGTATTTGAATACAGTTATGTCCTCCTAACCGGATGTCACCTGATTATGATAAAGGATATCTCGACTGTAGACATTGTCTTTTATTTATTTCAAGTTACAGCAGCGCTGTCTTATTAGAGACACTGGTCGACATCTTCCCCCAAGTTGTTTCGGCTGATACAGTAAGACCTGAGTGGAATGACCATGATTCAAATTTGCATGAATACTAATTGGTCGCTTACTGTGTAAGCAGAGTGTTGGTAAATACTTCATGCCATTTTCTGCATGTTTTCTGCATTTTAAATGTCACTGTTGTCTAAAAGTACAAACCGCAAATGTCAACTTTTCTACCGTGTGAGTCGAGGAGGTCTCAGTCGGTGTAGGAGTGAAGTACGGTGTTTGGGAGTTTGATAAATAGAAGCATATCAACCAGAGCAACATGTTTCTATGGAGCCGGTGTCAGCTCAGCCTGGCCTTTAGCCAATCACATGCTGTTGCTACAGATGCTCGGACGGTGACATCATGAGCTAAATGTGAAACCACGACATGAATAATGTGTCCACCTTGTCGTCTGTGTTTTTAAGCGGACGGCGTAAATAACCCTGGACACGTAGACGAGAGCCTCGCAGTCCGGTTGACTTTGAGTGAGCGTCCTTCACGTCTTGCCTGGGATTGCAGAGGGAGAACGTCATTTAGCTCCGAGTGTGTGGAGTCACTGGCCTCGGAGCCACACATGCTAAAAACACACTCGCTCATCATCGAGTAGCTTCATACATCGTTCATAACCCCCCCACCCTGTGTGCTTTATAGTCCGTTTGTCTCTGACGGGATGATGGATGGACAGACTGAGCAAATGCTCATCCCGCACATAAACACCGACACCTTGACCTCCTGACAGGCGTGACGGCGTCAGCTCATCACTTACACCAACATAGACGGTGGCAGCTTTGATGACAGGAGGGGTGTCTGGGTGGACAAAGGACAACGACCCTGTCCTCTAGTGTGTGTGTGTGTGTGTGTGTGTGTGTGTGTGTGTGTGTGTGTGTGTGTGTGTGTGTGTGTGTGTGTGTGTGTGTGTGTGTGTGTGTGTGTGTGTGTGTGTGTGTGTGTGTGTGTGTGTGTGTGTGTGTGTGTGTGTGTGTGTGTGTGTGTGTGTGTGTGTGTGTGTGTGCTAATCTCTGATCTCCAGCTAAAAACAACTAAACAACAACTCATGAAAACTCAAGACACAGACATTGTCCAATACAGTGACACCCTGTTATAGTGACATTCAAACACCACACATATTACGGTAATCAGCGTTAAATATGTGTCTGACCAAAATACCAAAAAAAGCAAAAAATAAATGATTAATTTAAATGATTGTTTTAGAGTTTTTAAAGTGTTTTAGTTTGTAATATGTATAATAATCATCATTTAGTTATCACTACTGAGAATTTAACAAACATAAAAACATGACGTAGATAGGTTTACAGTTTTCAAGGTTTATATTTAAACATCATCTCTTACACATGAAGATAAAGTTGTGAACACCGGCTGAATATCTATTATCAGAATCATTATAACTGTGTTATAACTACTGTGTAAAGGGAATACTGCTGTTAAAAAGAACCTGATGTGTTTAAAGTGTTTACAAACCAAATGTTATTGCTCTTTAGTTCATATAGCAGTACTTTAAAATAAAAGTGAGCAATACACTACTTTTGAATTCATTATTGAATTTTGCGCATAACAATGAGATTAATCGCAAATAAATCATGCGATTAATCGTTGCCCAGCACTAATTTCTGAGCTGCTAACTATTTTCACAGCGACCATCAAACTCCGACTTAATCGACTTTTTCTCTGCTTTATAGTATTTCAGAATGTACGTGATGGTGACATGCAGATGTGTGCCTTTAGTAAAGTACACAAATACGTTAAAGTAAGTCAACATTGACTTGGTGACTTTCACACAGGACACAGACAGCGGTCTCCTGGGTGAAAGTCCTGTGTTTGTTTGACCCATGCACCGTCAGTGGCTCTGAGCGTCGAACAGTAACGCGGGTTTACATTAGTTGAAAGTTCTCTTCACAAACGTAGAGTTAATCTTGCGTTACACTTGTGTGATCCCTAACTTTCTGCGTGGGAGTTTTGGTGACCCCGCCCTTGATCTATTATCTGAATGAATAATAGAAATAAAAGATGGAGTGTCTTCACTACATCCCTACATACACACACTGGTGATGATGTCGAGGACAGCAGCGTTGTGTGTCCTTCTCTGTATCCAGCACATGAATAATAGATTAGATCCAGGAAGTACGAACCGACCGACCGACCCATCGGGGAGAGAGTCCCGCCACATCCTCTCTCTCTCTCCCTCTCTCTCTCCCTCTCTATTTCTCTATTTCTGTCTCTTTTTCTGCCTTTTCTTTATGCGTGGCGTCCGTTTGTTTCTCCTCTTTATGTATCTGTGTCCAGCTCTCGTTGTCTGTCTCCATCCCCAGCTCCAGTCTGTCACTCCCTCTCTGCCTCTCATGATGTTCATCTCTCCCTCCCACTCTCCATCCCTCCCTCTCTCCTCTCCCTTTGTTTCCATCACTTCTAACGTACTGGGGGCGAGCCGGCACAAAGGACCACGCCAGGCTTTGTTTTTAGGCGTCCTCTTTAAAGGCGCGCCCTCGGGATATTAAGACGTCACGTTACGGAGGATAAAGAACTACGACAGCAACAGAAGACGGCTCTATATTCGTTATCGTCTTTCTCTTGGAACTTAAGTTCACTGCCGTCACTCTTGAGCTTCGCCAACATCCAACAGAGCGGATGACTCGGGGCTAGGGGCACAGGAAATTGAAAAGAAGAAACAACCTCCGAAAGTCTGAGCCATGGTTCTGTATGTGAGCTCCCAGGATTGTGGTGGGGGGGCTGGCAGCAGGGCGGTGGTCCTGAGGCCCGGCAACGGGTCAGACGGGGCCCCGCATGGACTGTGGCGCTACGTTTGCTGCCAGAGGAGGCCCACGCTGACGCTGCCTTCATGTAGGTACAGGAGAGCAGGCTTCTGTAGTGTGTGTGTGTGTGTGTGCGTGTGCGTGTGTGTGTGCGTGTGCGTGTGCGTGTGCGTGTGCGTGTGCGTGTGCGTGTGCGCGTGCGCGTGCGCGTGCGCGTGCGCGTGCGCGTGCGCGTGTGTGTGTGCGTGTGCGTGTGTGTGTGTATATGTGTGTGTGTGTGCGTGTGTGTGTGTGTGTGTGTGTGTATGTGTGTGTGTGTGTGTGTGTGTGACAGTTGCAACACTTGTGAAATGGAAGGTTCCAATAGGACCATCTACCAGGATCCTATTGACCCAGAGCAGCTAAACTGTTGTTGTATAGCCTGAACTACCGTCAGCTATCTGGTGGACAGTTACTCGTGTATATGTCTCGGGCTTTTATTGTGAAAGGTAAGAACGAAAGGAGTGGACCTGGTCCTCTTGAAAGGAGTAATAACGTTCTACTGTGTTCTTAGTTCTGACTACTAACCCTCCGTGTTGAATTGTGTTTGAAAGCTCCGCCCTCGTTACGTAATATTCACGTTGTGTTTGAAAGTACTTCACAAAAACAAAAGTTTGCAAAAATATATTTATGTGCAAATGAATCGCAATAAAAAACCTAAAAATGAATGAAGACATGTAGTGTTAAAGCCTTTGAGTGGTCGGAGGACTAGACTTTACTGATCTAGTGGAGCACAGCCCAGTTCTCTTTGTTCTGTCCAGCATCCTGTCAGACGGAGCTGTTGGATGCGGTCCAAGCCTAAGTGCAGTTGACTCAGGTCACTGAATCAATTCACATCTTTTAAGACCCTCCGTTTGACGAGAGGGTCGGTGGGTCCGGTCGCCGTTGTGACGTTAACATTTACAAATGCGAGATGCCACAAAATTCCAGTTCCACGTGTTAGTTAGGTAATAAGACGTGCGGGTCTAATGAATGGCGGCCCTGTTTATCTGCTCTTTAGTCTCCGGCCCTGTTGGCTGCTGCCTGCGTTCTGTCATTTGCACGTAAGCTCTATTAGAGCAGACAGTAACACAATTACACCCACAGGCAGCGGAAGACGAGGGAGACAAGAGACCGTGTCAGCAATTACACTCGCAGATATCGACTGCCCGTGGACGCGGCTTAATTCAATACTGTTTCAATTGAGCCCGTGCTCCGAAGGAAAACCATCAAGACGGTAATGAGACGAGAGGATTTGGATAATCACGGAAGATTGAGAGCTGGATGTCGACGTGGTTAGAACACCGTTCTCTCTGTTGTTCTGCAGAGGTCGGATTGGCTCACGGGCTTTGGATTTGGCCAAACCGCTGCTCATCTTTGATTTACTGGGTATCTTTTCATGGGTTAACGAGGCGTTCATTAAATGCTGAGATCATTAGAGTTACATTACGGAGTGCTTACCCTCGTATAACGGCTCATTGTGATATCTTACAGTTATTTTGTTATTTTTTCATTCAAAAATGTCGACAACACGAGCGACAACAACTCTACTTGGTTAGGTTCAGGAAAAGATCGCGGTTTGGGTTGAAAGAACTACGGAAGTACACTTAAGTACAGAAGTTAGGTGGTCAACATTGACTTGACTGGTCTGACACGGGACACTAACAGCGGTCTCCTGGGTGAAAGTCTAATGCTTTTAGACCCACCCATCCAACGCAGACACACACCGTCACCTGTCCCAGCTCACGATCACATGTTAGCTAGTAGTAAATAAGAGGAAATAATAAGGAACGATAAGAGATTCTTTAGTATCTGAGCCTGAAGAATCCCGAACCTGATCCAAAATGGAACCATCTACTCGAACCCAACCTTGTCTGAGATAAGTCCTCAGACTGGAGGACTTAAAATGGTGATTATAACAAATGTTGACGATGACTTTGTGATTATTAGGTGGTTTCAGCACTAGGTGTTTCTGCCTCTACAACAAGATGAAACTGACAGAAGATGGGTTACGGTTAAATATGGGACAGATTTAGTCGATTTTTGTCAGAAACATTGTTCAGACTGTTTCAAATATCAAGGCTACGCTGACGCTACTTGTTTCCAGTAACTCTGGTCATGGGTCAGAACTCACAAGTCTCCTTTACTGTTCTCGGATGACTTGGCGTTCATGTTCGCATATCCGTGCACACGTTTGTTCGGTGATTTCAAGGTTCAAATCCTGCATCGTGTCTCTGCTCTTCTTTGTCTTATGTTGTGCAATTTCCAAAGGTCTTAATGAAACAAACAACAACAACAACAGACAACTGTTGTTGTTGTGACTCAGAAGTGACAATCGCTGCTTCCTCCTCTTGTGGAAAAGTAGCTAATGCCAGCGCCACCGGCGGTGCTAAGTGGGGTCAGTGTTTGTGAGCGCGTTGGTATTCAGAATCGGTCGTCAGCCTGGACCGAGACCAGATTCTGCTCCTTTTATCTCCGTCTGTCTGTTCAGAGTTAACACTTGGTTGAATACTAATTCTGCTCAAATCTGGTCCTTATTGTGTGTGTGTGTGTGTGTGTGTGTGTGTGTGTGTGTGTGTGTGTGTGTGTGTGTGTGTGTGTGTGTGTGTGTGTGTGTGTGTGTGTGTGTGTGTGTGTGTGTGTGTGTGTGTGTGTGTGTGTGTGCTACACAGAGGGAGAAGGAGCACCATGTTGGTCCATCTGGATCAGGCAAATGTAAAATGAATGTAATGCTTATTAGGGGCCATATTCAGTAAAGATATGCGATCGGGAGGTCGGCATTATTGCTTCCTGGTCGCCGATCCCTAATAATACTGCTCACTACATTATGAACAAACAATCTGTTTAAATTGGCAAGAGGAGAAGTCACGTTAGCTGTTAGCTGTCAGCTGCTCTACTTGGAGCTAACGGAGCTCCAGCATAGCAACATTTAAAAACAACCAAGTTAATCAGACACGTAGACCTGTTGTGTTGTAGGAGCACTGTCCTGAGGTTCCATATCAGTTACATTTTCTAAATAAATTCCCAATGTAGGTTTTGTTAGTTTTTAGGTTTACTTGCGAAACAAAACGACCTAGTTAGGTTTAGGGAAAGATCGTGGTTTAGGTTGAAATATAAGTTTGTTACGTAGCTGGTGTTAGTAAAGTACGGAAGTTACACTACAAAAGTACCATAAAATACGTCAATGTGGACTTGAAAATTGAAGAATTATCAATTACCCATACTGTTATAGATCCGGATACGATGGCGTCTGGGTCCGGAACCGGACCGCGGTCCACCTACTAGTGACCCCTGAGCTAAAGGCTTCCTCAGTGTGCCTGTATCAGACGGTGCTGACCAAGCGTCGGTATTTGATGACTTGGGTGTAAGAACAGGTCGGCTAGGACTGTGAAATAACTGGTTCTAATTTGACCTTCATGGGCATTCATGTTTCTTATTGTCTCATGCAGAAAGCAGCTGCTCAGTGATAGGCTAATAGCTTCATATAAACCCTGGTGTAGGATGAAAAGCTTCCTGTCTCCGTTGGTCTTCTTGCAAAACACCACCACCTGTTGTACCTCGTTCACTCTCATTGGTAAACTGACTGAGTCCCGTCTCTATGAGAACCGAGTCCGTGCTGACATGAGGAGCCTCTCTTTAGATTTGGAAGAGGTGTGAGTACCTTTAACATTTGTATCCATCAGCAGTGTCAGTATGTGTTTAAATACCTTACTTTGCTATGAACATACTCGTTATAACACATCATGTTTATAATGCATTACATGCAAAGGGTTTCCAAGTTGTACGTGATTTTCCTTCTCGTGTTGACTGTAGATCTGTTTATTGAGGAGTTCAATGACTCACAATGAGGATCTCAGCCCAACGTCTAACAGGAGCCGTCTGTGTGTGTCGCCCCCTACAGGCCCCACGTTGCCCAGGCAGGGCCCCCAGGTTCAGAATGGCCCCACGCCAGAGGAGATGGAGCTGCAGAGAAGGTAAGGACGGACTGATGAAGACCCTAACGTTTGAAACGACGGCAGGTTGTAAGGCACCATTGTTCCTTCCATATCTGTCCTCTTCTTCCACGTGTACTCACACACACACGTGTACTCACACACACACGTGTACTCACACACACACGTGTACTCACACACACACACGTGTACTCACACACACGTGTACTCACACACACACGTGTACTCACACACACACACGTGTACTCACACACACACGTGTACTCACACACACACACGTGTACTCACACACACACATGTACTCACACACACACACGTGTACTCACACACACACGTGTACTCACACACACACATGTACACACACACACACACGTGTACTCACACACACACACGTGTATTCACACACACACACGTGTACTCACACACACACATGTACTCACACACACACGTGTACTCACACACACACACGTGTACTCACACACACACGTGTACTCACACACACGTGTACTCACACACACACGTGTACTCACACACACACATGTACTCACACACACACGTGTACTCACACACGTGTACTCACACACACACGTGTACTCACACACACACATGTACTCACACACACACATGTACTCACACACACACGTGTACTCACAAACACACGTGTACTCACACACACACACGTGTACTCACACACACACGTGTACTCACACACACACGTGTACTCACACACACACACGTGTACTCACACACACACGTGTACTCACACACACACGTGTACTCGCACACACGTGTACTCACACACACGTGTACTCACACACACACGTGTACTCACACACACACGTGTACTCACACAGTTGTTTTTCTTCCCCATACAAGGCCACTCTTTCCCTCAGGTAATAATGAGGCTCTGGAACAGCTAGAACACACACACACACACACAGACATGTATTAATGGAGGCCAGCTGTTGGGCCACGCTTTAGAATCCTGTCCACCAGAACGCTTGTTCGAGGATTTGATTAGAATGAATTACACAAACACAGACGGGGGCACGTTTTGAACAGAAGTATATTCACGACGACACGTGACCACGCGGACACGAAAAGGTCTAACTTTAGCATCAGGTAGACGAGCCAAACAATGACGGCAGCTGCTGCTCAACCACATTGTTATGTCACGAATGGCAACTGGACAACATAACGCTGTCATAACGTCAGTGTCCACCATATACAAACTAATAAAAGGCTCACTGGAGGCTTCGAGGATAATCATATCCTGTTCCCAATAGACGCAACATCTATTTAACATTGTGGAGGGATGAGTCATGGCAGCGGCTCTCAACTTTTTTGTAACTTAAGGCCACACGTCGGATTGTTTCTAGGACCACCTTCCAAAATAAAAGAGGACAAAATAACAACATGACAAGAAAAGGAGAAAGAAATCAGCTGCTGTAAATACGTGTTCTGCTGTGTTCACACCTAACACGGAGCGAGTTTCTTGCGTTGCGTTCCTCACGGGAGTTTGATCGCGGGATCATTTGTGTTTATTCACGTCATTCGCACTAGACGTGCCACACACACATCCCTTTACTTCTATCTTTGTGAGGACCATCATTGACATACTGCATTCCCTAGCCCCTTACCCAAACCTAAATGACTTCTAACCTGACCCTTAAAACCACATCTTAACCCTTTAAGATGGCCTTTGAAGAAGTGAGGATCGGACAGAATGTCTTCACTTTCCCAAGATGTCCTCACGCTGTTGGTGAAAACCTTGTTTCGGTCCTCACTATGCAGCAAGTACAAGAACACACACACACAAGTAGTAAAGCATTCTTCAGGTGTGACTCAGCTGCTTCTAATTCTCTTTGAGGTGAACTTGGATCACCAGGACTGTGTAGGTCTGAGAGACAGATGGATCTGGCTGCCAGCCCCCCCGCCCATGTTCTCCCTTTATTCTTCTCCTCCTCTCCCTTTTTGCTTTCTCACTTTCAACTCTTTTGTGTCTGTGTCTCGCTTCATCCGTCTCTTTTCCTCCTCACCTCTCCCCTCGGTTCCGGTCATGCTCCACGTTTAGCAGCGGATGACAGGCGGGCAGCGAGCGGTTCGGTGACGAGGTCTTCTGCTGATAGGGAGGCCGGTGTCGGCCCGCTGTGAGGGGAGGATGGGATCAAAGGAGGGGGAGGGGGCAGACCAGTGGAGGAATTAATTGGCAGCACACTTCTGCTTCTTGAAAAGAGAAAGCTAACATATGCTTTGGAAGATGCGGAAGGGTCTGTTTGGCCAACAAACACTGTCAGGTTGTTTGTGAGCAGCTGTTCCACATCTAATCAGTACGCTGCTGTCAGTTCACAGTCTGGGAATAAGCATCTGCACACCAGCATCTGTTATAAATGAGTCGTCAGTCCAGGCTTTGAATCATGAACCTTCTTCTTCTTTAAGGACTTTCATTAGTTTCATGAATACCTTTCTAGCTTGGACCGACCTGTAAGTTATAGTCGTAGACTGTATATAAGAAGTGGACGTAGTCTGCGTGATGTCACACATTGGTTTGTGGACTGCTGTTTTGAAGCCTTGGGTTTGGTGAAGTGGCAGTCGCCATCAGTGCAATCAGTGAATGGAAGTGACCATATTTGGACGGTGGAGAAGTGACGTAGAGACGCTGTATACGGCTCTGGTAGGGTCAATCACAGTAGCCCCGCCCTAAAGCATCCCCTGCTTTATGGTCTGTTTGACTCTAAATGGACCATAATGTACTAAATGAACATCATGCTGTATTGAAGAAGACTTGAAACTAGAGATTGAGACCATAAACTCATGTTTACAATGTTTACTGAGGTAATAAATCAAGAGAGAAGTAGAGTCATTTTCTCATAGACTTCTATAGAACCAGAGGAGTCGCCCCTGGTGGACACTAGAGAGAATGCAGCTTTAAGACACTTCTGCATTAGCTTCACTCTTCAGAACCGGGGGTTGCCGCCTGGTTATAGTATTAGCTATAATAAATAAATATTCTAGATTTTAACGTTAAAGAAAAGAACTTTGTGCTGTTGTACACAATGTTGTGCTCTTGTTCTAGCAGTGGTGGAATGAAACTAAGTCCTTGTAGGCTACTCAAGTACATCTACCTAAAGCTATACAAGGGACTTTCATTTTGTGTTGATTTTGGTGGCCCCCTGTGGACGAAAGTGGTATTGTTTCAGAGCACCAGAGTCCCTTTAGAAAACCTCTTATTTGAATGCAGCAGGGTGTGCCGTAAGTATATTATTTGAAATGGGCCATTCTGCATAGTGAGTATACTTATTTTGGGGTACTTATATACCTGTACTTACCTTTTGGTGAGTATATTTTGTCGCTTATACATTTGTACTTAAGTGACATTTTGAATGCAGGACTTGTAACTTGAGTATTTTGACACTGTTCTCTAGTAAATCATGAACACATTTGGTTGTATTTATAATAATGGTGATGAAATGGCACAAAAAGTCACACTCCTTTCAAGACGGGTCGTGTGGGTTGCCTTCAACTCCAGATTGTGCGCTGAGGAAAGGCCGCCCACCAAATCCACACCAGGTCTTTACTGGGTTCCTCGTGCTGGAACACTATCTAAAATAAGCCTTGACACAGTCAGCCCATTGTAAACAGAATACGAAGCTCAATGGCACAACGGGGGGAATACCCTAAGATGTTTGTCAAATCATTCATTCATGGGCTCACTCAGCGCGTCAGCTAATGTTTTGGCTTCGTCTCACTTCGTTATGGCCTCTCATGAGGAATGTGTGTCCCCCTAAACCATGAAGCCTGATATGGAGACAAAAGAAGAAGAGAGAGAACCGGAGATATGGATGACCGACGGAGACGTTCCCCCTCTCATCGTTCCTCTCCGCCTCATTAAATACAATGAGCTCACCTCATTCCACAGTGACCACACACATTCAGTCTCACACGTCATCAGCGTGGCCTCCTCTGTGAGGAGTAAACATGGGGGTCACTCAGCTATGGAGAGGCTGGAACAATTCAAATGTCACATGACAGCAGGGAAGAAATACCAGGCGCATTCTTCCCTCCCTTCTCACTGTCTCAGCTGCCTTTCCTTCTCATCTGACTTCCCTCCATCGCTCTCCTTGATCCTCCTTCTCATCCAGACAGAGATGGATGAAGAAGAGGTGGAGCGCGATGCTTCGGCGATGATCGATGGAGATATTCCCTGCGTGTGCGAGCGTAGGAGGTCACAGAAGAGTGCGGAAAAAAACAACCCACCTGTTCAGGAATGCAGGGTGCTACCCTCGGATTAAAAAGACACGAGCTGGAAATAATAGGCCGCGGTATAAATAGCTGTGCCGTGCGTGGGAGCGAGGGGAGTGTGTGTTGGGAGAGAGAGAGAGAGAGAGAGAGAGAGAAAGGGAGGGAATGTGTCACACGGTCTTGAATGAAAAGCGAGGATGGAGAGACGGGGAGGAGAGAGAGAGATCTGTGTTAGCTGTTAGCACGTAGCTGCTGGTATTTAACACTCAGAAGATGAAAACACCAGCAGCTGCTCTGCACATTGTCACAAGCGTGTGCTGACATCCACGTGTATCCCAGTTGACAGTAACACACAGAAACATCTCTAAAACCAATATGTTAGCTTAGCCATTATAACGAGGTTGGGTTCTTATGTTAGCGGGACTCAACATGACACATGGAGTGTGTGTGTGTGTGTGTGTGTTGCACACTTGGACCGGCTCCTCACTAGAGTAGGTCCATATGGTCCATCTGGGCTCCCGTCCATTCATACACCATTTCCTGGTTCTGCGAGCCAATCAGGCAAGCCGCTGAGTCCAGCTGGCCAACCGCTTTCGCCAGACTTTAGTGTCCCTGGAGATTTAGCACAGTTGTCACTTGTGGCAAAGTGGCAAAACCCAAATGTGACATCGTTTCTTTCTTTGCTCAAGGAAAACAACAAAGCTGTGTACAACAGGACTTTATATCAACCGACATGAATAGCAGCTGACAGCGGGAAGGTGAAATAAACATCTTGGGATTCGTGATTTCAGACGCACTTTTGGCCATAACTCATGGATTAATATGCTAATACACCAATATTTAAAAAAAGACCAGTTTATAACGGCTCCTTCAAAAAACTAAAAAAACATAGAGAACATGTTATAAATGCAAAGTTGTTGGTAATTGAAGGCAGACTGACAGGATCAGGATGCAGCTGAGTGTGTGCCATGAGCAGCTCTGTATAAACATATATATAGGTATATACAGCTGTGGGTCTATTAACCGGGTCTGGGTTGATGGTGGCTGACAGGGCAGCATGTCTCCAGGCTGTGACCGCTATGTAGGCACCTGTCCAACAAGACTGTAGCTGATGGTGTGTTTCAAACGCTCCTTTACGTTCTCACTTTCTATGTGGTTTCATTTCCTCTTTTCCATTTTGTTTGAGTCCACTTTACATGCTACATGAATCATTCCATGTTTATTCCAGGACCATTGTACTATTGTCCTACTGTTTACAAGCTGTTTTACATCACAGTCTCCCCAACGTTCACACTGTGTAAGTACACATAGTACTGTTTCCCTTGTAGAGTTGTGTTCTGCTTTAGTTTCTGATATGTAATAGTGTTGTTTTGGTTAATTGGGACTGTTCTAGGTCAAATGGTCGGTTGGATAAATGTCTCGGCTTTCAGTTTGGTAGCTAATGAATAGCTTAAACTGTAAGAATTAAAGGGTATTGAGGGCCTTTGCAAACCTTTGATCCTCATACCCTTTGACTGCAGAAGCTATTGTAGCGTTATTAGCATTCTGTCTATGCAGCTCTCCTGCTTCATGTTTCTTGGCTCTTCATTTTGACACGAAGCCATTTGACGTTCACAATATTGCCCCAAATCCTCTCCGACTCTGCCTCACAGCGTCTGCAACTCAGTCATTGTTGACGCAAAGAGAGGAAAAAGGAACATGTGTGCATGCGCACGTACGTCTACGTGCGCGTGCACGTACGTGCGCGTGCGTCTACGTGCGTGCCGGGTTTTGGGCTGTGCTGCCGCCCACGCTCCCTTAGCAACGGTTTCCCTGGCAACTCTTGTCAGGAGGCGAGTGAGGTGCCAGTTAAAGCAGGAAGGCTTTTCACAGCTTACACTCCGGTAACGTGGAGGGAAGAGAAACCCGTTTTAGGTTCTCCCATCAGAGGCAGGAGATATGTAGACAGTGCAGACGGGGGGGGGATAGGTCCCCTGGAAGTGACACAATACATGAAACAATGCTCACTGCCCTACTTCATATTGGCATGGTCTGTTCCATTCCTCAAAGAGTATAAAGAGATACTCTCACATTTAGAAATGAAGGTGCTAGCTAGAACCATATAGGGTTCTTTGACTTGTTCCCATAGCAGAACCCTTTTTGACACGTCTACCTCAGAACCCCCTATGAGAGGTTCTACAGATAACACTTCTTAGGACCTCTTAGGAGGTTCAGATCATTTTCACCTTATAAGGATGCTAACAAGGATCCATTCAGGGGGTCCAACCGAGAACTACAAACGTTTTTGTATTTCAAGGGTTTTATCTAGAACCTACGTAGGAGGTTAGATCTAGAACTCATTAATATTCCAAGAGTTTCATCTAGGACCTACCCAGGGGTTAGATCTAGAACTCATTAATATTCCAAGAGTTTCATCTAGAACCTACCCAGGGGTTAGATCTAGAACTCATTAATATTCCAAGAGTTTCATCTAGAACCTACCCAGGGGTTAGATCTAGAACTCATTAATATTCCAAGAGTTTCATCTAGAACCTATCCAGGGGTTAGATCTAGAACTCATTAATATTCCAATGTTTTCATCTAGGACCTACCCAGTGGTTAGATCTAGAACTCATTAATATTCCAAGAGTTTCATCTAGAACCTACCCAGTGGTTAGATCTAGAACTCATTAATATTCCAAGAGTTTCATCTAGAACCTACCCAGGGGTTAGATCTAGAACTCATTAATATTCCAAGAGTTTCATCTAGAACCTACCCAGGGGTTAGATCTAGAACTCATTAATATTCCAAGAGTTTCATCTAGAACCTACCCAGGGGTTAGATCTAGAACTCATTAATATTCCAAGAGTTTCATCTAGAACCTACCCAGTGGTTAGATCTAGAACTCATTAATATTCCAATGTTTTCATCTAGAACCTACCCAGGGGTTAGATCTAGAACTCATTAATATTCCAAGAGTTTCATCTAGAACCTACCCAGGGGTTAGATCTAGAACTCATTAATATTCCAATGTTTTCATCTAGAACCTATCCAGGGGTTAGATCTAGAACTCATTAATATTCCAATGTTTTCATCTAGGACCTACCCAGGGGTTAGATCTAGAACTCATTAATATTCCAATGTTTTCATCTAGAACCTATCCAGGGGTTAGATCTAGAACTCATTAATATTCCAATGTTTTCATCTAGGACCTACCCAGGGGTTAGATCTAGAACTCATTAATATTCCAATGTTTTCATCTAGAACCTATCCAGGGGTTAGATCTAGAACTCATTAATATTCCAATGTTTTCATCTAGAACCTATCCAGGGGTTAGATCTAGAACTCATTAATATTCCAATGTTTTCATCTAGGACCTACCCAGGGGTTAGATCTAGAACTCATTAATATTCCAATGTTTTCATCTAGAACCTATCCAGGGGTTAGATCTAGAACTCATTAATATTCCAATGTTTTCATCTAGGACCTACCCAGGGGGTTCTACCGAGAACTCTTTTATATTCCAAGCATTTTATTGAGAACACACCCAGGGTTCCTCATTAGGGTCCTTAAGGCACAGGGACGATGTGGTGCCGCACAACCCACAACCATCATGGTTCTAAGTCACAAGCTTTTAACACCCAAGCTTTCAACAATCCCTGCAGAACTATTTATTCCAAAAAGGGTTCTTCATGGAACCCTTGGGTGCTGTCACACCTAAGCGGCTTAGTTGGGTTAAAATGGACTCCCTGTTAGTCCGGTTTGTTTCATGTACACTGAGGCCCCTGGTACCCCACAGCAGAACTGAGAACAGCCTTTTTCAGTGGCTCTTTTTACTTTTTATGTAATCTCCCCCTCGGAATCACAGCGCCTTGACCCTGGTATTGGTTATATTTTTACTGGTAACAAAGTTGAATTACATTTTTTTTAAGAACATGAACAGCATATTTCTTTTCAGCAGTGATTGTCATTATTTTCTGTTGCCAACACAGACCAAAAAACTCCAGCTCAGAAACAAGCTCTTCTGCTATATTAACAACTCACTTTTGTTCAAGATAGATTTGTTGGTATTTTGGATTTGACAGACTGTCTGTGAAATATTCAGCCCTCTTGTGCTTTACGTGTTGTTTTTCTTGCTGGAGGAATCTTGACCTTCTGAGTCTTGATCAGAGCGATCTTGTTCCCAAATGTGTGAATCATAGACCTGTTTACACTCTGACATACTGCAGCAGGAATTCACACACAGATCTATATCTGCTGTAAAAAATAATAAAAAAGAAGTTTAATCAGCTTTAGTTTCACTCCAAGTTTTACACTTCCCCCCCCCACACACACACACACCTCAAACACCTCAAACACCTCTCTCCAGACAGCGTATTCTGAGCGTGTGTGCACATTGTTTAGGAATGTCGTGATCTCCTGCTTAGGGGAATGCCGCGTACGTGTGTGACATCCAAAACATTACGTGGCGAGGTGTGTGCGCGTGCGTGCATGAGCTTAAAGCAACCAATTCAGTCAGGGGTTTGAAAAGCCTCCGAACTAGAAGACATTCATCATCAAGCGTTTAACTACAACAAAGGAAACAGCAGTGCAGCTGAGGGTTCCTCTCCGTTCTAATTAGGACGGATTCAGCAAGAACACCCTCTGTCCAACGGGGTGTAATGAGAAAAAATGAGGCAACGCACAGGACAAATTACTCTGACTCGGTTCCTTTAGTTCTCTTTGTTGGACTCCCTCTGGGAACAGCCTGGATGTTCAGGAGACTGACAGGTAACAGGTTGGCCATGTTTCCTGTATGAACGTCCCAGTCCTACACCGTTTGATAAGAAGTGGACGTAGTCATCGTGACCCATTGGTTTGTGGACTACGGAATCCATCTTATCTGCCTTAGTTACTTGACTGCCAAATTTAAACCACTTGGCATGTTGGTTAACTCCCTTTTTCATCCACCAGACGCTATGGCGGGGCAATTCCCCTCACTGCTTAACAAATCACACATGGGCTTCTTTAAACAGAAAAGATGGCGCTTACCAACGTAGCTGGTAGACAAACTGCACCAGCTGTACCAGCTACCGCCTGCCAGCATTTGGCTGCCGGCTGTTGGCGGTTTCGCCCATCTTTGCATAGAAAAGAGCAACACCAGTAAAAGAAAAGTGGAAGCCCCTCTGCTCTGGCTGATTAGACCGCTGTCCCACCATTACCTCACCAGCCGTATTTAATCATGGAGATGCTCTGGTTTTGTTACGGTGCAGATCCCACAGGGACTCATTTCTATGAGCCAGGAGACTGCAGGGTCCTCAGAGACATGACCCCGGCATGCTTCCATCCCGTAAATCCAGCTGGCTCCTGTGTTCTTCTGCAATTACATCAATGGCCTACTGACGCACCGTGAGAACTGGGACGGTTAGTGTGTGTGTGTGTGTGTGTGAGGGAGCAGCCATCCATGTATATTGGGGTCAGGATGGTGCCACGGTGTGTGTGATGTCTTTCCATCCTTCAGTGCTCTCTAATAAGAAAGATTCAGGTGTAGCGGACACCTCTCCCTCGCATCTCATTGGTCAGGATACACTTTCTTTAGCCCTGTCACAGCGGATCCTCCGCGGGTTTGAGGGAATAAGCCTCGGTGCTACTTACATTCACTTTAATCAGTCGTAGTGCAGCCAAACAGCGCGTTAGCTAAATGCACTGGTGAGATCCTTTCCACTGGGTGACGGTGGGCAAAGTGGGCCACAGAGAATGTGAAAATTGTCCCTTATTGTAAAAAGCCATGGCGTAACATATTAGGTGACAGACTTTTGCAGATAAGTCATCTTCTTTGTTCAGATTTCCTCCATTTGCCACCTCATTGTGTTCACATCCTGGCACAAACATGAGACATCTTTCACGTAATCCTGACCGCTCAGACCTTTGTGCCTCTGAGGGAAGCCTAGAGTTTGGTTTGCTGCCATCTTGGTACTCTGTGGAGTCAGAAGGAAAGGTTTTGTAGAAAGAAGAAAACGTCCTTCGCTTCGTCTGGATTTACTAAAGTTACTCTAAAGACGTGACTTTTGAATACATTTAGATTGAACCATCGTATGTTATCTGAAGGAAGGTTAAGCTTACTAAATATTAGATTAACATTCAGTCTATCAATGGAGACACACGGGTCCTTTGGACGTCAATGAAGAGCCAATGAGCACTTATAAAATCAGTTGTCACATTTTCGCGGTGGACATCCTGTCACTGCTGGAGCCAGTGGCATGTAGACGCTTTGAGGACACATCCTTGGTATGATTTCATTTATTTTCATTTAACTTCAGCTTTCGACACAGGTTCAAGAAAGCACCTTGAGTCGCCGTAGTATCCATGATTTCACCCGTTTAGTGTGCTTTCTCCTTCATCTTTGCCTCCGCTTCTACCTTCCTTCTTCCACGACCAAAAGGCCAAGGGCCCGACAACATTTACCTTCCACGGCAGCCGGACTCTCGCGATGTCACATGATCACGTGAGAATCGCTTGATCGCGCATCACACCGAAAATCCACCTAGTAATTCGTAGCATTCGTAAGTGATGCGTTTGTGTCCGGCGAGCCAGAGCACGGACCCAACCAGCGTCCTGCGAGGAGCTACTGGAAGCTAGAGGGCGTGGCTTAGGTGTGTGAGCGACGACACGGAGAGGAGACCGTTAGTTCTGAGCAACAATGGCGGCTCCTGGAGAGGTTAGCGTAGCTGCCGCAATAGCATCGTTTCCATCAGAACTGGAGAGCATTTCTTCATTGGAAGAAGAGCAAAGAACGGCACTGGAGGCTTTTCTCCCTCCTCTCCCAACTGGCTTCAGTAAAGGTTTGATTGACAGATGGTTCACTCAATCACCTGCCGAGTATTATTTTGAAAGTGTCGGCCCCTTTTCCAAACAGTTTCCAATTGTTCTGTGTAACAAACCACCTGGCGGGTTCCAGGTTATAACGACGGCGGTGTCGTTAGCCACTTGTTCTTCAGACATGTTCTCAATTAGAAGTAGCCATATTACCATACCGTCTGTCTTTGTTTCATCCACAGCCTTTGGCCTTCAGGTTTCCCTTTCTGAATGAGAAATACAGACTACCGCCACCTGCTGGCATGGAGAGTCATTTCCTGACGTGCATGCACAGAACATACGTGCTAGTTGGCTGTTTGTTGTAGTCTTTGCGTTGTTTAAAAGTGCGTTGATGTGGCTTTGGTGTGTCTGGGATTTACACAGGGAAGAACCAGGACCCAGTTTCGCCGTCCTTATGAGACTTTAGAATTTTTTTTTAAATTTTTTTTGGTCGGTATTCAAAGTATTGAGGTTCATTCCCCAGCCCTATCAATAAGCAACTAAATGACTTCACGCCCTGCCAGGGAAAACCGGCCAATGTGTGCCAACTCTCTCTCCATGACCCAATTTGCACCGGACTAATGCCAACTCTCAGCAATCTCAAAAAAACACCACGCCAAAATGTAGGGTTAAATCTGTCGTGCTCTCAATCTGTCGTGCTCTCCTGCAGTTCTTTCCGCGAGTGAAGCCACCTGCTTCCCTCAGTTTGCTCAGCAGCCCGATCCCGTGGGAGCCAGGCCCAAAGCGCAGCGACGACCACGACGTCACCTCTGCCGGTCCAAACTTGCCTTGAGACATGCGTCTGTCGCTAGTTTAGTGAGGTTTGTGTGTGTGTGTGTGTGCGTGTGTGTGTGTGTGTGTGTGTGTCATCAACGCAGACCGAAGGGGAGAGGGAGTGTTTACGTTAAGCAACGTTTATGCTGATGATTGACTTTTAGCTGTGAGTCAGCTGTCTGCAGAACAGGACGGGTGAGGGCAGAGAACCTGGTGTGTGTGTATGTGTGTGTGTGTGTGTGTGTGTGTGTGTGTGTGTGTGTGTGTGCGCATGTCAGTCAGAGAGAGAAAGTGCATGTTGGCATTTACCTCCAGTTCCCACCATCTCTCTCCCTGCGCGAGTCATTTATGAACATAACAGTCCGTCATTTACAGCCAGTGCAATTGATGAGGAACACACATCCTGTATGTATGATGTTTTTGGTGTCTCATACTATTCTGCTTTTTAATTAGAATTTTTAATTGAGGAAATGCAGACGTCTGTACTCGTTTTCATTGGGCCTTCCCTACATCTCTCCGTGGAATAGTCTCTCTGACCTCTGTTGGCTGATCCTTATTCATGCCTTGTTCTTATTTGACAGTTTCTCCAACGATGATCGTTACAGTTCTTTCATCACATCTCAGAAATGGCTGCCTCTCTCTGTCACACTTTGTCCTTTTCACATGGCATACATACCCACACACTGCTCCCATGCCCCGCTCACCGGTCCTTCTACCGCTGCCTTCTGCTGACCCCTAGTGGTCCAACCCGGGTCTGCAGCCACAGCTTCCATTAAAAAAAGCTCTCTGAACATGCTGTACCACATGGCTGTCCTCACTGTGTGGTTCAATGTGCCCAAAATAGCTTGAACTTATATAATGACAGCGGTAATTGCTGGGAGGGTCAAGACAGCGCCCCCCCCCCCCCCCCCCCCGCTAATTTGACGCTTTTACTCGCTCTGCTCGTCTTTGCTGAAATATTTTTGTCCTCATCTATCCCTCTTTCTTCTTTCACTGCATCTTCTGATAAACAATGGTGGTTGTTAGGCGATGACTCTGGACTAAGACGAGATAATAGAAACAGTTAACATGTGAATGTTGCATTAATGTCTATTCTCCTGTTTCCTTTCCTCTTCTCCTGTTTCCTCTCCTCTTCCTCTCCTCTCCTGTTTCCTCTTCTCTCCTCTCCTGTTCCCTCTCCTCTCCTCTCCCCTCTTGTTCCCTCTCCTCTCCCCTCTTGTTCCCTCTCCTCTCCTCCCCCAGGCAGCTCCAGGAGCTGCAGAGGCAGAAGGAGCTGGAACGGGAGCATCAGGAGAAGGAGCATCAGGAGAAGGAGCATCAGGAGAAGGAGCATCAGGAGAGGGAGCATCAGGAGAGGGAGCGTCAAGAGCGCGAGCGCCTGGAGCGCGAGACTCTGGAGCGACAGGAGCGCGAGCATCAGGAACGGGAGCGTCTGGAGAGGGAGGCGCAGGCAGAGCGGGAGGCGCAGGCGGAGCGGGAGCGCCTGGAGCAGCAGGAGCGCAGCGAGCGTGAGCTGATGGAGAGGGAGAAGGCAGAGAGGGAGCAGCAGGAGCAGTTGGACAGAGAGCAGCAGGACTGGGAGAGAGGAAGACGCATCTCCAACGCCGGTGAGTGATGCCCTTTGGTTTCCTCCAAGGCCAATAATGAGATGTGCATTTCTTTCTCATTTATATTACGTGATGTATAACATTCTCTTTGCTACTGAACCGTACATCAACAGGTTGTCTTCAGAGGAGTGTTCTGGTGTGTGTTTGACGTGGGCAGAACTCAAAATGTAGAATCTGTGATGCTCAACGTGCATGAGCAGTGTGTCCCAATTCCATACTGTGTACAGTACACACTATACTATAAATTAGTTACATGAATTAGCATGTATCAGTCTTAGCATACTGTTAGCGGTTAGCATTCAAATGATAAAACACACGCTCCAATGCATGTCAGTCAAACTTCAACCTGAGACGACCAATTCAATTTCTCCAATAGACAGGTTTTTTTTCGAAGGATGCAGCCTTTCCATTCCCTTTGTGCTATGCATTGTGGGAGAATAGTGTGCATCATCAACACACTGGACGCAGGATTCATCCTGCCTCTCCCAGTGTGAACAGTGAACACAAACTCAAAAGCCAACAGCTGTTGTGTATAGAACGTAGTATGGAGTTGGGACACAGTGAGTTGAACTTTAACATGCATGTTGGGTTGCCTTCTTAATAGTCCTTGGTTTTAGTTTAGTCCTTCAGTTCATCTTTATTGTCCCTTAGAGGGGAGATTTGGTTTACTTTGTCAAACCATTCTAGTGGTAGCCAACCACCGCTTGTTGCTACTTGCTCAGTGTCATATTCAGGATGCGTTTGTTCAGTGAAGCTAGCATGGCTGTCAACACTGAAGCTGTAATTGTTTCATCTCACACAAGGAAGTGAAACTATAAAGAGAGCAGTGCACAAAGTCCTCTGGCTGCAGGACTCGATGCATTCGGAGGTGGATAACAGCTATGAACAGATTGCTAAGGCACTGGGGCACATGGGGGGGGGGGGCATGAACAAACACCGCCGCCAGGCCTTACACCAGTCACACACAAACACACACACACACACACATAACTTCTGACACTTCACACACACGTCCAAAAAAGTCTAATGAAGATACTAATGCTATGTGAAATGGGAACGGACAACTACGATTGCAAGTCCCTCCTAAAAATCTCCAGTTTATGAACAATTGTCCTCCCAGTGGACATTTTCAGTCCAATGTACGCCTACAGTCCAGCAGCAGAGAGGAGGCGGAGCCACAGGTGGAACACACACCGGCTATAAAGTGGAGCGGTAATGGATCAGGGGTGTTTTGGTCGTGTGATAGAAAAGGGGAAGTGAGCTAGTTTCAAGGACCGGGTCAGAAGAGGAGGCACGCTTCAGTGTGCAACGCTCGGCCCGTTAGCGCACGCATGCATACACAGGCAGACGCAGTTCAGTGGTGTTACTCAGAGGCTAAAAATACACCGTGAGACCCCCAAGGGTGTGTGTGTGTGTGTGTGTGTGTGTGTGTGTGTGAAAATGGCTCAGGATTCACATGTCATACACAATTACACACATAGAGAACAAACACACACACACACACAATGTTTTATTAATGTGCACCGTCCCTACCAAATAAACCAATAAAAAATAAATCAAATGAAAACACACGCGCTCTGTTTGAACCTATGAGTCTGTTGGGTTTGATGTGAATATGTTCATGAGAGGAGACAGGAGACCTGCTGGACACATTGCTAAACTAAAGGCGAGTTTATCAGTTTGACATCGGCTTTACTCAGTGTTACACACACACACACACACACACACTAGCACAGTAGAGTGTATCTAACGCTTCACTGTGTGCACATTGCTTACGTGCATATTCTTCAAAGTGTTTTCAGAATTTAAGTGATGGATTAGTAATTCAGCCCAGTGTTGTCAACTCTTTTCAATGAAGCACTAGCAACCAAAGTTGCTGAATCTAGCGGAAAAGTCGCCAAGTCGTCAACACTGACAGCCCCGCCCCTTCAGGCCTCCCACCATAGCCACTCCCCCAAAACTATAATTATGAATTCAGAGGGTTTGATTTATCGCTGGAAAGAGAATTTCAACATGCTGTTTGTTTTTAATGTTGAAGCTGTTTGGTGTCGAGGAGCCTGGCTGCAGAGCGGCTCTGTTGTCTTCTCATGTGTGTGCTTAATATTCCTGCACACACGTGTCCAGCACTCCCTGTAATCCTGTGTTTTTCTGATCGTGTGTTGTGGAACGGCGGAGCAAAAGCTGGGGCCTCTCAGTCACATGACCCAGAGAGAGAGAGAGAGAGAGAGAGAGAGAGAGAGAGAGAGAGAGAGAGAGAGAGAGAGAGAGAGAGAGAGAGAGAGAGAGAGAGAGAGAGAGAGAGAGAGAGAGAGAGAGAGAGAGAGAGAGAGAGAGAGAGAGAGAGAGAGAGAGAGAGAGAGAGAGAGAGAGAGAGAGAGAGAGAGAGAGAGAGAGAGGTTTAATGATGAAGAAGTATGGAAAAGGTCATAGGAAGAAGTAAAGCATGAAGAGGCAATTCTGGGTTCATGAAAAAGAGATGTAAGGGAGAAATGGTGTGTGCAGTGGAGTGGAAGCTGGAATGAGCATTGACTCCAGTTAGAGAGAAGAAATGGTAAATGCAGCATGAGCTGTCAGACCGCTCAGCTGGGAGAAACAGAAGGAGGAGGAGGAGGAGGAGGAGGAGGAGGAGGAGGAGGAGGAGGAGGAGGAGGAGGAGGAGGAGGAGGAGGAGGAGGAGGAGGAGGAGGAGGAGAGCCAAGCGGTCTCACAAATCCATCAGGTTATCTGTCTTGTGACTGCTGGTTAGGTGTTCATGGGAATTCTGCTTCTGTGTGCGTGTGTGTGTGCGTGTGTGTGTGTGTGTGTGTGTGTGTGTGTGTGTGTGTGTGTGTGTGTGTGTGTGTGTGTGTGTGCGTGGGTGCATGCGTGTTGTAAAAGTGAGAGAGAATGCATCTGTACGTGTCGATCTGAACCATGAGTGAGGGGGTGATCTCTGTACGTGTCGATCTGAACCATGAGTGAGGGGGTGATCTCTGTACGTGTCGATCTGAACCATGAGTGAGGGGGTGATCTCTGTACGTGTCGATCTGAACCATGAGTGAGGGGGTGATCTCTGTACGTGTCGATCTGAACCATGAGTGAGGGGGTGATCTCTGTACGTGTCGATCTGAACCATGAGTGAGGGGGTGATCTCTGTACGTGTCGATCTGAACCATGACTGAGGGGGTGATCTCTGTACGTGTCGATCTGAACCATGACTGAGGGGGTGATCTCTGTACGTGTCGATCTGAACCATGACTGAGGGGGTGATCTCTGTACGTGTCGATCTGAACCATGACTGAGGGGGTGATCTCTGTATGTGTCGATCTGAACCATGAGTGAGGGGGTGATCTCTGTATGTGTCGATCTGAACCATGAGTGAGGGGGTGATCTCTGTATGTGTCGATCTGAACCATGAGTGAGGGGGTGATCTCTGTACGTCAGGTTTTCTTCACCAGAACTGAAAACGAGTGAAACGGACTTCAAGCATCTGATTGAAAATACCACACAAACATCAAGCTTAGATATAAAGGTGCTAACTAGAACCATATAGGGTTCTTTGGCTTGTCCTCATTGGAGAACCCTCCACCTGGAACTGTTTCAGAGGGTTCCAGGTATACCTAGAACCAAACACAGAACCATCTGTGAAAGGTTCCACCCAGAACCCCCCACAGAGAACACTTCCTTGGGGTAATGGTTCCAGCCAGAACCCCTTCTAAGGGTAGGGTAGGTTCTACCGAGCACCCTTTTCTATTCCAAGGGTTTCCTCTTGAACACACCCAGGGAATTCTATCTAGAACCCTTTTATATTCCAAGACTTTCATCTAGAACCCAGGGTTCCTGATGAGGCTCCTAAAGGGCCAGGGCTGATGTGATGCAGCACAACCCACAGCAACCACGGTTCACAGTCACAGTTGCTGTGGGTGTGGGGTAACACCCGTGATTTCAACAATCCTCGAAGAATTATTTCTTCCAAAAAGGGTTCTAGGTATGAGAATGGTTCTTAATGTAACCCTCAGTCATACAAAGAACCCTTGAAAACACCCTTGGTTCATAAAAAGGTCCAGAACCAAATGGTTCCCCACGGTTTGTGCAGAAAGAAATGAATATTAGGTCAGTGTTGTGTTTGGTTCTAATCCAATGCAGTAATACGTATAATGTGGTCACGAGAATAAGGAGTGAATGACATCACTCGTAAGGGGAAGTGGAGCAGAAGATGAACGGAGGAGTTACTTAACACCATCCCCACACACACACACAACATATGGCAGCTCCATACAACACCGCCCAGGCTACGCTAAGCGCTAGCCCCAATCAAGGTAATTAGTTCATTAGTTAGAGGGCCGGGCTCAGCTGGGATAGACACATAATGAAAGAGAGGAGGGACTTAAGACAAAATCACCACATCACCTCCTTCCACCCACCCTAAAAACCCCATTAAGAAGAATATGAAGTTATTAAATACCATTAAGACCTGTGAAGTAGAGAGATGGTTATAAAACAACCTAACAAAGAGGCTATCAACATAACCAAACAGAGCTTTAATAATTCATCACTTGATGACTCATGAGAACCTGACCCTGGTAACCAGCACCAACCCTGGCCACAGTACTGGAGATATACAGTACAAGATGACGAAGAGGACGTTCAGTGCATATGAAGAGACACGGATCAGCTGCACCTCCACCACACGTCAATGGTGTAAACATTTAAATGAATAGACATCAGCATCAAACCTTCCCTGGTTGATAATTTACATTAGCACCATTTTTGTTTTCTGAAATGTCTTGTTTAAATTATGCAAAACAAGACATTATCTAACTAAACATGTGCTGATACAGAACAGAAAGAAGAAAGAAAGGAGAAGACGTGTTATGGAAGCAAAGTAGCCCAAAATCTCTGAATTGACCAGTGAATGAAACACAAAATAACAGATTAGCCCCTTTAGACTGTGGTAAGAAAGGTTCAGAGTAACAAGAACACTATCCTCACTCAAACTAAATAATAACTCATGCTAGCGGTTCTGAGTAGAGTGCTTCGAGCTAAATGCTACTGTATGCTAACATGATGAAGTTAGCAGGTGTACTGTTCACCAGCTTCTCAATCAGAGCTTAGTATGTTAGCGTGCTAGCATTTGCTAGTGAGCGCTAAAGGCAAAGCACAGCAGAGGCTGATAGGAACGTCGTTAGTCTTTGGTCACGAACCAAAGTATTGGACAAATCCAAGGTTTGACCTGATGATGGCGTGAGAGGACAAGTCAGGAAGTCAGGCTAGTCTGGGAGTCAACTAAGATCAGATTGGATGGAAGACATCTGTTTATTGAATTCATAGGGACAGAGACGGAGATATACAGAGACAGAGACACAGAGACCAGAACCCAAGAAACAGAGACCAGAACCCAAGAAACAGTGACCAGAACCCAAGAAACAGAGACCAGAACCCAAGAAACAGTGACCAGAACCCAAGAAACAGAGACCAGAACCCAAGAAACAGAGACCAGAACCCAAGAAACAGAGACCATAACCCAAGAAACAGTGACCAGAACCCAAGAAACAGAGACCAGAACCCAAGAAACAGTGACCAGAACCCAAGAAACAGAGACCAGAACCCAAGAAACAGTGACCAGACAGTGAGACACAGAGACCAGGCAGTGAGACACAGAGACCAGGCAGTGAGACACAGAGACCAGGCAGTGAGACACAGAGACCAGGCAGTGAGACACAGAGACCAGGCAGTGAGACACAGAGACCATGCAGTGAGACACAGAGACAATGCAGTGAGACACAGAGACAATGCAGTGAGACACAGAGACCAGGCAGTGAGACACAGAGACCAGGCAGTGAGACACAGAGACCATGCAGTGAGACACAGAGACCATGCAGTGAGACACAGAGACCAGGCAGTGAGACACAGAGACCATGCAGTGAGACACAGAGACCAGGCAGTGAGACACAGAGACCATGCAGTGAGACACAGAGACAATGCAGTGAGACACGCAGTGAGACACAGAGACCAGACAGTGAGACACAGAGACAATGCAGTGAGACACAGTGACAATGCAGTGAGACACAGAGACCATGCAGTGAGACACAGAGACCAGGCAGTGAGACACAGAGACCAGACAGTGAGACACAGAGACAATGCAGTGAGACACAGTGACAATGCAGTGAGACACAGAGACCAGACAGTGAGACACAGAGACCATGCAGTGAGACACAGAGACAATGCAGTGAGACACGCAGTGAGACACAGAGACCAGACAGTGAGACACAGAGACCAGACAGTGAGACACAGAGACCATGCAGTGAGACACAGAGACCATGCAGTGAGACACAGAGACCATGCAGTGAGACACGCAGTGAGACACAGAGACCAGACAGTGAGACACAGAGACAATGCAGTGAGACACAGTGACAATGCAGTGAGACACAGAGACCATGCAGTGAGACACAGAGACCAGGCAGTGAGACACAGAGACCAGACAGTGAGACACAGAGACAATGCAGTGAGACACAGTGACAATGCAGTGAGACACAGAGACCAGACAGTGAGACACAGAGACCATGCAGTGAGACACAGAGACCATGCAGTGAGACACAGAGACCAGACAGTGAGACACAGAGACCAGACAGTGAGACACAGAGACCAGGCAGTGAGACACAAGAGACCAGACAGTGAGACACAGAGACCAGGCAGTGAGACACAGAGACCAGACAGTGAGACACTTGGTCCAGAAACAGAGACACTTGGTCCAGACACAGAGAAAGTCAGATATGTACATCCTCCAGTGTTTGTTTGAATGCTGTTTGTGACTTTGGTTCCTGAGTTGTTCAGTACACAGTGTTAACTGTTACATTTGTTGTTGACTTACTTTGTTTTGATGAGCGTTAAAAGAAGTGGTGCATGCTGGGCCTTCTGTGTACAGAGCACTGAGTCTGTATATGACTTGGCTCGATGACATCGGTGATGAGTTGCATCTCCTGCGTTGCTGTTCTCTGGGTGTGTGTGTGTGCTACATGGTGACCTCCTGCCCATCAGTCTGTTTGTCTCCCCCCTCTTCTCTCGCGAAGAAGACATGAAGGGCTTTGTGTCTCTGGCTGTGTCCACGGCGCTAACACCTGTCCACTAACACAGTAGCGTCACCTCAGCCCGAGAAAGTACACACAACCTGGAGTAAACTTTGGTGTAGCTCTGTGCTGGTTTTTTCCTGCTTCATCTGCCCCCTTCTCTTTTTTTCCTCCCTCCCTCCTTCCTTCTCTCTGTCCTGACCTGCTGTCTTTCCCTCCTGTGTGCATGACGGCTGCTTCCTTCTTTCCTTCCTTCCGTCACTCCTTCCCCTCCTGTCCTGTCTTTGTCCTTGACCTTGGTTTGTCCGTTTGCGTATACATTTAGCCTTCGAAAGCACCCTGTACAGTCAGGAGTACAGCGGGACGTCCTCGCCGGCCGCGTCCCTATCCGCGCCCGCCTACCCGGCACCCGGGACGCCGACGCCCTCCTCCGCCACTCCGCCGACCCCGCCTCTGAGGCACTCGGCCTCCCGATTCGCCACCTCGCTCGGCTCCGCCTTCCACCCGGTCCTGCCCCACTACGCCACCGTCCCGAGGCGGCAGCAGGCCTTCCCCCAAGCCCCGCCCACTGCCCCCGCCCCGCCTCCACCGGCCAAGTCCGTGGTGTGGTCGGCGTGCAACTTCACGCCCCTGCCACCCTCGCCGCCCGTCATGATAAGCAGCCCCCCGGGGAAGGCCGCAGGCCCGCGGCCGCTCGTCCCCATCGCAGCGCCCTCGCCGCTCACCCAGAAGCCGCCCTCCCCGGCCCCCAACGGCCCGCCCATGTTCCCTGCGCCGTCGCCCGTGACCATCCAGCACAGCCACACCCCCATCGGCGTCACTTGCCCCACCCCGCCTCCCCCACCCACCCCGCCCCCTCTCCCCTCCCCCGCGGCCCCCCCTCCGTCTTCCTTCTTCGTCTCGTCTCCCCCCTCCTCATCCCAGGCTCCTGGTGTGCCCTCTCCCTCCACAGCAACCCCTGCCGCCGCCGCTGCAGCCGCCGCCTCTGCCGAGCACCTCTCCCTCCCCGTGGGCCTGGGCCTGTCGGGGCCGGGGGAGCCGGACACAGAGGCCCACCTGCCTCAGGGGGGCTCCTCCTGTCAACCCCAGCCCCAGGGTAAGGCCTGCAGTCCAGTCCAGACTCTTGTCTCTCTCTCTGTCTCTCTCTCTCCCCTTCGTCTCTCACATGCTGTCTGACTCACACACTAACAGCGGGGCTACTGGACACTGAGTCCCATAATGCAGCAGATATCAGGGGAGGAAAGTGTGGGTGCTGGCTGCTGTAACCTCCAGATTTCTGGTTGTGGGATCTCCTGGTGGAGAAGTCGCTGTCGCTCATTTCTCTGTCCAGTCTCATGAAGTGCATGTAGCTGACTGTTCGCTGGGTATGACATACGTCTCTTTCAGCATGGCGTGTCTGTCTCTTTGGTAGCGCTCGATCGTTACTACAGATCGCTGACTGTATGTAACGCTGCTCTTTTCTTCTCCTGGTCGATGTGTTCCTTATTTTTGCCATTCCATTGCTCAGCCATAGATCTGCACTTCTTCTGCTCTCTGTGTTCATTGCATCATTTTACCATTAAATTGTCAGTGTGCAGTCAGTCAAACTTATTGGAAGCCCCCCCCATGCCTTTAGAAGTCACAACGAGACACCAGTGGATCATTTTAATTGTCAAAGCAAATTTTTATCTCAAAATGTCACAAAAAAAAGAAAGAGATGAGACGCCATAAACCGGCCTCCACTGTGCCGAGGAGGACATTGAGGTATAAACTCGTATCTCATATTTACAGACTACTTGATCACCTTTGTACAAGCCCTGTAAAGAAAGAAGTCAAGTATTAAATGCATTATAAAGAAACGAATATTGAATATCCTGTAAACAACTTGATTTGGCTGGCAACATATGTACTGAAATGTAGATTTAAGACCTCGTGTTTCTAAAGCTTTTAAAACCCTTAGGCTGTTTATCACACGTGCCAAACCTCGCAGTATAAACCAAGCTTAACCCAGCACCATGGACAAATGAAGAGAAGTTTTCAGGAATTTCTTTCAATTGGGCAACTTTCTATAGTTCCTTCATGACAACTACTATTGACCGAGTTGTCGGCAGACGGAGACGAGCATTCCCACGTTATGCTGTGTTCACACCAAACGAAGATCAGATTCTACTCGTCATCACTGATGTCCTGTAATAATACTGTAGCCGTAGTATTAGTAGAGAAACCATGTGTTTACATGTATAAACCATATGGTACAAACAAGAACAACAACACCTAGAGGACGTTATTCTGTTGATGGAGCTGCTACCATGTTAGCATAGCCTAGCACCGATCGATCCGAGTATTGAGGAGAGAACTAACAAAACATTAATTCAGACTTTTTAGAAATCTGAATCATTATGTAGTTATTTCTGCAATTATTGCAGTTAAATCACAGTGAAATGTGTTTCTGTTGTGTTGATACAGCTGCATTAAACAGCCCACGTGTAGCTAGCTACAGTGAATACAGCTCGATGGAGTTCGTGGTTAGGGTTAGGGTTCGTGGTTAGGGTTAGGGTTAGTGGTTAGGGTTAGGGTTAGTGGTTAGGGTTAGGGTTCGTGGTTAGGGTTCGTGGTTAGGGTTAGGGTTAGTGGTTAGGGTTAGGGTTAGTGGTTAGGGTTAGGGTTAGTGGTTAGGGTTAGGGTTCGTGGTTAGGGTTCGTGGTTAGGGTTAGGGTTAGGGTTCGTGGTTAGGGTTAGGGTTCGTGGTTAGGGTTAGGGTTAGTGGTTAGGGTTAGGGTTCGTGGTTAGGGTTAGGGTTAGTGGTTAGGGTTAGGGTTAGGGGTTAGTGTTAGGGTTCGTGGTTAGGGTTCGTGGTTAGGGTTAGGGTTCGTGGTTAGGGTTAGGGTTAGTGGTTAGGGTTAGGGTTAGTGGTTAGGGTTAGGGTTCGTGGTTAGGGTTCGTGGTTAGGGTTAGGGTTAGGGTTAGGGTTCGTGGTTAGGGTTAGGGTTCGTGGTTAGGGTTAGGGTTAGTGGTTAGGGTTAGTGGTTAGGGTTAGGGTTAGTGGTTAGGGTTAGGGTTAGGGTTCGTGGTTAGGGTTCGTGGTTAGGGTTAGGGTTAGGGTTAGTGGTTAGGGTTAGTGGTTAGGGTTAGGGTTAGGGTTCGTGGTTAGGGTTAGGGTTCGTGGTTAGGGTTAGGGTTAGTGGTTAGGGTTAGGGTTAGTGGTTAGGGTTAGGGTTCGTGGTTAGGGTTCGTGGTTAGGGTTAGGGTTAGTGGTTAGGGTTAGGGTTAGTGGTTAGGGTTAGGGTTAGTGGTTAGGGTTAGGGTTAGGGTTCGTGGTTAGGGTTAGGGTTAGTGGTTAGGGTTAGTGGTTAGGGTTAGGGTTAGTGGTTAGGGTTAGGGTTAGGGTTCGTGGTTAGGGTTCGTGGTTAGGGTTAGGGTTAGGGTTAGTGGTTAGGGTTAGTGGTTAGGGTTAGGGTTAGGGTTCGTGGTTAGGGTTAGGGTTCGTGGTTAGGGTTAGGGTTAGTGGTTAGGGTTAGGGTTAGTGGTTAGGGTTAGGGTTCGTGGTTAGGGTTCGTGGTTAGGGTTAGGGTTAGTGGTTAGGGTTAGGGTTAGTGGTTAGGGTTAGGGTTAGTGGTTAGGGTTAGGGTTCGTGGTTAGGGTTCGTGGTTAGGGTTAGGGTTAGGGTTCGTGGTTAGGGTTAGGGTTCGTGGTTAGGGTTAGGGTTAGTGGTTAGGGTTAGGGTTCGTGGTTAGGGTTAGGGTTAGTGGTTAGGGTTAGGGTTAGGGGTTAGTGTTAGGGTTCGTGGTTAGGGTTCGTGGTTAGGGTTAGGGTTCGTGGTTAGGGTTAGGGTTAGTGGTTAGGGTTAGGGTTAGTGGTTAGGGTTAGGGTTCGTGGTTAGGGTTCGTGGTTAGTGTTAGGGTTAGTGGTTAGGGTTAGGGTTAGTGGTTAGGGTTAGGGTTAGTGGTTAGGGTTAGGGTTCGTGGTTAGGGTTAGGGTTAGTGGTTAGGGTTAGTGGTTAGGGTTAGGGTTAGTGGTTAGGGTTAGGGTTAGGGTTCGTGGTTAGGGTTCGTGGTTAGGGTTAGGGTTAGGGTTAGTGGTTAGGGTTAGTGGTTAGGGTTAGGGTTAGGGTTCGTGGTTAGGGTTAGGGTTCGTGGTTAGGGTTAGGGTTAGTGGTTAGGGTTAGGGTTAGTGGTTAGGGTTAGGGTTCGTGGTTAGGGTTCGTGGTTAGGGTTAGGGTTAGTGGTTAGGGTTAGGGTTAGTGGTTAGGGTTAGGGTTAGTGGTTAGGGTTAGGGTTCGTGGTTAGGGTTCGTGGTTAGGGTTAGGGTTAGGGTTCGTGGTTAGGGTTAGGGTTCGTGGTTAGGGTTAGGGTTAGTGGTTAGGGTTAGGGTTCGTGGTTAGGGTTAGGGTTAGTGGTTAGGGTTAGGGTTAGGGGTTAGTGTTAGGGTTCGTGGTTAGGGTTCGTGGTTAGGGTTAGGGTTCGTGGTTAGGGTTAGGGTTAGTGGTTAGGGTTAGGGTTAGTGGTTAGGGTTAGGGTTCGTGGTTAGGGTTCGTGGTTAGGGTTAGGGTTAGGGTTAGGGTTCGTGGTTAGGGTTAGGGTTCGTGGTTAGGGTTAGGGTTAGTGGTTAGGGTTAGTGGTTAGGGTTAGGGTTAGTGGTTAGGGTTAGGGTTCGTGGTTAGGGTTCGTGGTTAGGGTTAGGGTTAGGGTTAGTGGTTAGGGTTAGTGGTTAGGGTTAGGGTTAGGGTTTGTGGTTAGTGTTAGGGTTAGGGGTTAGGGTTAGTGGTTAGGGTTAGGGTTAGTGTTAGGGTTAGGGGTTAGGGTTAGTGGTTAGGGTTAGGGTTAGTGGTTAGTGTTAGGGTTAGGGTTAGTGGTTAGGGTTAGTGGTTAGTGTTAGTGTTAGGGTTAGTGGTTAGGGTTAGGGTTAGGGTTAGGGTTAGGGTTAGGGTTTGTCGTTAGGGTTAGTGGTTAGTGTTAGGGTTAGGGTTAGGGTTAGTGGTTAGGGTTAGGGTTAGTGGTTAGTGTTAGGGTTAGTGGTTAGGGTTCGTGGTTAGGGTTAGGGTTAGGGTTAGTGGTTAGGGTTAGTGGTTAGGGTTAGGGTTAGTGGTTAGGGTTAGTGGTTAGTGTTAGGGTTAGTGGTTAGGGTTAGGGTTCGTGGTTAGGGTTAGTGGTTAGGGTTAGTGGTTAGTGTTAGGGTTAGTGGTTAGGGTTAGGGTTCGTGGTTAGGGTTAGGGTTAGGGTTAGTGGTTAGGGTTAGTGGTTAGGGTTAGGGTTCGTGGTTAGGGTTAGTGGTTAGTGTTAGGGTTAGTGGTTAGGGTTAGGGTTAGGGTTAGTGGTTATTTCTTCCATAGTCGACGGCTTCGTTGATAGAGGTTTCCATGGAGATAAGCCACTCCTCCTCTTCGGCGGGTCGAGCAAAGGAACAAATACTCCTGCGAGTAAAGCAACATTGCGCAGCATTACGGTAATATCCAAGAAGACAGCTGATCAGTCACGTGACTCAGATGTTCGTCATGTCTGAATGTATTCGGCGAGGGCGTTTCCATGTCCCATTCGGAACATCGACTCTTTGTCGCTAACGGCAAAAAAACACCTCGAGCAAGAGTAAAAACCTTTTTTAAGCGATTGAGGAAGATTTCCTTTCCTTCCCGTTTCCATCCAGCTTTCCTAACGCGATACTCCGATGTGCGCATGTCTGTCCCGTGACCCCTTCAAAGGAAGGTGGACACCGCCAACGAGACGCTTCAGTTGAGCGATTCTCTTGTGGTTGTTGGTATCGTTCATTACGTCACCAAATATGGACACAGAACAAACGTTTCTAGAAATATTCACTATATTAGCTTCCTGTTTCAATTCATGACGATTTCATGAATATATACATGACAATGATTTACGCGTCATTCCTGGTTCAGTCCTGTTGATACGGAGACAAACTAGTTCTCCATTGACCTTCATTTGCATCTGTCTTATTAGCCTCGGGAGGCCTTCTAATGACCTTTGACCTCTGAGATCATCAAACTGATTTGATATTGATCACATCTCAGCATGTTCACATTCCATCATAGATCATTGATCACGGATATAGGTCTGTGATGCAACGTCATTGTTATTCCGTATCATAATTACAATGGGACACAGCTCATATGCATCGGATTATGAACGCTATCATCTATGAATGTGTGTTTATGGTGTGTGTGTGTCATTGCACCAGAGACTGTGTTCCATCCCTTCAATGCTTTGTCTCTGCTCCATTTATTGGAATGTTTACCTTCCAGATAGGGTTGGGTGGTTAATATACTGATATTTATTGTTATTAACTTTTAATACAATAACCACAACACTTTTCCCGGTCCTATTTGAACTATGAACCCTGTCACTATGTCGCTAATGCTGCATGTTGATTAGAAACCATGTGGCATGATTTCATGTTAATGTGTGTGTTCCATGTTCAAAAAAACCACATCCACCATTCTTGCACGACAGATTCACTGATGATGATGTAACCTGGTGTTTGATGCTGCAGTATTACAGTGACATTAGTGTACAGAAGGCTACATGTTTGTCAAAAGATAACTTGACAGGTGGACAAAGAAAATACAAAAACATGGCTCACTTTCCAAAAGTGAACATGAATGTATGCTGTAAATGGAAAGTTAGCGAGCTCGTCACGGATCAATCCTAATCCATTCTAAATGAATGTTCTCTCTACAGAGAGCTGGTTGATTTAAAGGGACGGTTCCTCGCAAAATCAATGGTGAAGCGCTCACTCGATATGATCCACAGACCTCGTCGGGATCAGTTTCATGTCGGAACTGATTTCTTTCAAAGGTCTGTGGATCATCTTGAGTGACCGGGTCATGATTATTTGGGAGAGAGCACGGCTGAGCAGCTCACGCCAGAACCATCTAGAATCTAGACGGTAGATGGTAGATGGTAGATGGTAGATGGTAGACGGTAGACGGTAGAGGGCAGAGGGTAGACGGTAGAGGGTAGATGGTAGAGGGCAGAGGGCAGAGGGTAGAGGGTAGAGGGTAGAGGGTAGACGGTAGAGGGCAGAGGGCAGAGGGCAGAGGGCAGAGGGCAGAGGGCAGAGGGCAGAGGGCAGAGGGCAGAGGGCAGAGGGTAGAGGGTAGACGGTAGAGGGTAGAGGGTAGAGGGCAGAGGGCAGAGGGCAGAGGGCAGAGGGCAGAGGGTAGACGGTAGAGGGCAGAGGGCAGAGGGTAGACGGTAGAGGGTAGACGGCAGAGGGCAGAGGGCAGAGGGTAGACGGTAGAGGGTAGACGGTAGAGGGTAGACGGTAGAGGGTAGAGGGTAGATGGTAGAGGGTAGAGGGTAGAGGGTAGATGGTAGAGGGTAGAGGGTAGACGGTAGAGGGTAGACGGTAGAGGGCAGAGGGCAGAGGGCAGACGGTAGAGGGTAGACGGTAGAGGGTAGAGGGTAGACGGTAGAGGGTAGAGGGTAGACGGTAGAGGGCAGATGGTAGAGGGTAGACGGTAGACGGTAGAGGGCAGACGGTAGAGGGTAGAGGGTAGAGGGTAGAGGGTAGAGGGTAGATGGTAGAGGGTAGAGGGTATAGGGTAGACGGTAGAGGGCAGACGGTAGAGGGTAGACGGTAGACGGTAGAGGGCAGACGGTAGAGGGTAGAGGGTAGATGGTAGAGGGTAGAGGGTAGACGGTAGAGGGTAGACGGTAGAGGGTAGAGGGTAGACGGTAGAGGGTAGATGGTAGACGGTAGACGGTAGACGGTAGAGGGTAGAGGGTAGATGGTAGACGGTAGAGGGTAGAGGGTAGAGGGTAGACGGTAGACGGTAGAGGGTAGAGGGTAGAGGGTAGAGGGTAGAGGGTAGATGGTAGAGGGTAGACGGTAGATGGTAGAGGGTAGACGGTAGAGGGTAGAGGGTAGAGGGTAGACGGTAGAGGGTAGAGGGTAGATGGTAGAGGGTAGATGGTAGAGGGTAAATGTGTTTGTTTTGTGGGTAACTAACTAACTTTAAGACGGATGACAAAATGATTTTGTTACCGTCCAAAATGTTGTGCTTTCCTAATAAAGTGACAGTTTGAATTAAATTTCTCCATCCTTGTGTCTTCGCCCATCGCCCCCCCGACAGACGTGGCGCAGACCCTGGGGTCGACTGCCCTCGCCCCTCCCCCGCCTCCGCCCCTGCCACCCGGCTCCACTGTGACCTCCCCGGCCGTCACCCCGTCGGCCGGCCACCCTCCCCCGCCCCCGCCTCCCCCGCTCCCCCCCACGCTGACTCCAGGCGGGACCCCCCCTCCTCCTCCTCCACCAGGTCCGCCTCCTCCCCCCGGAGTGCCGCTCCCTCCCCCGGCGCCCCCGCTTCCCGCCGGACTGTTCTCTACCGCCGAGGACCGTCCCTTCGCGGGCCTGGCCGCTGCCCTGGCCGGGGCCAAGCTGCGCAAAGTGCCAAGGGTGAGCGCCTGATTGGTTGTTTTGATCGACGGCAACCCACACTCACACACACACACACACTCACACACACACACACACACACACACACACACACATTATCTTCATACATCATTACACTGAATCACTGTCAGTGAAACAGTCATGCACACACACCACGTTCACACATGATCACACACACACACATGCAGTCACCATCTGTCACGTCTCATCTCAGACTCAGAGGAGCTTCACACTGCATGTGTGTGTAATACGACAAAATACAGAAATCAACTAGAAATTTGACCAAAAGAAATGTTGTTTCTTTATTATTTATGGATTTTCTGATATTAAATGAACATTAAAAAGACCAATGATGTGTTTTCAGTTCCAGTACTGGATCCATGTATCCATCGGATTGTGAAGAACTCGATAACGTTTGTGTCTCACGAGATGGCTTGTATCCCTTCAGAGTGACGATGCAGGGGCGGCTCTGGCGGCAGCCATGCTGGGGGCAGGAGGGGCCGCGGGGGCCAAATCTGGCAACGGCCCTCTGCCTGGAGGAGGAGGGCTCATGGAAGAGATGAGCGCCCTGTTGGCCAGGAGGTAGAGTCACGTTATCATCGTCGGCTTCAACACATCTCAATGGCTTCTTTATCGTATTTGGAATCAAGTGATCTGCTGTGGCTTCTCCAATCAGATCCCATTCGTCCTCACTTTTGTTTTCTGTGTAATCATTCGTTCCGCTACATTCCACAGGTGTATTTGCTAAATGTCAAGAATAATAAAAGGTACCCAAAAAACGTAAATGTCAGAAAGGACAGCCACCATTTCATGTTGAGGAGAAACACAATAATGTAATAACTTAACTGTCTATCTCCTAAAGCCTCGTTATACTCGTCATGTCACACGGACATGAGCCCACCCGGAGTCACGACGAGGAAA
>JAVDOI010000153.1:85000-170000 GCA_032191485.1 Leptoclinus maculatus
ATGTGTATATATTTCTATGTACATGATAATAATGTCGCGGCGTTCCCGTCTGCTTTTCCTTTCTCTTGGTCTCTCCTCACAGACCTAAATCCACCCCGACACCTACTGGATCCCTAAGTGCCAACGGTGTGCCAACAGAAGCTGTTGACTACGACAGATTGAAACAGGTAGGTCACATCTTCATATTCAAATGACTGAATGACATGAGGTCTCTATGTAATTATAATCCAAGATAGTGTTTGTTTTAGCTTATTTACGAATAAGTTGGTTTTACTAATGACCAGTTTATTAAAACAGTCATGTTTGATATTTCATCTCAGGCATAGTTCAATGATTTCCATTGGTCGTTTTTTTTCTCCCCCAGCTAATCATGCAGCCCGGTCGCTACCATACCAGCGTGGGTGTGTGTGTGTGTGTGTGTGGGTGTGTGTGTGCGGTGTGTGTGTGTGGGTGTGTGTGTGTGTGTGTGCGGTGTGTGTGGGTGTGTGTGTGCGGTGTGTGTGGGTGTGTGTGTGTGTGCGGTGTGTGTGTGTGGGTGTGTGTGTGCGGTGTGTGTGTGTGGGTGTGTGTGTGCGGTGGGTGTGTGTGGGTGTGTGTGTGTGTGTGTGTGTGTGTGTGTGTGGGTGTGTGTGTGGGTGTGTGTGTGCAGTGTGTGTGTGTGGGTGTGTGTGTGCGGTGTGTGTGTGCGGTGTGTGTGTGTGGGTGTGTGTGTGCGGTGTGTGTGGGTGTGTGTGTGCGGTGTGTGTGTGTAGGTGTGTGTGTGCGGTGTGTGTGTGCGGTGTGTGTGTGTGTGTGTGTGTGTGCGGTGCCCCGTCCAGTTATAAGGCGGCTCCTCCCTCCTGACCTCAGTCCATGAGTCTGTTAGATAAGTCCAGAGTCTCTCAGAGTCCTGCCTATCTGCCACTGCAGCGGGAGACAAACCCTTTACTGTAGCTGCTGTCGCTACCGCGTCCTCATTCACTTTGTGATTTGGAGGCAAAAGAGCACAGCTCAAACTTCATGACCCAATGTCAGTTCGGCCGTCATTAAGTGAGTCTTGGCTGCGTGGGGTTGGTCGCTTCGTGGAGAAGACGGGGTGGAGTTGGCAGTGTGTCTGTCACTCCGTGTTAGCGTCCTCTCGTGCCCGGTTCAGACCCTGGCTGATCGGTAGTAGTAGACTGCTCCAAGTACAGCTGTGAATGCACACGAGACGCATTGAGGACCCGTCGGGATCCGATCGCTCGGACCGCCGCAGTGAAGGACCGCCAAGTCAACCGAAGTCCTCTGTGGTACGCGGAAGTAGATGCTCCATGACCTCTGAAAAAGAGCCCACAGAGATGCGTAACGAATGCGCCAAACATCTTGGGCGATTCGGTTTGCCTGGACCTCGCCAAGGACTAGACCCAGTCTGTATCGTCTTGATTTGTTCCACTAGGTGGCGCTTCAAGCCGATAGGACTCTGTGTACTTTGGCTGTTTTTTTGTATTTTTATAGATTCGCGTTTTGAAAATAGTTCTCGTGTCACAGAAACCACTGAGAGTGAATCTCAGAACCTGCTCTCGTCCCTCGCTCTCTGCAGCCCCCGGTGTTTGTGGTACGGAGGGTCAGGGAGCGCCGGTAGAGAGGGACCTTATGATTTTAGGTTCTTAAATTGAACTCAAATTCACAAATATGTAGACTGTTACTACTGCTGCTTCCCTGCCGGTTCAAAACAACAGCACATTTGGTCTTTGCAAACGGAAATGATGCACAAATCTTCACAATCTTGCAAATGAAGCGGTGAAGTGAGATCTGGCACATCCAATGTGAACTTCGAGCTGTCCACTTGCGAACATAAATGCCAGGTCCGAACAGGGCCTCGATGTCGCATGACTGCACGAGGGGAGTGGAAGGTAGAGTCCGTCTCTTCTCTGGGGGACATTCGTATTGAAAGGTGACTTCGTTGTGTTTCTTTTCTTTTTTTCAGGACATCCTGGACGAGATGAGGAAGGAGCTGTCGAAGCTAAAAGAAGAGCTCATCGATGGTATTTATCATTGAAACCCATGCTCTCCTTTCACACACACTTCAGTCATCCTGCTGAACATGACATTTCAAACTATGTACAAGAACACAGAGGGGGGGGGGGGGGTTCAACAGGGGCCCACGATTCACCTTTCGCCCCCGGGGCCCAACTAATAAGGTCAATCCAGCCCTGAATACGAGGAATAAACTAAAGTATTATTCTGGTTTATTACAGCTTGACTCACCAAACTAGTTTCTGACTTCTGGGAACGTAGCAAATAGTCCAACAGGGCAACAAGCACAAGTGGTCCTGCAATCAGACAGGTGTTTTCACATTTCTATACTTAAATCTGAGATTCAAACGCACCCGTACCACTAATTGGAAAGCCAATCGCCGTATAATATGCAAATGTCGACAGGGAAACTCTTTACTGACTTACAATACAGAGAGCGAGAGTTAGCATTAGCATAAATACAGTACAGCAAGTTAAAACATTATTATTGTTATATATATATATATAAATGTTATATATATAACAAACACGGAGGAACTATCAATGAGGGAGAAAGAGTAGAGTAGATTTTAATGCGAAAACAAAACAAAATAGACGTAATATTCCTTCACTAAATCAGCTAATCAAGCATCATTGCTTGTCCCTGCCTCGACGCATACAAGGTACAAGGTAGCCCCCACAAGGTAGCCCCGCCCTAAAGCATCCCCTGCTTTATGGTCTGTTTGACTCTAAATGGACCATAATGTACTAAATGAACATCATGCTGTATTGAAGAAGACTTGAAACTAGAGATTGAGACCATAAACTCATGTTTACAATGTTTACTGAGGTAATAAATCAAGAGAGAAGTAGAGTCATTTTCTCATAGACTTCTATACAACCAGAGGAGTCGCCCCCTGGTGGACACTAGAGAGAATGCAGCTTTAAGACAGTTCCGCATTGGCTTCCTCCGGTTCTGCCCAGTGAGCAGAACTAAGAATTACAACAGAAGTATCATTCACCGTCATCTAGCTGCACTCGATGTTATAGATTTCACAGGTTTCTAAATTTCAAAAGTTTTGGTACCTTACATTTCTCACATGCATCTCTCTATTTGTGTCCCCAGCAATCAGGGAGGAGCTTGGAAAGTCCAGCACGGCGTAGAGGACCCAAACTCCCTTTCCACAACACGACCCGACAGAAGACCACAGTCGATTTTAAGACATGACAATACAACAAACAATAAAATCAAACAATAAAAAAACGGTGACAACAATCACATCGATACAGAGAGAGAGAGAGAGAGAGAGAGAGAGAGAGAGAGAGAGAGAGAGAGAGAGAGAACGTTATTCGGGGCAGCATCGAACAGGAAGAACAACGGACAGGGTTGCGGTTGGGGGGGGGGGGCTTGTAACTCACACAATCCATCCTCCTACGAAGCCCCGCCCCCTCCTCCTCCTCCTCCCTCTGAGGGCATCGCTTCCTGCAGGACAGTGTCTGAAAGAGAAGCAAATGTCTTTTATGCAAAGATGATTTCTCTCTCTTTGTCCTATAATAAAAACACACACATACACACACACACACACACACATAATACTGAACTCTTCGATGATACTGTATTAACCCATCGGCGCATAAGTGAACGTTGATGCTAAGAATACGAACTCTTGTGATTTACTATCAAAAAGGCACGTTTTATTAACAGAGTTTGAAGACAGCGGGGGACGGAATATAAAAATAACTTTTATTTTTCCCATAATGCCATAGGGGTAGCGTGCGTGTGTGAATGCGTGCGTGCGCGTGTGTGTGCGCGTGAGTGCGTATGGGGGACCGAGAGTCTCTGGTGAAGTCCACCACTGCAGGACACTGTAAAGCTCGTCTTCCTCAAATACTATTTTAACCTGAATATGTACAAAAGAAGAGATACAAAAGTTATTTAGAAGAAAAAAAAAGAAGAAGAAAAAAAAAGCATCTATCAGTCTGTTTCAGTGTAGATCTTCGGCCATATCAAGTAGCTCTATAGCCCAACCTTTTGAAACGGGACGCTCTCTTGTCCGTCTCTTCGGAATCATAACCGCGAGCGTAACCCCCGTCCTGGAGCGAGCGCTCCGTCGACATCGTCTCTTCGTCCGTACCGTGGACGCGGAGGGCCGCCGCCTCTCTGTAGCTCTCCACCAGACTCCTCCCGCGATGCGCTGATTGGCTAACGCCCGTCGCGCTGGATGGCCCGCGGCCGGACGTGCGGACAGAACGGACTTTTCCTTCCTGTGCGTGTTTTTGATTGGTTCGTCACATCCGGGTGCTCTGTCTGCATGTAACGTCTTGGTCCTTTTTTCCTTCATGCGGGCGACGGGTCACGAGTCTGCCACGAAATCGCGCAAGTTTTCTTACAAGCAATAAGTGTAGCATCTCTTTTTTAAAGGCCCACCCCGCCCCCGGTCCCGATGCCGCAGAACATTTTTCCGATGTCTTGCCTGTCCCTTTTTTATTGTTTTGGCCCTCCGGAGCCCCTCGTCGGACGATGTTACCGCCACGCCGCCTCTTGTCAACTTTATTGCAGATATTCTGTGACTCCGTGGCAGACATGACTAGAATATCAGAGCAACGCTGTAACACAGGATTTCTAAATCACAGTACTCTGCTTTTTTATTTTCTATAAAAATCCAAGGATACTATGTCTTTAGCCACATTGGAGCTGAACAGATTTTTTTAATCCTTTTATTATTATTATTATTTTACTGCATTTATAAAGTTATTGAAAGGTGAACGGGACAAGCTAAATGTGTAAAGGATGGTGTCCACTTGAGGACGTGATTGTGCCATTTTAATATTTCTAGTGCTTACTTTCTTTTTTTCTCTCTCTTTGCCTTTTTCTCCTGCCAATGTCAAAAATCCTTCGACTGTACTTTCCCTGAGATTTTACGTGGCTAAAGAGGGACTGTCACTTTACTCTAGACCCGCTTTTTGTTTCCAACATCTCTTTCAGTTCGGTGCCGAGTTTGTTTCACTAAAAATCAGCCTGAGAGGGAAATGTTGGGGGGCCGATGTTCTAAATACTGTAGCGATTGCCTCCAAGATCACCTGTCGAAGTCACATAAAAGGTCAAATAAATCCACGTTGCAGTTCTGTGCCGGCTGTCGTAATGAGATCCGGAGGCGGGACAGATCCACAGTGGGGTTCACGGGACTCTCCGAAAGAATCCAAGGTTTCTTAAACAAGTTGTGTTTTAGCATCTACGAATAATGTGCTAACTCGACTGTTACGAGCATCACATTGAGAACTCCCGAGGCAATGCAGCGTGCTGTCACCCCCGTTACCTTTTAATGTCAGTATTTATGATTTAAAGGGGCACTCCATTGATTTATCACGGCCCTTCAATAAAGTCAGGAGACTTGCCATAGGCCTGTTTTAAAAACAAGAATGGTCAAAATGGAATCAACAAAAGGCTGAAACATCCTGCTTTTAGTCCTACGATTCCCATAATTCAACTTGATAGCACCTTTTCGTTACATTAAACGCTCCCTGCCTGATAAATATAGTTTAATTCTTTGCCAAAACTCGCACTCGTGGTTCAATTCTAGATTTCTGTTCAAAATGTGTATAGTCTCCGAGCCTAGCCCCCCGGTGACATCACTATGACATCATTAGGGTTATTCCCTCTCCAGGAGCGCAGAAGGCGTTTGTCCCGTGAAAACGGGAGGAGTGTTAGGGTCAGGAGACGCAGCCGAGGATCTCGCTTGGTACCCGGGATCCCGGCGAAAGCTCTGCCGATCGTTGGCCGTTGGATCTCGTGCAGCGCGGCTACGTTCGAGGGCTCGGAGGTATGAGAAGTCACAGATCTGAGAACCCCCACAGTTCCTCTCCTCTGCTTTGGATCGGCTCAAATGTGTTGAAAGATACTGTGATGGGAGAAATGCATGGGTCGATCAGGGTCAGGTCTGTCGTGTCGTCCTCTCGTCCACTTGGAAACACCCAAACACCCAGCCAAGAGTGTTTACACAGCATCGATTTGCACTTTAAGACAACAAAAGAAAAACCGGAGCAATCCGACACACTCTGACACCAGAGCCTCATGTCGCCTTTCTCACCAAAGGATTCAACTCGGCTCTTCTCCTGCTCAACGTAATCGCTCTCAACAAAGTCGCCTTTCTTTCATTTTTGTTATTCTTCCTTTTGTCATCGTTGTGTTTGGAGAGATCTATGACACGAGACAGACGTCCGACACCCTGCGCTCGGTCCTTTTAGATGCCAAGGCGGGGGGGGGGGGGGGACGTTCCAATGGAGAAAACGCTCGTCTCTCCGTGAAGCTACGTGGTTTGTGCCTTGTTCCGAAGTTGCATTTAATATGTCGAACATATAAAGATGACTAGTAATAATATCTAGGGGCCGTCGTTATGATCACATGCAGTTGTTATTTAGTTTGGCTTTTTTTTGTTTCTTTCTTTTTCGTCATGTTTATTTAAAGGGAGATTTTAATGAACTTGGTACTGTTCCCCACCTCAAAACTTCTTATTTTTCGACATAAGTGTGATTCGTTTGGGTACAGTCGTGAGGTTGCTTTTCTAACGGCTCAGAAGTACAATCAAGCCTTTGAGACACGAGGCCTGTAAGGGTTCTTCGCTCCGAGAGGATTTCTTTTTCTAAACCTGAAGTCCAGATGAGTCCGAGTTGTTCTGTGACGCCATTCAAACATCGCACAGACTATGTGTCGTTTCAGCCAATCAGCTTTCTTCACTTGGAAATCCGTTTTTTTGTTGTTGTTTTTTTGTCCTCTGCTCCACGCTGATGTCAGATTGAAACTTATCTTTTGTCCGTAATCCCAGTTTTCTGAAAGAATTGTGAGTTTGCAGGTGTTGTGTTTGGCTGAAGCGAGTCACACGGATGGGTTCCCAGACTTATTCTTTGATCAGCTGCATTGTACCATACTGTTCTCATGTTAACTAGTCTTTTCTTACATGCTAACATATTGTTTTTGTTTGAGCAAATTAAATAAAAATTGCAATACAAGACTAGAAGCTGTTTCTTTTAGAATGACGTTGTGAAGCTTGAACGTGATTGGTTAATGATTTATGTGCTGTGCAAAAGCTCCTTGTCCATATTTCATAAAGAGTTGCATTATTATTTTTTTCTATTCATTTTTTTTCCCGTACGAATTCATTGACAAAAGAAATAGCCCCCAGTGTGTAAAGGCCTTTAGCCCAATCTAATTTTCTTTCAGACTAAATTCAAACATCATCACAACATCTTAGCTGATCCACACATGTAACTATATAATTGACTTACTCTTTAAGTCAGTGAACTGACTCAGCGATATCGGTTCTACAGCAATATCTATTGATAAGTGTGCGGACGTTAGCCACCATAAGCTCCTGGTCATACCAGACCAACTACGGCTGTAAAGTGTATTGAATTGAGTGAGTCCACATCTGTCATCACAACAGGCCTGTTTCACAGCCCGACGACTGTAACGACGTCTGACGGCGGCTCACGTTCCGTTCAGCTGAGGACGACAGGAAGAGGAAGAGGAGGACATGTTTTTCTTTCTTTCTGATTGATGGTGCATAATGTCTCTGTGCAGCCCTTTCTTCTTGTGCTGCTTTCTGTCTGTGAGCTGAGGCCAAGCTGCTTCTGGAGGGACAGAACTGGAGGGTCAAGACCTAGATTTGAACCTACGGCACTGCAAGCTGTGTTTCACTGTGCTTGTACTGACCCCTCCCTTCCAGAGTCAGATGCATCACACCTGTTCAACATTTGTTTTTTTTGTTTTTAATGGGGAAATTGTGCAAACATTTTTTTGTGTTTGTCTGCTTGCGATGATGCGAGAGAAACCGGGGTTGGAAAAAGGGGAGGGCTGTGAAATTAGAGGAGGGGAATGGGGAAAGCACCAAATTAGGTTTTTTTTGTGAGACAGTTTGAAAAAAAACAAAAAACACTGGCTGCCGAATGACTCGACTATTACCACATTCATGAGCAACCAGTTACGTATGTGTTTAGATAATGCATGTTTTAGACCTTTAAAGGTTGTTCAATGCGAAACTCAGAAATCTATTGCCTCCACATGGCTCTCAACATGGCGACGCCTGAGCCAGAGGCTCTCAGCTAACGTTGCTAACGGCGATAACAGCGCAAACAACGGCAACAGAGCTGACAGTGTTTACCTGATGGGAGGCAACCGGATGGTGGGCGCCAAAGCTTCCACAACGACGCCGTTATTATCTGTAACCGCTGGGCGAGAGCAGTGCAGAGTGGCGGCCTTTAGCTAGCCAGTGGGGCGTGCTCACGTGCACTAACATGCACTAAAAGGCACAGAGAAGCTCGGATTAGAGCACACACACACAGAGGGAGGGCGACTTCATTCTCTGCTCAGGTAGACATTACTCCACTATATCTTTACATAGATAATAGTTGTTTGATGCTATATTAATGCTCCGAATACCATATAGAAAACATTTACCAGCTTTCCTATCATTTAAATGGTTTATATTACTATTCTGATTGTTTTCATGATGATAATTAAGGCGTCGACATTGTACATTTGGAGTTGTGCATATGATATTTTGCAAAACATAAATGAACAGTTATGCATGTTCCTCTCTGTTTGATTGTATTAAGGTTCTGGTAACCGAATAGCAGATTCTCTAACTGCAACATATTTGACTTTAAGTCATGAGTTTAGTAATAATCTCAAAACGTGTGTGCGTGACACCTCCAGAGAACTGCAGTGGCCACAAATATTCTTACTGCAGGATGTTTCAGACACTTCCCGCACTTTACTGCTCGTAAAAAAACGTTTCCGGTGCAGTTTCGCTTACGCCAACGCTTCCTGTGGGCGGGGCACAGAGAGGTCCGGCGGTGCAGCTTGCAGTTCATTTGAGGTTTCGTTTGACTTGCGCGCGCCAGTGACAGGCCTGCGTCGTGGCTGCAACAGCTGCGCTGAGACAGGAAAACACGCGAGCTGCAGAGAGAAGCACGAGGCAGCCGAGAGAGCGCTGATGTTGTAACTGGATTGGAGTGTTTGAATTTTCAAAAGCAGCCTTCTTCCTCGTGTTGTGGTTGTCGAGCGTTGGGTGTAAGTGGCTGCTGTCACAACAATCACGTCTCCCACAAGCATTTTGAATGTAACGAGACACGGAGAGCCTCTACTCTAACTTTGAGCTGATGGTGCACTTTCACAGAGATGCTACAATATGATACATGATTTCATTGATTTTGTATCTATATATACAATATCTCTATATATACAAACATTTATATATATTTAGTTTATATACATATATATTATTTTTCAAATATATATATACTAAAATATATATATATACTAAAATAAATATATATATACTGAAAATAAAAAATACATATGTACTATATATATATATTTATTTTAGTAAGTACTGTATATATATATATATTTTAGTATATATATACAAAATATATATATATACAAAATATATATATATATATATTTAGTTCATATATACATATATATATATTATTTTTCCAATATATATATATATATATATATACTAAAATAAATAAATAGTTATACTGAAAATAAAAAAGACATATGTACTATATATATACATTTATTTGAGTAAATACTGTATATATATATATATATATATATATATATACAACACAAGTGCAGTCTATTACAACACTGGTCCAAAGTGATTCAACACATCTGTATTAAGAGTTTGATCAACACAGCATGGCAAGTCTTCCAGAAGACGTATTGTACCTTTATGATAATAGTTTAACGGCAGAAACATAGAGAAACATTCAATTTCTTCCTCTCTGTGTGTCGTTTTTTTTAAACAATTATTATATATGAACAATCTATCTTACATTGATATAAAATATAATCTTAGTATTTTAATAGTACTACTATGACTACTATTTTGTTAATTAATTATGTTAATTTCTGAAATAATGATTTCCCATGATAGCTGTGTTAGTGTAAGGGATGTGTAATGAAATCAGGGGAATTATGAAGCAAACTGTTTCTATCATATATAGATAAGAGTTTTAATATTGTTTTGCTACTTCTACCATTTTGTCTGGCGGTAATTTGACACCAGTAAACAAAGTAATCGTAACCCCCTCTAAACCAATCCTGGCTCAGTTAAAATCCACCGATAACCAATCAGATTGCAGAGCCGTTTGAAATGAACGCTGAACGAGCCAATCAGCAGCCTTCGCGCCTTCCTGGTCACTGGTGGGTTTTGCCCAGAGAGGGAGGGAGAACGAGCGCTACGTCAAACGTTATCACCGTCCGTGTTTATAATATAAATTACTCCCGAAACAATAAGGTAAGTACGCCTCACCAATGCATAGGCTTGTGATGGAAAACGGCAAATCGCTCTACGTTTCTCTTTGTTGGGAAATGTGGTTTTAGCAGTTAACGGAGACTAGGCGCCGACTAGTTCCTGGAATCGTAACTTGTTTCCACTTGGTCAAAGTAAAAAGGCTGGAGCGACTGTTCGGTTGTGTGTCCGCCAGTCCTTCTCCATGGCTCAGAGTTGTATTAGAGATGTTTGATAGTTTTGTCCAGCAGCACGGTGACTTTAACTATAACGTTACCGTTATGGACCCGAGCGTCTCCAGATTAGCGACGTGATGGCCAGAAATTAGACTGTGCCTGTCCACTCAAAGACAAGTAAATAGTAACGATAATGCTAACTTTATCCCAGTCGGTTTTTAGATGCACATTCACGTTCGTGTTTTTCAGACTTTCGCTTGGATACCATCACTGAATTGAGTGTTTGTCGAACTTATCCACACGTGTGCTCACGGTTTATTTCTGTGACGTTTGTTGTCTTCGCCAGCAGCGTTTGAATGCATCACGTTTTCCCTCCTTCGGTTGTGTCGCTTGCTGCTGCACGAGGGCTATCTTTGAGTTCACCGAGCTAACGTGGGGTTACTACATTGTGATCGATGGTTCCCATTAGACACTACATTGTGATCGATGGTTCCCATTAGACAGTCTCATCATGTATCCTCACAATACAAGAAAATACAGTAAAATAGCGGTCGTTGCTCTCGCGACTTAACAGTACCGTTACATTAACCTGACATTCGGTGGCGCTTTAATTAACGGACAGTTACGTTACAGTTTGTGTTGCATGGGTTTAATCCGTGTTGTTGTTATTTGGTTCACCAAAGGAAAGCATTCAGATGTATCCTACTGCTATGAAGGGTCCATACTACGGCACTGTAATGTTAACACAGTTTTGCAGCACGTTATCGTCTCAATAGTCGGTGTTTACAACTTAATTTGAACGTTGCATGTCAAAGGGGCTGCATACCAGGTGGAGCTAAACAGCAGAGTTCCGCACAGACTTCTGTGAAAACTCCACCTACGGGACAGCCCGTATCTCTTCATCAGCCTCACATCTGATGGGGAAGCTCTCCTCGGTCACGGCCCCGCCCTGACTTTCACATCCCACGTGGAACTCTGCTGGCAAGCCAGGAGAGCAGCGCGGGGACGAGCTTCGGGTGTGTCATAGTGAGGTGGTTTATCACTCACATGGTGTGGATTCTTATGATTTATTTTCACAAGATTAGATCAGTTGCCAGTGGATTAAGGGTTGACCACTTACGTTGACCCTCTCTACCTATTTGTTGTAATCCTGAGGAGCCGATTGCTTGAAGGACTGCTGGAGTTGTTTTGTGTTTATAAAGGCATACAAGAGATAAGGTACACATCTGGTTTGATTGAGTGGTTTTGTTGTCAAGATAATAGCTATTATTGTCAATTTTAACACGAAGGAGTTGTTTGATATACATGCTTAATTTCACCCGAGGTGGACAATTTAGGGTAACAGAGCACAACCTAAATAACTAACCCTAACCTCAAAGCAGTTTCTATATGCTACCTGCCATTTACTGAAGCATGGCGCTGTGTTAACCACTGGACTTTTAATTAGTAATGCTGCTGACAGGAGGCTGTCATTAGGGTATGTGGCTATAATCGTCGCCAGTAGAGAGCTGGAGGTAAAGATCTCAATTTGCTTTGCTGAAACCAAAGCGCGCTGTGCTAATAACTAAGTCAGTATTTCTCCACTTCCAGTAACTTACTTTTCTTGGTGCTACTAATCAAACGTTGTGTACATTGTTGTAATGCTTCCCCTGTGTTCTCATGCTGGCAGTGGGAAAGTGATTTTGACTAGCAGAAACATGGGTATGTTTCCATTTATCTCAGTTAATATTGACCTTTTTTTGAATGAGCTGTGTGTAACACAAGCATGCCCGTGCATGGTTTGCCTTTACATTTTCTTATTTTTCATGTGGCAATCATTCAGATGTCGCTTTCTGCAGCATGGAAGAAAATTGTATTTGTCCACTCAGTGGGTGTAAAACTGATGGACCGTTCTAACCATTTTAGATTGTACGGTTGTCCTCAAACAAGTTTGCCAAATATAGCAGCCAAACAGCCACAGCTCAGGTTCCTGTCACTTTTACAGTGGCTGGTCTAGAATTCCTTGCCTGGTTGGCTTTGACTTGAATGGCACGACTCTGTCAGACAGACAGCTTTGGGTAAACCTAGCAGGGACGGACCTGTCAGCAGTTCTGCAGCAGTGTGGTGGTTTTCTAGACACTGAGCCTCCCTGGTCACTAATGTTCCATAATGCTGACCTTGCCTGGCCTACCTCATTGTGTCCAGTGGTGCACACTACAGTCGGCGTTTGCCATTCTAAAGTGTAGGCTAATGTAAGTAGCCCTTTTGTGGTAACTTGTCCCTCTACCCCTCCACATGAGTGTTGAATTTCCTGAACAATGCTGAAGCAGACACAGCGGAAGAATCTTTATCACAGTCTGACAACTAGCAGGGCAGTTGGCAGACAAAAATTAAGTATAACCTGTGTTTTTTTTTTAGTGAACGGATAACCTCACCCTGCTGCATGCGTCACCATGCATCTGCCAAATTAGTTTCACACATTAGCAAACCGTTAAATCGGAAACGAAGATTTGGTTGATCTGGTTCAGGGATTCCCCTAGGGGTGTCAGTATGGACTGTGGAGAGAGTGCCAGTATTTTTTTATGTTGGCCTCCGAGGGTTAAACATATTTCAACATGAATTATTTTGAAGAGGGGAGGGGCCAGAACAAGCCCTCTCATCTCTTGGCATGTTGTCGTAACGGGTTGCTTGGATGTCTCATCGGCTTCAGTTCCTCAGCTCGGGAGCGTCTGCCAGCTCAAAGCGAGCTCTTCTGTGGTTGCTCTAACCCTTTAGTGTGTCTTTATGAATAACTTCTGCTCTGTACAATCGCACGATAAATTGCACAATTGCTGTTTTTCTAAGACTATTTCCGTTTGTGTTCGTCGGTTACATTGCTTCATTAATTACGGCAACTGTATTGTCCAGCCGTAGTTACACTGTGAACGCAGTGGACGGACAGAAAGCAGTATGTCAAATATGTAACTGCCAAGGCAGAGTGAGTGACAATGAGCCCATTGAGGTTTAGAGATGCCACTGTAGTTGTCATTGTAGAAGTTTGAGCTCATGCTGTGCTTCACTGGACTGTATGGAAACAGAAAAGGGTTCAATAACAATGCCTGCCATTGTATCAATGTATCCTCCTCTGTACTTTGCATGGACACTTTTCTCAATAAATAAGTAAAACATTCCATATTCATGAGATGCAAAATGTACCTTGCTTCTCTACTTTAGTTTTTTTACTGTAAAAAAAATCCCAAAGTCAGCCGACACAGTTCTGATGAAAGACTAAAAACTATTCTCTTTTATCTCCTTTCCTTTTGTGCTTCCCTTCCTACCTGTTCTTGTCTCTGTGTGCTGTATTTGACTCTCTGTCTTCCCTCCTCACTATACTATATCTCTTGTCTCTTGCTTATTGTCAGGTCGATGAAGATGCCTGCTGTAAGGCACCAGAGAGGAGACATGGTCATGGGCCGCTGGCCTGGCAGCAGCCTGTATTATGAGGTCAAGGTGCTGGGCTTCGATGCCAAAAGTAGTCTTTACACCGTCATCTACAAGGATGGTACCGAGCTGGAGCTCAGGGAGCAAGACATCAAGGTAGCAAACTGAACATGTAACATGCTTTTGTTTTGTTTAAATCTTTGCATTAAAATAAAAGCGGTTCTTAGTCACAGTGCATCTTCTAGAAGCAAAACGTTTTACCCAAAATTAAATTAACAGAGCACTGCTCTGTCTTTCAATGTTTTGCCATATTCCTACTTATTATTGACAATTCTTTACATTAAAATGAGACTTTTTTTAACCGTCTGCTCTCGGTTAACATTTGTAATGTAATCCGTGTACTACGTTTCTACTCTGGACTGAAGCACCAACATTCAGGAAAGTCTTTCACAGACTGTCGCCATAGGGCGCTCACACAGCGGCATGACGGCTCCTCCAAAGTGAAGCCAAAACCTCTATCGGCCCGATGGCTGGTTGTTAGTGTAGGAAGCGCTTGATTTGATATGCTGCTGAGTTTTCCATGAGCGAAGCTCGCATGCTAAACGTCAATATCATGGTCGTTTAATTGCGGGAAGCCCAAATTGTGACCGATTTATATCTGATTAATTGATATCTGAATACCATTATATTGCACAGGCCTTGCAGACAACCTCTTTTCGACCCTGCTGTGTGAAGCTATTCTATTATACACAAGATGAGACTATCTCTCCTATAAAACAAGGCACACTGGTTATTATTGGTTGTAATCTCTCCTTTTGATCTCAATTGCTGTTTTTCCTTCAGAATGCTTCAGATTTCCCGATCCGCCCTCGCTCTCGCTCCCGCTCTCGATCTCCAGGCCGTCGCTCCCGCTCCCGCTCCCCAGCAAGGACCACGCGGCGCTCGTCCTCCCGCAAGGTGGCGGCTGTCGCTGCTGCAGCTCTAACGAATGGCCCGCCGTCCTCCCGCAGGGATACAAGGCTGAAGGATTCAATAGAAGTCAGGCTCAGTCCCCTGGTAAGTGCCACAGTGGCCTTCTCATCCTCTTGTCTCAGCACTGGTGATGTTGGAGAGTCTGCTGTACAGAAAGAGATTGATCAAAGGATATCAGAAAGAGTCAATACTGTTCATCTCTGCCACCTACATGACATTGTATGCAGATGTAGTGTCGCATCAATTCACTTCATCTCGTGCTATAGAGTAACATTTCCTAGTGCCCCACCACATTAGAATACTCTGCTAAACTGCTCTTTGGGCTTTCCCTATTCTTTAACTCCCCCTACCAGGCCATTGTAAGTAATCACAATGTGGTGCAATACAAAATTCAGTCTGGGTTTGTTGTGGTTTAGAGCTATATAAGATCATCTGCACCTCAGCGTCGGATGCAGAAATACCTTTGATGCAGCAGTCAGTGCAACAAACAAGCAGTTTAAACGGAAGTACCCAATGATCATGAAGACGGCAGAGACCGGCCCTGTGGCTTTTGTTTGTTACCCCTAACCCAGGGGTGTCAAACTCAAGGCCCGCGGGCAGAATCAGGCCCGCCACATAATTTTATGTGGCGGGCGAATCCGCCAGCAAAAAAAATAATTATTATTTTATTAAAAAATTAAAAGTTAGACTTGATAATAAAAATATCCCCATAGTCAAAATGATGAGATAGAAAGTCGAAGTTATGAGATACTTACACACAGTCACAGAAGCAGCTCTTCACAGGTTACTCTACATGTTACATGTAAAGCTCTTCACAGGTTACTCTACATGTTACATGTAAAGCTCTTCACAGGTTACTCTACATGTTACATGTAAAGCTCTTCACAGGTTACTCTACATGTTACATGTAAAGCTCTTCACAGGTTACTCTACATGTTACACGTAAAGCTCTTCACAGGTTACTCTACATGTTACACGTAAAGCTCTTCATATGTTACTCTACATGTTACATGTAAAGCTCTTCACAGGTTACTCTACATGTTACATGTAAAGCTCTTCACAGGTTACTCTACATGTTACATGTAAAGCTCTTCACAGGTTACTCTACATGTTACATGTAAAGCTCTTCACAGGTTACTCTACATGTTACATGTAAAGCTCTTCACAGGTTACTCTACATGTTACATGTAAAGCTCTTCACAGGTTACTCTACATGTTACATGTAAAGCTCTTCACAGGTTACTCTACATGTTGCATGTAAAGCTCTTCAAAGGTTACTCTACATGTTACATGTAAAGCTCTTCACAGGTTACTCTACATGTTACATGTAAAGCTCTTCACAGGTTACTCTACATGTTACATGTAAAGCTCTTCACAGGTTACTCTACATGTTACATGTAAAGCTCTTCACAGGTTACTCTACATGTTACATGTAAAGCTCTTCACAGGTTACTCTACATGTTACATGTAAAGCTCTTCACAGGTTACTCTACATGTTACACGTAAAGCTCTTCACAGGTTACTCTACATGTTGCATGTAAAGCTCTTCACAGGTTACTCTACATGTTGCATGTAAAGCTCTTCAAAGGTTACTCTACATGTTACATGTAAAGCTCTTCATAGGTTACTCTACATGTTACATGTAAAGCTCTTCACAGGTTACTCTACATGTTACATGTAAAGCTCTTCACAGGTTACTCTACATGTTGCATGTAAAGCTCTTCACAGGTTACTCTACATGTTGCATGTAAAGCTCTTCATAGGTTACTCTACATGTTACATGTAAAGCTCTTCACAGGTTACTCTACATGTTACATGTAAAGCTCTTCACAGGTTACTCTACATGTTACATGTAAAGCTCTTCAGAGGTTACTCTACATGTAAAGCTCTTCATAGGTTACTCTACATGTTACATGTAAAGCTCTTCACAGGTTACTCTACATGTTACATGTAAAGCTCTTCACAGGTTACTCTACATGTTACATGTAAAGCTCTTCACAGGTTACTCTACATGTTACACGTAAAGCTCTTCACAGGTTACTCTACATGTTACATGTAAAGCTCTTCACAGGTTACTCTACATGTTACACGTAAAGCTCTTCACAGGTTACTCTACATGTTACATGTAAAGCTCTTCATAGGTTACTCTACATGTTACATGTAAAGCTCTTCACAGGTTACTCTACATGTTACACGTAAAGCTCTTCACAGGTTACTCTACATGTTACATGTAAAGCTCTTCATAGGTTACTCTACATGTTACATGTAAAGCTCTTCATAGGTTACTCTACATGTTACATGTAAAGCTCTTCATAGGTTACTCTACATGTAAAGCTCTTCATAGGTTACTCTACATGTTACATGTAAAGCTCTTCATAGGTTACTCTACATGTTACATGTAAAGCTCTTCATAGGTTACTCTACATGTTACATGTAAAGCTCTTCACAGGTTACTCTACATGTTACATGTAAAGCTCTTCACAGGTTACTCTACATGTTACATGTAAAGCTCTTCACAGGTTACTCTACATGTTACATGTAAAGCTCTTCACAGGTTACTCTACATGTTACATGTAAAGCTCTTCATAGGTTACTCTACATGTTACATGTAAAGCTCTTCATAGGTTACTCTACATGTTACATGTAAAGCTCTTCACAGGTTACTCTACATGTTACATGTAATGTATTGTGAGTACATTGAAGACTACTCTAAACGTGTCTTTACAACACATGAAATACTTCACGTGGATTGTACTAACGCACCCTTGAAAGGATTTTAAGCTTTGAACAAAGTTATTGTAATAACTTGTGTTTGATATTCTCTTTAATAGTTTGATAGAGTAATGTGGGTTTATTAACCCTAAATTAAAAGGATTTAAGTTATAACAGAAATGTGCTTGAATATATTTTAACACTTGAATAAACAATAATCAAATGCAGAGACAGTTATTAACAATATGTTAGGAGTAGTAACTTTTACACAGTCTTACATTTACAACCGGCCCTTTGAGGGCGACGTGATGCTGATGTGGCCCTCAGTGGAGATGAGTTTGAGACCCCTGCTCTAACCCGTGTGTGCCCAAAGACTACATTTAGTCAAATTCGTGACTGAAGTTCAGTTGTATGAACATTGTATCATGAAATGTCCTAAATCATCATCACCATGTTGTTGTGGGGTTTCTGTCTCTGGATTTTGACCGAACCCGTCACGCTCCCTCTGCCTGTTCCTCACGTTGCTTTCTCCTTTTTCTCCCCCCCCCCCTCTCCTTTCTCTCTCTTCATCTCCCTCCATTGTTTGACGGGCAGCAACAGACAAAGGCAGCTGAGAACAATGAGCAGGAACAGAAAGAGGAGAATGACACAGTAAATGAGGTGAGTTTTATTATTATTATGTAATTAAAAACATGTTGAAAAAGGTCAAGAAATCAATCTGTGGACAGGCACATTGCCCCGTACATGAAGACAGACCAAAGTCATGAAATACACTCCAGGAAACGTCTGAACACACGTCTGTGGATTTGAAAGCTTTACTGACACTTTTTTATTCACACGCTTTTCCACAATTACAAAAAACCAGAGAAGTGATGTTACAGGCGCTACTCGCGGTCTCATAGTGAATGGCCTTTGAGGCAAGTTGGAGCTAATGGAATGTCATGATGCATGCACGTTGGGGGGGCCGTGTGTGAACTGAGGGAGGCTCCCCTCACAAGATCGTGCTTCATTTAGCCGGTCACATGGCGTACCAACATGTGCGACTTCTTTACATTCCCTTTTAGGGTCCTACGTGTAGAGCGGTAGACATCTGTGATTCTAAAATGAGTTGAAGTATAAATATATACTACATTACTTCAATCCACTTTTGTCCCATTTAACTAGCTTTGTTGTTTTTGCCTAAATGAGACCCCTGAGCAGGATTACAGACCTGAGAGCAGCCTCTAAAGTCATTGTAGGTCTGTATGGTTATGAGACCTAATCTTCAACCCTAGATAGGTAACAGAGAGCTCAGTCATAGCTTTGTGGAAATGTTCTTTAGTGAACAGAAAGTAAAGCCGTACTTCGTGAGCAAAGTTAAATGAAGAGAAACGTGTTTCAGTAACTCGAATAGATCCCAAGAGCTGTAAATGAATTGTGTTGGGATCTTTACATTTTTACATTTGAATCTTTGGTGTATGACTTGATTTAAAATGGAATCTCATTCAGTAGAAAAGCCATTTATATAGTGTTTTAATTTGTATATGAAGAAATATTTAGCCTGAAGGCAAACTATATATATATATATATATATATATATATATATAAACATTTATTTATATATATATATATATATATATATATATATATATAAACATTTATTTATATATATATATATATATATATATATATATATATATATATATATATATATATATATATATATATAAATAAATGTTTTAAATGACGGTTATCTTAACTATTTGACATCAAAAGAAATCTGCCTTCTCTCTGCTGCATTTGTCATTGTTTCAGTCATCCAATGATGTAGAAGACCAATTCACCCGTCATGTGTAGACTTTCAGTAGCTAGCGTAGCATTGAAGTGCTATTGTGGGTTAATGAAGTGCTAGCGTACTCTACTAATGTTAAAAACATGTTTTAGAGACGTATATCTCCTTCCAACCTCTCCAGGTAACGAGTATCACTATTACACCACGTTGACCCAGGACCAGCCTGAACCTTTCAGTCGGTCCATGTAGCCCAGTCGGATAGCTGTCGGGCCCTGGTGGAGGCTGACCAGTCTGTGTTAGAGGGGCGGGACGTAGTGAAGCCTCGATTACCACTTGTGTTTCATTTCATTGTGGGTTTAACACAATAGTGCTCATTGCAAAAGGGCATGAATATTGTAAATTAAGTCCCAAGAGATTATTCTCTCCAAAATCCATTCAACCACTTGACTCCATTAAAGGTCTGACTAGTTGGATAAAACGTGCGTCCACCATAATATATCATTGCATTCCACTTCCACACAATCTGTTCATATGCAGTGAGGACAAAGCACACATTAATATACAAGACAACACTTTTGAAATTTAGAACTGGAATCCCAAATAACTCTTTCTTTGACCCCAAACCTTCTATCTGTTGACCCTTCGTCGGGTTAAGTTGCTGTAGACGAGACATTCCAATTGAAACACTCGGCCTTTAGTGGATTTGTTCATAGGAACTTTACCTGATGATGGTCTGACGATCAAGTGATGTCACTGAGACTTTGTGCTGCGCAAGAGCTTTGTTGAAATTGGGAGCCCACGTCTTGTACAACGTTTGAACTTGATTTGTATGGTTTTAATAATCCAAAAATCTTTCTTCAGAAATCTGAGGCGACGGTAGAGGCGGAGCCTGATAAGAGCCAAGGCCGTTACAATCTGCGCCGCAGGAAGAACACTGGAGATGCCAAACCGGTCGAGGCCAAACCAGAGCAGCTGGAGGAGAAGGATGCCAAGCTGGCTGCAGCTCCCGCTGCCCCCCCCACCACCCCTCTGGACTTTGGAGGCAAGATAGGTAGGTTATAGGATGGATAAGATCTGCAGCAGCTAGCCAGCGGACGATCTTCAAAGACTCCCACGGTTTCCTTTAGGTGCTTTCAAAGGCACACAATTGTATTGATTCACACTTCAGTTCATTTATGTATTTTCATTTTCCGTTGTTTGAGGCTGTGTTTTGAGTGTTGGACCCTCCTGACACAGTGTCAACAGTTGCATCGTACTGCATAGGTTTCTACCACTCTGGTCACTCAGTATACTGTATATTAGGTAGTGGGTGTTAATCACAGTCTATAGCGATCCTGGCAGTGCAGGTAAAGACTAGGGGATGCTAGTTTAGTTTTTTTCTGACCCTCACTAACCGACAGGATTAGTGGCTTGTTGCACACAGGGGTGTGTGGTTGAGCGTTTTCTTTAAACAATCACCAAAACGACACCGTTTATCACAGCCAGAAGCTGTAAAAAACGTCATTATCTTATCATCTTTCCAACGGTCCTTGAACACATCGTGCGATGACACTTCCGTCAGAAAGAGCAACCGAAACTAAGCTTAAAACATTTTATTCTACAGGTTTCAGCCTCCTTTTTATTACATTAGTAACACTTCTGACAACTTGGAAACCGGTTGTGTGTGTGTGTGTATATATATATATAGATAGATAGATAGATAGATAGATAGATAGATAGATAGATAGATAGATTCCACTTTATGTAAAATACATTATCAAAGAAATTCAACCTTTGTTTGTTCTTTGTTTTGTAATTTATGGCATTGAACTGTGTTATACTTCACAGCCGGGACTTTAATGCAATAAAAATCAAGGCCACAGAGAAACGCCCTGAAACTGCTTGGTGTTCAGAGTGTTTAATCTATTTGATTTAACTGTTTAACTCGCAGCATTAATTGGTCAAAGTTCTTGATGGTTAACGGTGAAACAGTTAATTATTAACATCCCTTGTGAAGAATGGTTCATGTCTTTCCCTGCTGGACAATCACTCTTATCTTATGCATCATCAACCTTTGGTTTTAACGGAGTCCTTCTGTGAGGAGTCACTGAATGCATTGCTTTGTGTAATACACTAGACTGGTGTCATTGTCAGATGACCCTCATCAAACCGTCTGTTCCTTTCTCCAGGAGCATACTTCTGGCTGCTCTTCCTGCCGGCCTGGGTTCTCTTCCTGGTCCTCCAGGTCAACCAGGAGGACCCCAGTCTGACCACCTTCCCTCCCCCTCTGCCCCCTCTTCAAGCCTTCTGGGATGCTCAGGCTCTTGGCTTTGTGATCCTGTGGATCTTATTCCAGGTCCTGCTCTACGTACTGCCTGTTGGGAAGGTGAGTGAGAAGAGCCGAGGACTGAACGCATAAAGAAAGATGCACGCATGAGTTACTGAAGAGAAATGAAGTCAGTGGATGCACATGAATGCAGTGCGTTTCCCCCCAGTCACCATCAGTACAGAGCACGGTGCCTTTGCTCTCTTCACTGGTACAGGGAAGACGCACGTGAACCAGCGCATGACTCTGGGTTTGTTATCTCTGGCAGGAGGCAGACATTGGGTTAATGGTCAGGAGTAACCGTTCATTAGATTCTCCACAGGAACAAGGAAGCTGTTCTTTCACCTCCTGGCTCATCTCTGCCTCTTGATATCTTACACTAACTGATACTAACCTAAACGATAAACCTTATAAACATTACATGTTTGGTATGTCGGCTGAAATAATACTTCCTTTCTTAGATCATGTCAGTTCATCCAAATGTCTTTTGTTCCTCTCCAGCTGAGCGAGGGCATGCCACTTCGGTCTGGGGAGAGGCTGAAGTACAGAACCAATGGTGAGGCTGTGTGAAGTCATTCAACGAGCATTCACCAATACTGAGCGTTAGATTGAGGTGCTGCTCATCTGTTACTTTAGCTGACAGGCTTAGAGCATAACTAGACGATGCTTCTGCTATCATTCAACTCTCTTTAGTTGTAATCATGTTTCTTTGTCTTCCACGTCGATCTTTCTTCCGTCCCATCTGTATCTCTCTCTGTGTCCCTCCAGGTTTCTTCTCCATCACGGTGAGCTCTCTAGTTGCAGCAGCAGCGGTGCACCAGGGCGTCGACCTCACCTACATCCACAGCCACTTCCTGCAGCTGGCTGCGGCCTCCTTCCTCCTCTCCGTCCTGCTGAGCGTCTACCTGTACGTCCGCTCTCAGTACGCTGCAGCGGAGCAGCTGGCACTGGGGGGAAGCTCCGGTAAGGGGGGGGGGTGCAGAGTTACCGTCTCGCTGCTCAGACACAGTGTCGTGCCTCCTGATGTCTGATTTCTTTTCTCTTCTATTTCACCAGGCAACGTGGTCTATGACTTTTTCAAAGGACATGAGCTCAATCCACGCATCAAAGGATTTGACCTGAAATTCTTCTGTGAGATGCGCCCCGGTCTGATTGGCTGGGTGAGTTGTCATGGGACACCAAAGCAAACATTTGTCTCAGTAATACATTCAGTGAGCACTTGAAGTAAGACGTGTATTATTATGGTAAGCTAAACAGGCCTTTAGTATTCCATAGCCAAATACACTGAAAGTAGCAACCATGTTATTTTAAACCTTTTATACCACATCTAATCATAGTTCAAGTTCCAATGGGCCTGTCACTTCTATACACAGTGCACCCTCTGGTGGTCTATCAGGTCTATCAGGTCTATCAGGTCTATCAGGCCTATCAGGCCTATCAGGCCTATCAGGTCTATCAGGTCTACCCTGCACTACATCCTTTCTTCAATATTTGAAACATGAAACATTGGTAATGATTTTCATTGTATTTGTGTCCAGTGTTTGATCAACTTTGCGATGGCGCTGGCTGAGATGAAGCAGCAGGGTCTGGATGCTCCATCCTACTCCATGATCCTTGTGAACCTCTTCCAGCTGCTCTACGTGGTGGACGGCCTCTGGAATGAGGTACGCTCAGCAGAGACACGTTCTCAAAAATATCACTCTGAGGGAATTTGATGGAACATATTGATGAATAAAAACAGACAGACGTATGATCAGCGTATCAACGTGTGACCCATCTTACTTTCATGAAACGATGAGTGACGGGTGTGTCTTTCTCCTCAGGAGGCCATCCTGACCACCATGGACTTGATGCACGATGGTTTTGGCTTCATGCTGGCGTTTGGTGATCTGGTGTGGGTTCCCTTTACTTACACCCTGCAGGCCTACTACCTGGTCAGCCACCCCAACCCTCTGAGCCCCCCCGCCGTCGCAGCCATAATCACACTCAAACGTAAGTAGCAGAGCATCAAACTAGTCACTGCTCTCTGTTCAACGTCTGCATCATGTCATTACGTGACTTTATCTTGAGGTCAAGTACAGCTACTCAATGACATGTCACGGTTCATTTAATTAAAAAAGACTAATAGTTGAGTCCCAAAGAGGTGAAGTTAATATATTCCCCCAGCCTTTAGAGCTGAGTCGGATGTTTAAGTTTTCTCTTGGTCTCTGTCTTTCAGTCGTTGGTTTCTACATCTTCAGGAAGTCCAACTCTGAGAAGAACGCCTTCAGGAGGAACCCATCAGACCCCAAACTGTCTCGTAAGTTCTGTTGTGGGATTAATGCTGTCATGGTTGTGTAATGACCTACACATTTCTTTATTGACCTTCAAGGGAAGATTACTGAGGTGGACCAGCCATTGATTTCCTGATGTATGAGCTCTCTAGAGTCAATAAATGAATGATTTTCCATATGTGTGGAGTACTTTCATTTCTTTGTCCACGTCTGTATCGCTGTGGTAACCTTTGTCTGTCTGTCCTCTGCAGATCTGCAGACGATCCCCACAGCTACAGGAAAGAGTCTGCTGGTGTCCGGCTGGTGGGGCGTGGTCCGCCACCCCAACTACCTGGGAGACCTTTTGATGGCTCTGGCCTGGTCCCTACCCTGTGGTGAGTTGGCTTCACGTTTACACTAAAAGAAATCAAACTAATCACTTCAGTATCCATGGTTCACGCATGGAATCATAGTAACTCGACTGTATTTCATTTATACAACATTACAGCAGTAATTACTGAGCTCACCATACCCAGCATGTTGTACTAAGACACTAATGCCGCGTTCACACCAAACGCGGCGCAAATTATTCACGCGAGTAGATTACATACAAAGTCTATGCACAGACGCGATGAGACTGGAGTGACGCGAATTTGCGATGGCGCGGCACAATGGACGCAAATTTGCGTCCAACGCTAAATCGCCCCAAACGCGTGAGTTGACCTTTTTCAACTTCGGTGAAATATTCGCGTTACGCCCCAGTGCGATAGCCTATCAGCGGTTAGACCCTCCCCCTGTCATCACTGACGTTCTGCCGTTGCTGAATCAGGAAATAAATCCTGTATCCGTCTGTGTTCACCCGGAGCTCTACGATACCTCATATCAACAGAGACCAAACTGTGTATACATGTGTGTGTGTGTGTAAACCAGATGGTACAAACAATGAAAAAGACGCCGTATTTACGTCTAGATGACGTTATTGTGAGTGTTGATGGAGCTGCTACATGTTAGCGTTGATGGAGCTGCTACCATGTTAGCGTAGCCTAGCACCGATCCATCCGAGCTCCATTGAGAAAACAAGTATTTTAAAAGTTATTTGCTTGTCGTCTTGCGGAGAGAACTAACAAAACATGAATTCAGACAAATCGGCATCATTACGTAGTTATTTCAGAGTCCCTTTTTGTCGGTTTATTGCAGTTAAATCACAGCCAAATCAGTGTATTTGGGGCTCATACAGCCGTAGTAAACAGCGGACGTGTGGCTCACTAGACACAATGAATACATCTCGATCAAAGACACGGAGCTCCTCTGGATGATGTTATGAACCAGACATGACGGCGTTTAGTTTAACACCTTCCAGTTGATTTCATGGATTTTCTTGAAAAGTGTCACGTAAAAACGTGACCTTGCAAAATCCTAAAGCTCATTCAGTTATGGATTTTTGTATTGTAACATCACCAGTGGCTGTGGTAAATCAATACATAGCCCGTGACCACACAGGATAATAATGCTATGAACACTACTTTGAATGACAGTCGGGTTAAAGTGTCCTGTCCTCTCTGCCCCCCCCCCCCCCCCCCAGGCTTCAGCCACCTCCTGCCGTGGTACTACATGATCTACTTCATCATCCTGCTTGTGCACCGAGATGCCCGGGACACGAGCGAGTGCAGGAGGAAGTACGGCTCGGCGTGGGAAGAGTACTGCCGAACTGTCCGCTACCGGATCATTCCTCGCGTCTACTGAGGAGCCTGGTGCCGGACCCCCCCGAGCTGAGACCTTCTCTACCCAACATTAAGGCTCAACAAATCTAACTTAAATTTAAAGGATAATTGACTGATTTTACTTTTAAAATCTTTGTTTTTGAATCCAAGAATTTTTCAAATCTTGATTCTGGAATGAAGGAGCGGCACCCGTCGGCATCGTGGACGATTTGAAGAATTGCCTTTTTTTTAATAGAAATTTATAAAATATAGACTTGGAATAGTTTTCAAAATTTGTGAGGAATGAAAATGCTTCTGCTAGGAATGTCTTGTTAGGATGTATATTTTTGTATATACACATTTGTTTTATACAATATCTCACCGTTTGCATCATTTTACTCTTTGCTCCCATATTCATAATGTCAGCTTGTTGTGGATCCTTTTTGTAAGAAGGCCTTCCTGCTACAACTATACTGGATGCACCGTGGAACTGGCTCATGTTCTTTCTCAGGAAGATGAGTTACAAAAGTTTTCTCTTCTACATTTGGTTGCATCTTTTTTTGATATAGACATCTAGTTTTAACTTGAGTGTAAATTCATTTGGGAGGTTTCAAGAAAAATGCACTAATGTGAAACGGCATATTCTCTTTTTTCTTACATTATTCATCCCAAAGTGTATTTGATTTGGTTTCTTGCTACCTCAGGTTCAGTCACTTTGCTGCACGCTGTCTCTTGGGAGTGTGTGTGTGTGTGTGTGTGTGTGTGCTTAGGAAAGCAAAGTGAGGTGTGTGTGTTTGTTCCAACAGTAGCGTTTGTATCCGTTATCAACGTAGCGGCCGCCACACGCGTCATGCTTAACTCTAACCTTGCAAACGACTGATTTTTATGGCGATGAAACCATCTGCATCATATTCACGATTATGAACTCGTTCATTTCCCACCACTGCCACATGAATTTGATATGACGACAATTTTAATGAAGTTTCTACTGTGACGACATGGAAAGCTGTTGACGAGCAATCGTGACCCCAGAAGAAGTATCTGTGCAGCTGTAGCTGAGTACAACACATCAACTAGATTAGCTTCATGTTTCTTATGCTGTGCTGACTGAAGTCTTTGTAAATAGTTTTTTTTGTTTGTTATTTTCAGTAAAGGAGATAACAGTAGTGCTAATAGTAATGTTTCTCATTCGATATTTAATACTGCTTTGTTTTTGTTTGAATTTTGACCACTGTAGTTATGTTTACACCTAGATCTGCCATGTGTCTGCACAAAACAAATGGTCTGTAACACTTCACCTGACTAGAGATGCCCCAGGACACATTATGGTCATATATATATATATATATATATCTATATCTATATATCTCTTTCCCTAATATGATGCTGGTGAACTTGTCTCCTTGGTGTGGCAGTCTGAGTGGAAAGCAATACGTCTGATGTACAAATGAATGCAAAGTAAAAAGACAATGCATCACATCTGTGACGGTGGCTAGAAAAAGCTTTTCTATACAAATGTTGCAGCCGAAAATAAAGATTTACAGTATTTGCGTTTTCCGCTGTTTTCTGGACTTTGTTCATTCGAAGGCTTGTAGACCAGATCAGTGGATCAAGTTCATGTCGTTCACTGTGATTGAAGTGTCTGTATGAAGGTGAAACAACTCACTCATCCATTGTTAGAGACAAACTTTAGACACCCTATAGTAAGTAAAACCTTTCTGATGCCAGACAGCAGTTCCTCTCCCATGTTCAGAGTGAAAACAAAAGAACTTTCCTCGTGAATTCACAAACTAGAAATCCTTTAACTTCATTGTGAGAATGCCGTCACAGATCTCATGCTGGTTATAAAGGGGCCGTATCGCTGGTAGCAATGCCCCATGCTACATCACAACACTCGTAGTATATTATGATGAAACAAATGGCATAGTTTGATGAAACGGTCCTTGTATAATCTGTCAAAATAAATCATAGTAAAGTGTGTGAAATGCTAGCAAATAATGTTGAAAAGAATCATAAAAAGTCACAGTAACTTAGAGGTATTCAATTAGAATTCAGCGAGGTCAGTCAGATCATTTCCTCATTAAAGGTCCAGAACATCACAATAATGTCTCAGCTTGTGTTATGATTCAGTTCCATATATACTGAAGTAGCCTACAGTTGTATTAACGTCTGTATGTAGTCAACAACTGACAGTCAATTCAAATATAGAAAGTTCAACTGAATCGCTCAACAATATTTATTATCAGTTTTCAAATTGAACCGGATGAATTATAAATAATACATAATCTACAATAAGGACTGGATTAAAAAACAAAAGATATAACAGAAAGCTTTTGTCCATCTTAAAATAAAGTGCTGAATTTGATTTAAAAAGTCATAATGTCAAATGTGGAAAAAAGTTTTTTTAATAGTCATAGTGTGGTATGTTGAAAGAGTCATAATATAGTATGTTGGAAAAACAAATTAAGAAGTTATGGTATGTCATAGTATAGTACGTAAAAAATAAGGCCAGTAAAAAGTAATGGCATAATATGTAGAAAACAGTCCTAGTATGTCAAAAAAAGTCATAAAAAAAGAAATTGTATATTATGTAATAAAAAGTCAGAAAATAGTTAAAGTGATAGAGTAAGTTTAAAAAAGTCTGACTAAAGCTAAATTTAGCCAAACTATACTATGACTTTTTATGACTTTGTGTTTCTTTGACTATTAACAGTAAAAGAAAAACATCATAGTATAATCTGTCAAAAGAAAGCATCATTTGTATTATAACTTCACGTTTTTGGGACCCTCGTCATCTTCTTGATTGCTACAAAACTAGGGAGCAGGTGCAATTGGGGACACTAATTAACGTTCCAACAAGCACGAGCTACATTAAGCCACTAAATTACAACACCTGTCAGTGATATGAAGCGATTTTCGTTAACGTTGCTAAATTACAGCGCACCATTTTTACAGAAAATAACAAAGGACGCAGTCTTTGTCAGCTGAAACAAAGTTTTGAGAAGAAAAAAACTACTATCTGCTCGAGCAAAACCGAGTTTATAGCTCGACGTTAGCATGTAATTAACTAATGTTAGGTACGACGCTACTAACTGTTATCTTACAAAACATTTTGTACAATTAGCAACACGATTAGCATCACATTAAATCAGTGGCGGGCCGTGCATTGTATACCTGGGCCTTCACTGCTGTCCTGCAGCTGAATCACAGCTACGGTTATTATGTGTTTCATGTAAAAATGAAGCTCAACACCTATAAATACACTAACTGTAGAGAATACGCTGAGAGTGCGTCTCCTCTCTGCTCTGACTGCAGCGTCTCCTCTTCTGTGAGAGGAACTGTGAGAGCTTTGGGGCGGAGGAGGGGCTCACGGCAGCACCCGCTGCTCGTTACCACAGTAACTGTAGAACGTACGTGTTTTAACGTCATCGAGTCAAAACACCAGACAAGTCTCCAACAACACCAGAACAAGTCTCCAACAACACCAGAACAAGTCTCCAACAACACCAGAACAAGTCTCCAACAACACCAGAACAAGTCTCCAACAACACCAGAACAAGTCTCCAACAACACCAGAACAAGTCTCCAACAACACCAGAACAAGTCTCCAACAACACCAGAACAAGTCTCCAACAACACCAGAACAAGTCTCCAACAACACCAGAACAAGTCTCCAACAACACCAGAACAAGTCTCCAACAACACCAGAACAAGTCTCCAATAACACCAGAACAAGTCTCCAACAACACCACAACAAGTCTCCAACAACACCAGAACAAGTCTCCAACAACACCAGAACAAGTCTCCAATAACACCAGAACAAGTCTCCAACAACACCAGAACAAGTCTCCAACAACACCAGAACAAGTCTCCAACAACACCAGAACAAGTCTCCAACAACACCAGAACAAGTCTCCAACAACACCAGAACAAGTCTCCAACAACACCAGAACAAGTCTCCAACAACACCAGAACAAGTCTCCAACAACACCAGAACAAGTCTCCAACAACACCAGAACAAGTCTCCAACAACACCAGAACAAGTCTCCAACAACACCAGAACAAGTCTCCAACAACACCAGAACAAGTCTCCAATAACACCAGAACAAGTCTCCAACAACACCAGAACAAGTCTCCAACAACACCAGAACAAGTCTCCAACAACACCAGAACAAGTCTCCAACAACACCAGAACAAGTCTCTAGATGTGTCGCTAGTAGCTTTTGACAAAAAAAAGTCTCCATGAGGGTTTGGAAAGTCACCAGATTTAGAGAGAAAGTCGGCAAGTTGGCGCTAAATATGTCCCCAGAGCAACATAGGACGTAACAATGGTTCCTATCACATATTAAACCAAACAAAAATCAAAAAGTTGTACAAATAATAATATACAAACAAGCATATTAAAGCTGCAGATGTAAAAACAAACACATTTAACTTACCAGAGCTGCTGTTCACTATTTAAAGACAAAGTCCATCCTCCTTTCTTTGTTAATAAAGAGTTTAATCTCACGGTTGTTCAGTACATCCGTGTGTTTTAGTTCCAGTAAGAAGTCCTTCTGGATTCATGGACGCCAGTGAAGACAGTGGAGCCTCCCCAGTTGTATTTCTTGAATACGTTTGTTGGAAAAATTCTCTCAAGACCGATTGAAAATCATTAATCACAGGACATTTATTCTTTGCAAAGAAGGAACAGAGTTGAAACGCATACAGGATCTGAATCAAGGCCGCTCGGAGTTCTGACTCTGAGCTTCTGATATTTATACTGAGTAAACAACATGCAATGGGCTGGCACAGGATTGGTTTACGATGAGGTCTTCGTCATCAGAAGTGACACACACACAAAATGGCGTCCACGCCATGTAGTCTGCACAAAGGTCACTTTCTCATAACATCGCTCTGCGTCTATCTTAACGCGTATACAGTTCTTATTATCATTCCAATCCAGGACCTGTAGCTGTAGAACTTAATGTCAGAGTAAGTTCACACACACACACATATTATAATTAGTCATTTAGATTTTTGACCCTAACACGTTTTAATGCGTTTGAGGCTGAAAATGTCCGCTCGACAGAGGCAGCAGATATTGGGATTGTCACCGCCCAACATGTCAGGCTAGCCCACTGACCAATCACGTATGGCTAGGCCAGCTAGCAGGCTCTGACACGTCAAAGAATACGCCCAACATGTCAAACTAAAGATCTGATTGGTTGAACACTATGACAATCAACAATATCGTCCCCATTCACTTAAACTGCACATGGATTCACTTGTGAGTCTGCAGGCCTCGGGCCTCTCTTCTTACCTAGAGACACAGAGGTGAAATCTGATTGGATAAAAGCTCTACTTAAAACAAGCTGCACTGGAAGCAGAGCAACTGAGGAAGACAGTAGCTGTGCAATGAGAAAATAAGATAATGGGGGAAATATTTATATAAATTATAATACATGTAGTGTATTTAAGAAAAAATATGAAATGATAAAATAGCTATAACTTTGTGATTCTGTCTAGGCCAGCAGAGAAGGCTTTGCAGGCCCTGACGGCCCCCCATCACGTTATACTCACCAATGTCTCCCTTTTTTTCGATGCGAGGCGAGCGACAGGTCATCAGGTTCGTAAACAGGTGTGGGCTACCTTGCAGAAATGCCCGGGTGTTTGAAGTGTCACTCAACAGTGTTAAACGGGCCTACTGATCACTCTGCGACAGCGTTCATCAGAGCCAACATTAAGGGCTTAGTTAAATGATCCCAAAATGGAAAACTCTTGAGTTTCCGCTTGAAGTCTGTTTAATCAAGTCTGAGTATTCAATTCGCTCGCTCGTGCGTACTACGATTTACCATTGCAACAAGTAAATAATACAGTCTCTCTTGGAATCCAGTCTAGAGCTATTAATGCATATGAATAGACTGCACAATTGATTTAAAAAAACAAAACGGCCTGAGTCAGAGCGAGGGGAAGTGTCAAGTTAACACAATAAAGTTGTATTTATTATTGGACACTTGAGTCCAATAAAAAAAATAGATGAAAGACAGAGAGACATGACTCACAATCTAATCCAGTAATAACGTGTGTGGGGATTTAAAGGTTGAATTAGATTTGAACTAGTAGACATCTATTTTGATCACGGCCCAACAGCTGTGGCCTCGTTTCAGCTACTTCCAACCAATGTCAATTTTAATTTACAAAATGAAATTGAAGCACAGTCACTGAAGTTCGTTCTGCAGCTGGACCACGATCTTGCTCACTCAGAAATGTAAACAAGATAATAAAGAATCCACTGTGCACTAAGGAGCGTGCACTTATCTAGAAAGGGCTGTTTCTTAATGAAGTATTGAACCTGTCAATCAAAGGTCACTCTTTGACCTGTCACTCACGAAAAATCAAGTTCTACCAACATATTAACTCAGACCACCTCATGCAAAGTGGTGACCGTCACAGCACAGAAGCATGATGACACAAAGCTTCATGTTCATCTCTCATTCACAGAGCAGCCCTGGGCCCGGTTATCAATCATGATCAGGCCCAACACTGTGTTTCACATGAAGGTCCCTGTGGGTCTTGATGTCTCTGCTGTCCATCTGTATGCGTGAGGTAGATGAGTTGTAGAGGCCTGTGGTGCATAATGGTGGTATCAGTCTGCTGCTGACACCAGCACCAGCACGCCACATGCAGCTGCACTGCATCCTTTCCATCACTAGGTGGTGCTGTGCACTGGGCAGTATGGGAACCCAAGTGGTTTCATGGAAAGAAATACAGAAGAACGCCTCACTGTCAACAGGTTTGACTTTGACTTTCTGGGTGGTGCTTCCATTCATTATCATAATATTAATACCATTTCAAAGCAAATGAGCACGAGAAGACAGCAGGGAAACAACACTTTATAAACCATAAATAAGAATATGAGCATTCTAAATGATTACAGAATAACACCACTGTAGGGGGGAGCCATCACGAGAAAGCGTCATAGACACGATATGACAGTATAACGCGTTAAAGGGGACCTACGTCCATTTTCAAGATTCACACATATTATTACGGTCCAAAGAAATATAAGTAACAGGAACAGCTCTCTCCCAAACCCAAACGTCATGTCATCGAGTCTAAAGAGCGGAGCTGCTCCAAAGACGATGAACAGGTGACACTGAGCAGCTAAAGGGAATGTTCGGAGTATACGTACCGTCTCTGTTTCACAAGTGACAGCGCTACAATCCAACAAGTGTAATGTGCAGCAGCTCCACACTTTATCACACGACTCTCTGGTTTCTGGCTTCAGTGAGAGTAGCTCTCCTCCAGGCCATGGAAGTCACTGTTGGGGGTCCCTTTAAAAGCACTTCATAATTACATTTTGTGGGCATTTTTGATCAAAACACAACCTGTAATTTAGTACATGTAACGCTTCAACACTGCAAGAAACATCATGTTCTCCTCCGTGCAGCCCTCAACACTTATTCCATTAACTGATTAAATGACTAATCAAAGCGATGTTATTGAATGCATGTCTGACAATTTATTACAATCACTGGTGGACAAAGTGTCCCTTTAAAAGAATCACTTATGTTAATGTTAAGTACTACAACCAAAAGTCCTGTATTTTAAATGAAACTCACACCAATCAGTTAAATGTTAAAGGGACAGCTCACCCCAAAATCAGAAATACATGTTTTTCCTCTTACCTGTAGCGCTGTTTACTTAGCGCGGACAGGAAACTGTCATAAGGTCTGTGGGTTATCTTGAGGTCATGATTAAAGAAATATTGCTGTTGAGTTTTTTCAAATGTGTATTTTTTTATTTTTGGCGCTTTGAGCGTCAAGAAGTGCCGTCATGTTAGACATACAGGACATCACTACGGCCGATATCTCCAAAACTCATCAATCTAGATCGACAAATAGCACGAAAGGGACAAAATGAAGTGTGTTGTTTTGGTTTTGGGGTGAACTGTCCCTTTAAGTAAAAGGTGGTCACTATGCAGAGTGTTATTGGTGTTTTTGTGGATTCAGCTGCATTTGAATGCTTGTTGCTGATTCATCATCATCATCATCATCATCATCATCATCATCATCATCATCATCATCATGTTTTATAAGATGATAGTAAAGTTTTGTATGTGACATCAAATCTGCAATAATGAGTAACTTCGGATGTCAGAAGTACAAGTACAAGTACAAGTACAAGTAGCTTAAAACTATTCTTAAGTGCAGTTAAAGTTACACTACATGTTAATATGTTCCGCACCTTGGCTGTTTTCTCTCTCTCTCTCCCTCTCTCTCTCTCTCTCCCTCTCTCTCTCTCCCTCTCTCCCTCCCTCTCCCTCCCTCTCTCTCTCTCTCTCTCTCTCTCCTCCGTCTCTCTCTCTCTCTCCCTCCGTCTCTCTCTCTCTCTCCCTCTCTCTCTCTCTCCCCCTCTCTCTCTCTCTCTCTCTCTCTCCCTCTCTCTCTCCCTCTCTCTCTCTCCCTCCGTCTCTCTCTCTCTCTCTCCCTCCCTCCCTCTCTCTCCCTCCCTCCCTCTCTCTCCCTCTCCCTCTCTCTCTCTCTCTCTCTCTCTCCCTCTCCCTCTCTCTCTCTCTCTCTCTCTCTCTCTCTCTCTCTCCCTCTCTCTCTCTCCCTCCGTCTCTCTCTCTCTCTCCCTCTCTCCCTCCCTCCCTCTCCCTCCCTCTCTCTCTCTCTCTCCCTCCTCCCATCGGACAGGGTTTGGGTCTTGACGTAGAGAGATCAGGTGACCGTAACTTCTCTGACGGGACCGTTATAAGGGAAGTTTGACAAGTCCGCCTCAGTCTCTCCCCCCCCCCCTCCCACACTGGTCACAAAACTTGGATTTCAACTTTCATACAAGTGTCGGACGGAGAAAGTCCCTCCGGGCCCGGCTTCTTCCTCTCCGTGACTTCCCCAGGTAAGAGTGAACGCTTTCTGTTCGAGTGGTAGACTTGGTAGACTTGGTAGAATGACTTGTTAGACTAGTCTCCCGTCAGGACATCGCGCTCCGCTCCATCGCGCTCCAAACTTCACGCAGTGCAATTCTTTTTTTTTTTTTTTTTAAAGTTTGACAATTTAACTTCTCCAGTCTGAAACAAGGTCTCTGGGTCGTTTTTCTTCTTCTTCTCTTATTAAACGTCCAGAAGGACAGATCGAGGCCACAGGGAGCAGTAGTGATTTATTGGTACATTCGAGCCTTTCTTAATACATCCTGACTGTGAAGTAAAGAAAAGCTCTGTTTTACATTTTAAGATTCTCCCATAAGCCCGCGACTAAAGAAAAAATAAAAAGAGTGATTAAAGTGATCAAAACGTGTTTCATTCATGCCTCGTGTGGTTCCTCACTGGACGCTTTGAGGAGTGTTCAGTGGAGTTTGAGATGTCTGCTTTGAGAGTCATTGTGTTCGGAGTCCATTGTTCTCTGCTGTCCTGGTCATTGTTCACCAGACAGAATCACTCATGTAGAAAGTGGCGGGATGTCCCATGTCTAATAACAACAAGGACAACCATCCCGCTGACCCTGAGGCTGAAGGTCACTTCTCCACAGAAGGACCATGCCCTCCAGGTCGGAGGGAGTACAGTGAGAGTTTGTGTATCGTGTGTCTGCTGGATGCCTTTTCTCTAGTTATACTTTAAAGTTTATATCTATTTAATCCACCAGACTAATGGTTTCATATGGTTGTGTATCCCGTCTGTTTTACAGTCTGTGGTTTATCTTTGGGGGTTATAATAATAACTAATGGTGCTGCAGGCCCCCCCCCCCTTCAGAATGTCCCAATAGACCCCTCGAACCCCTTTGAGGACCTCTTCTTTAACATTTGCACCAACACATCACTTTTCTTACCCTCTATGGTTCGTTGTGGTGCGTTTTGTTAATCACACTAATGAAGAGTCGGTCTGAGCAGCTCACTCGTTTTTATATTGTTCCTCCGAGACTTCAGCAGACAGTCGTGGTTCATTGTTTGGACTGAGGAGGGCGCTAGTTTTCCAGGTGGATGTGAGTATAAACTGGCCAGTGTTGTGCATCCTCTAAACTGTGGCTCTATTTCAACCGTAGCCAAGCAAAAGCGACATTTGTATTCTTCAGCGGGACGTCCCGTAAAGCTCTGGACTGAATCGTGTCTCAGCGGTTCAGGAGCAAACTGTCAACGGGGGAGTTGCTGATGTCATGCTTTTTTCCTAATGGGTTGATGTCCCAAGAGGAAATGTTCTTCTTCTCTGTGAGCACAGAGGGAAGACACACACACACACACACACACACACACACACACACACACACACACACACACACACACACACACACTCTGCAGGCCTACCCCCCCCCCCCCTTTATTCTGGACAGCTCGGCTAACGACTCTTTTTGTCCACGTTGGCCAGTTGAAGCAGAAGGAGAACAGGAGTAGATGTTAACGTGTAGTTTGGACCCATAAGTGCTGCAGAGCTGCTCTGTCCTGTCATGTGACTGAAACAGGTTGACAACTGTGCTTCTCTGTTTTTTCCCAAAGAGATGTTTTTTTAAATGATTATTCTAAGATGTTTGGTGTTGCAAAAGTCATTTGACTTATTATTAATCGTGCGTCCTCGTCCCTGTTTTTCTTTGGAGAGGTTTGTTAAAAGACATTGGATCATCTCTCTGATGCTAACAATTTAGGGGTTTCTCCAATTCGTCCTCTCAATTCAATCAAAAGCACCTCTTGTTTCGGATGAATACCGGTTGTTGTTGGAGATTCTCTTCGCTCCATGAGTCCAATTTCATTTCACGTGTTCACGTCATCGCGTGGCTCTGAACAGTGTTGCATAAACCCTCCGAAACGTGTTTTCTGCTCCTGCTCCAGTAATTGGATTAGTTTGTGTTTTGCGTTACCAAACTCTCCTTCAATAACAATGCTGTTTAATCACAGAATGCTGAGGATGCTGATCTGCTGTTTGTCTACAGTGCATTAGAAACATACTAATAATGCTTTATAATCTGCTTATAGCACTGTATAATTATGGTTATAAGCGCTCCTCAATATTCATAATGATGATTCATTATGTTGTGTGTTCTTGTGTAGATTTAATGTTTTTTTCTTCACTTAACTCAAAGCAAACAATGATCACTTAGAATAATCACATTATAATGCATTATTAAATGATTATTGATCCCATAACAACCATGGGAATTATAATACACAATGATCCTTGCAAAAGACATAATGTCAGTGAGTGACCAGCCATCATGAAGTGTAATGATACTTCACCCTATAAGTCATTATAACAAGCTAAAGCCTAGTGGATGTTTACTGTTTACTCACAACTAAACAGTGCTATAAACAGATTATAACACATTGACACATTATAGACACGGGGTTCATAGTGTTATCTGTGAAAGCCTGAACTCGTAATTGAATAATTGATGTTGCCAGTTCAACATTGTTCTTTGTTCTTCTTTTTTTAACCAGCTAACGCTCCTTGAGAATGGGTGACTGGAGTGCTCTGGGGCGTCTGCTGGACAAGGTCCAGGCCTACTCCACTGCCGGTGGCAAGGTCTGGCTGTCGGTCCTCTTCATCTTCAGGATCCTGGTCCTGGGCACCGCGGTGGAATCGGCCTGGGGAGACGAGCAGTCGGCATTCAAATGCAACACCCAGCAGCCTGGTTGCGAGAACGTGTGCTACGACAAGTCCTTCCCCATCTCCCACGTCCGCTTCTGGGTTCTCCAGATCATCTTTGTGTCGACGCCCACGCTCCTCTACCTGGCTCACGTCTTCTACCTGAACCGGAAGGAGCAGAAGTTCAACAGGAAGGAGGAGCTGCTCAAGATCGTGCAAAACGACGGCGGCGACGTCGACATCCCGCTGAAGAAGATCGAGATGAAGAAGCTAAAGTATGGCATCGAGGAGCACGGCAAAGTGAAGATGAAAGGGGCCCTGCTCAGAACCTATATAGTCAGCATTTTCTTCAAGTCCATGTTCGAGGTGGGCTTCCTGGTCATCCAGTGGTACATCTACGGGTTCAGCCTCTCTGCGGTCTACACCTGTCAGAGGGACCCGTGCCCACACAGCGTGGACTGTTTCCTGTCGCGTCCCACGGAGAAGACCGTGTTCATCATCTTCATGCTGGTGGTCTCCCTGGTGTCCCTGATGCTCAACGTCATCGAGCTTTTCTACGTGTTCTTTAAGAGGATCAAAGATCGCATGAAGGGCAGACAGCCGCCCATCGTCTATACCAGCGGGGGCACGTTGAGCCCCACCCCTAAAGACCTGTCCACCACCAAGTACGCCTACTATAACGGCTGCTCCTCCCCAACAGCGCCGCTCTCGCCCATGTCCCCCCCGGGCTACAAGCTGGCCACGGGGGAGCGGGGGACCGGCTCGTGCCGCAATTACAACAAGCAGGCCACCGAGCAGAACTGGGCCAACTACTCCACGGAGCAGCACCGGCTCGGCCAGAACGGCGGAGGAAGCACTATTTCAAACTCCCACGCACAAGCCTTTGACTTCCCGGACGACACCCAGGAGCATAAGAAACTGCCCTCGACGGCGGGACACGAGATGCAGCCGCTGGCGCTGATGGACGCCAGGCCCTGTAGCCGGGCCAGCAGCCGGATGAGCAGCCGACCCAGGCCAGACGACCTGGACGTGTAAGCCCCGGCCCCCCCTCCTCCCCCCCCCCCCCCTCCTCCCAGCTCTGCCCTGAATGACGGGATGTGCGGCTGCAGCCGGAGAGTCAGGAAGCACTCCATCACATAGGTTCAGACAGGAGGCGGAGCTAACCTCAATCACTGTCTTCAGCATAGAGACTCTTAGTCACTCCAAGAGACATTACAACTTGTTATGTAACACTGTCAAAAGGTACAAGTTGCAAATATGTTTTGTTCTTTGTTGTTTTCAATGACTTTTACCGTACCCTTCTAGAGGAGCTAACCCAGCTTTGAGAGAACAGAACAGCCACAGGCGATGGTGCAAGAGTCCAACAGAAAACAGAGGATCGCTCTGCTTTTAATTTGCCAAGGTTACATTTAAAGGAAAAAGTCCTCTTCTAGTTTTCATAGTTTCTGCTCTTCTTCCTATTGGTGACAGCAGTTTTACTCAACCGCTGTCAGAGCTGACGTCTGAAGGTGGGGACAGCTTCATAAGATGAGTCTTCTGTTGAGCGGTGTCCCTGTCAATTAAACCAGAAGAAAAGGAAAGTCCAGTAGACAAACACATCTCCATACGTCCCAAATGATCAACGCCACACAAGTTGGAAATTTAAAGAGCAAGTTGAGGGTGAACTAAACTAGACTCTTATGAAGGTTTTCTGATGGGCAACCTCCAGAGTTTAACCTCACTAAAACAATGTAGTAAGTCCCCTTTGTGCTTAAAAACCCAACACTGTTGGTAGGAGATAGGATGTAACCTCCCAGAGAGGAAGAGACCTAAACGTATATCTTAATGAAGCTGCATGTATAGCTGAAGCCTCATCATAACCAGCAGGAACCACGGCCAAAAGAATGAAATAGGAAAATAGAGCCCAAGTTGTAATTTTGCGTCACTGACACACACACACACACACACACACACACACACACACACACACACACACACACACACACACACACACACACACACACACACACACACACACACAAAGATAGTTCGACGGTCACGTGTTCATTGAGTTGCTCTTCCAGTTCGCTTGCGTCATGAAGCTGATTTCACGGCCGAATCCACATTTTGAACTCTCTCTTCTGTATCCAAGTTCTCGATTAAAAATCACATTTCAGTTGCGACAAAGACGGAGTTATTGTCCAGACAAAGAATATGTAAAGTGCTCACCACTTAGGAGGCTTAATATCTGTTGTAGTGAATATTTATTGCTTGGCATCCGTAGGACACCTACCACTAAGAGGAACATTTGACTACTATCCAGTATCTCACACAAAACATCTTCTTAACTCCCCACAAGCTGTATATTTATTGACAGTAAAACATTTTTTTTCCTCTTCAGTAACTTTGTCAGTCAGCGTGGACTGTTGTTTCCTGATAAACTTTGAATTTATGTGGTGTCATGTGTTCATTGTGTGGTTGTTATGTGTGTGCGATGGTGTCGGGGGGGTTCAGGCTGCTGTGACACGCTGATCTGCTTCCACGTGGCTTCCATAAAGAAAGGCTTTATTACTGTTATCTTTTTTCATCTTCTGCGGCCTGTAGAGAAAGACAGTAGAAAGATTTATCTGCGTTTTACATATTTGAGTGAATGATGATTTGTTTTTCTTTTTCAGACTCAATGTAACCGTTGCTGCTTGAGAAATAGATATTTAGTACTGTAAATCAAGCTAACTGTGTCACAATAATGTGAGTTTTTAGAAGACTGCTTATAGATCTGGACTAATATTTAGTCAGTTATGTTCAAATGTATGCCAATGTAGCTCCACAACTATCAAACACTAGGATAAATCTCAATTTGGGCCTTTTTTTCCTTTCTTTTTTTGTAATTGTTAAAGATAATTGTCATTCGTGCATCATTTTGTCGGTACTTACATGTGTCATGGATCTGTCAGCTACAATGGCATTTGCACTGAGATCTTGGTGATAGAGATGTAATATGATGTACACAGTTAGTGTAAGAGTTTTCTGATACACATGTTACTAATTTATTTTATAACACAGAAATCACTACAGTGCATAATATCAGACATCTGACCACTGGTTTCATCGAGATGTCTTCCATTGACAGGAACAGGAGCAATTAGTCATTCGTTGCCATAATTCAATGCTAATCCGCGGGGATCCACTGTTGTACAGTGTAAGTGCATGATAGCAAAACAAAAACCCATTAATTGTATCTGTGAAAAGCTATTTTAACCAATAAATATTTTTTCTGTCTTAATTGCTGATTGATTGGTTTCATTGCAGACCGTTGACATTGTGGTACGAATGAACCCGAGTGAAGCTGTGTTCTTATGATTGTGTCTTTAAACCAACATGTATTCGTTTCTGGAACACTTTCAGGTTAGTTTGTATTTATTTTTGTCTAGTTTTATTCTGCAAAAACTGAAATTTGAGTGTAATTTTCTATACATGTGCAGTTTTTGCCTCTTATGTGGTTTTAAACAGACTTTTAAAGCTTTAGATACACAGTGTATTTTATTTATCCAGGAGTCTCTTGAGGTTTGAAATCTCTTTTCATTAAAGCTTCACCAAAAATAACAAATAACAAATCAGTAAAACATTAAAAACATCATTAAAACATCACATAAGAGACAAGCAAGAGATATAGAAAAAAACAAGACAAAAACAGTCATATTCCTTGTATGCGTACGCATACATGGCCATGAAGCGGATTCTGATTCTGATATATAACTAGAAAGGTGCAATCAGTGCAGATCTCCACAACAGCCACTGTACTGTGTGATTGAATGAATCACACGCGTCTAGACACCAATGGCCTGCAAGGCGTTTTTAAACCCTTCATTCAAACTCAACAAGCTGCGATGTACTCAGCAGGGTCCTGGTATGTGTGAGCCAAACCTCCCGTCCACAACAATGAAGGTGAGCAAACTGTTATCTACACACAGTTCACTCTTCAAGCTCATCACGGTGGAATCATTCATTGGTTGATTGCGATCCTCATATTTGCTCCATTTATTCCTTCTTTTCAAATACTTTTGTTCTTGATCTCTTGATCTCAGGTTCTTTTTTCAAGTTCTAAAATGCTGTTTCAGCGCCACATTCTAGGCTGAGTGCTACGCTGGTTAGCTGCCACACACAATTACAGGCTTTTCATGGGAAGGAACCCAACCTCCAATAAAGATGTTTAAGAACTTGCTGGCCTTTCTCAATAATGCATTTTCATCAAACTTAAAACAAGTCTGAAGTCTGATGGACGAGGTTTTAACTGACATCAGCATTACATTGCTCACCCTAACTGCCACCACCATGTTAGGCTTCTCTTGCTTCTGTTTTACAATCAATTAAACCTGGTACAATACGTTCGTTACATTCAATTATGGACAATGCATACTTCAGCGAGATGTGACCGTGCTGCACCTTTACTGTGTGCTCGGATACATACAAACATACCCTGCAGAGCTATAACTCGACTGCCAAATGCAACCAACTGGGCATTCACACATAATGCTTTAACTTTATGATGATAGTTTTTCTGAGGTAACTTTTGTAACATTTCTGGAGGATTGCATCATGTGCTTAAAACAGGAGAAACTCTGTCCAGCTAATGCTGGCACGGCCTTCTGAACACCACATAAACCAAGTCATGATCCCAATAAAGGAGAGTGATAGGGCTCAGTAGGTATTCAGTCCTAAAGTATACTGCAGCTTTGATAAAAGCTTCCGACAGATTTCATAGTATGAGAAGCCACTGCTCCGTATCGCTTGTCCAAGTTTCCTCTGTAATCTTTCCACAGCACTGAATCAAACCACATGTGTGCAGAGAGCCGGGCTGCAGCTTGAAGACCACATGCGCTCAGAGTTAGAGAGGAGAACTTCCATTAAGACTTAGTTATTATGATTTCAGTAAGCTGACGGTGTACAGATCAGCATTAGTCAAACTATTTCTCTATTTCTTAGAGAGCAAAAAGCTCCATTTAATGAATTCAATCCGCTGTAGTGTGCAGAGTGCAGAGTGGTGGATGTTTGGTTTGGTTTATATTCAAATACGTTCATAAAATACAACATATCAGACGTTGTGGGACTAGAAGGTTACAGTCCTGGACTTATTTCCATCATTGTCCCTGATGTTCATACTCTGGGAATGAAGACGACCAGCACCGACCAGCACCTCTCAAGCTCATTAATCAACATGTTAAATCTCTTTTGTTTAATTGTCATCGCTGTGGGGTTGCCTGGCAACCAGCAGATTAACCCCTTTAAAACTTAATCTTGTCTTTTTTACATTTTGGTTTGTTAAACAAATGAAAAACACTTGTTCTGCAATTGGTGCATCCTGGTAACTCGGTGGTCAAAGGTGCACACACTGGTTCCAGCTTTCAGCTTGTAATTGCATATCTTATAGTCTGAATAGTTTCCAAATTAAGATGCTAGAAATTGAAGACAAGCTATTGCACGGACCAACACATTCCTACCTCGATGCATCAAAGGCTGCTGCTGGTCAGTGCTCCTGAGCTACAAACTAGACGCTCTAGGTACCCATCTAGTGTGTCGACATACAGTATATACAATATATTATGTATTTTCAAAATAAACTTCCATCAACACAGGGAGTAATGTTCGGGCAACACAAACACTAAGTCAAGTTTAGGAATAGAGCGTGGTGGATGTTAACTAAGGCTTACGCGACTAGCGAGTGACAAACAACTGACGTGACAAAATGTCAACGTTCAGTTTTAGTTTTGCACAGGACACGAATAGTCTCCTGAAAGAAGGTCCTGTGTGTGTTTGGAGTTAGTCGAATGTCCGGTGCCTAGTGAAGACCTTTGATCTCATTCGATCAAGAGCAATTAATCACAACAAGTTTCCTGTCGGAAATGAAAGAACAATACGTCAAAGAAATCTACCACTCAGTGTGCTTTTGCATTATCTGAAGAGGTTCTATCCTCTGAGATCAGAGAGGAAAAGGTCTTGTTGACCTGAGCAGCAGTGAGCGGTTGTCAGACCTCTCTCTCTCTTAGCTGATCTCACCGGCCGTCCGATGCACGAGCACGCGTGAGCACACTAATTATCTCCAGACTCCCAAATGGCGACGTTTCTGTGAAAATGTGGAGACATGTGAGTGCGCTCATATCAATGATCACAGAATGTAATTCACCAGTACTCAAGAGTTTTCTGCCATTGAGACGGACACGATCCTCAAAGCCTCTCTCTGTTAATGTGAAAGGAATACAGAAGTTGGAGCTCATTGAAATGTAACGTGACGAAACTCTCTGAAGTCACCACCAGGAGCTAGCCCTATCAGAGGTCCACAGGGGTTAGGAGCTAGCCCTATCAGAGGTCCACAGGGGTTAGGAGCTAGCCCTATCAGAGGTCCACAGGGGTTAGGAGCTAGCCCTATCAGAGGTCCACAGGGGTTAGGCGCTAGCCCTATCAGAGGTCCACAGGGGTTAGGCGCTAGCCCTATCAGAGGTCCACAGGGGTTAGGCACCGTGGCAAAATACTCTCGGTCTGGTGCTCACAGACCGACCCTGTCCTCTAGAAGGTTCTACTAGATTGTTCCCCCAGCTATGTTGTGATGGAAAACCTAACCGCTGCATGGATCATGTTCAGCGATGGCGGCGGTTTTCCAGGGCGAACTCACTCAGAACATAACTGCGTAGCACTCGAAACACAAGTTGTAGAGCCGTATGTGGAAAAAAATTAAATCAGTCAGAGGAGTGAGACTGTAAATGTTTCCAAGCGTCATGTTATTTTACTAGAGACTGTGCATGCATGTTATGGTGGCTGGGCTCATTGTTAGTGTGTAAATGAACATTGAGGGTGGCAGCCGTTGTTGGTTTGCTGCACTCAGACATCCAAAGACGTCACAGACTGACTTATAACCGCATACCACAGAGCTGGGGTGGAAATACGACTTACTTGGCAAAAAAAATCAAATTGCATGGATAGTGTGTGTATCTGTGAGTGTGCTCTCTAAAGAAACGTCCCTTCAACCAGCTCTCTGAGCTGTGACGTCATGCTCAAAACCAGAACCAGCTGGCCGCCACACAACAAGCTGAGCAAAGGCAGTTATCCATCAGAGAGTGTTTCTTTTCAAAGTAATCAATATTTAGTTTTAAGAAGAACCGACCGCACTGCTTCACTATAACAGAAGCAAGTATCGGGTCCAGTGCAGAGCACGAGTGTTGCCTCAGTGGGTCAAACGCAGTGTACTCCTGCGTCCAGCATTGGGCCTGTGTTTGTGTTGTGTCGGACTCTTTCTTATACATATGAGCGCATCAACCGTCCCTCGTAGCTCGTAGAATGAATGCTGTTTACCTGTCTGTCGGTCTTATTCCTTTATCACATCCACCAACGGAAAGGTTGCATTTCTGCATGTCTGACAAACACACGACCACAATAGTCACTGCATAAACCATTTTAATACACAGTAAGCATACAATGGGCACTTTGTGTGTGCAGTTGTGAAAGAGCACATCAAACAGTGCTCTGATGGCATCAACCCCGTTACCTACAGTTAACATTTTATTCTTATATATTGACCAGGTATGCTAAACCAGAACTTATTGTCTGCTTTACACTTTTTTTAAATTCTAGAACATACTACTTTGGAAATAACTACACACATCATTCAAAGCTATAAGCCTGTGCGTGTGGTTTTTGTAAACGCCACCATTGAAATACCATGCTCTATTAGAATGCACATGTGAAAACACTTCTAACCAATTAGATCACTTAGAAATAGAGCTTGAACACTATTAATAGGACTCAGATTTGTGTTTTGCTATGCACAACAATGGAGGCATTATGCTACAAAAGAAAATGCCAAAGACTCGAGATAGTTGTATTCTTAGCACATCAGTGTGCAGGTTTGTGTGCAAAGAGCTCTTCATTTGGTATTTGTGTGTAAAGCTCAGGCTGAACCTCCGGTTATGAAAAATGAAGCCAATGTGGAAGTGCTTAAGTTAAACCTGCATTCGTTCTGATGGCCAGCAGGGGGCGACTCCTCTGGTTGCAAAAGGAAGTCAGATTGTATAGAAGTCGATGAGAAAATGACAAGTTGGCGACGGCCAAAAAAACAATATGACGACCAATTTTCAGAAGTTTATCAAGTTTTGCACAGGATTTAGTTTTTTGTGTAGCGTTTTGGCAAAGAGGGCCCTCTGTGAAAACACACTCATTAGTCACAATAACTGAAGACACGTGAACGTTAATTACAAATTCTAAAAGAATCCGCAGAAGAAAATCCATATCAGGTAGTTTCTATATCAGCGGTTATTCTCGAGTGAGCATTGCAACATTATATTTGAATGCACACACATTGCACATCGAGTAATGAGTGACATTGACTTTGACATTAGATGACATTACGTTGAGCAGGAGGAGGTAAAGCACGACTACCCAACGATTCTCAACCTATGTGTCGTGTGTCTTCATGTTGGTCACTTGTATTGCACTATTAACAAATAACACAAAAATCAACATGCATGGTAGAACATCAATAATTATAGGAAGAATGATAATATAAATCAAATGGTCCGCTTGTCTTACTTGTTTTGTACAGAAAGAATAAAAAGGTCATCTCTGCATAATGAATACTGTTACTTTTGATACATCAAATACATTTTGTCTACTTGTTTGCGTTAGCGTTTGGTGTTAGACTTTTACTGTAATGAAGTAAACGTACTTGTTCCACCGCTGACGGCAGCAGTGCAAAGAGAAAACATATATATGCTAACATTTACATGTTTCAGTGCAGGTTTACCATATTGAATTAGTTTGAAGGGTGAGTACGCAACAACTCATGAGATGAAAAAAACATGGCAAAAATAATTGCATGTTCCTCGTCAGCTCCGGGAGCAGTCCAAGAGTCCGGTCCAGTTTAAAGCATGTTCTTAAGAGGATATACAGTCAACATGTTTGTTGGGGCTTAATGGCACAAATGATACATTTAGGTGAGAACTCAACGAGTGCCTTTGAGTGTGAAATCACACAGAACTCTCGTTGTATTTCATCTGAAGCAGCTGTCTCACTAAACTGGGATGCCGTGCTTCTAATCTCTAAGATAACATGCTGCACGTGTGGCCTTGGCTGCAGAGCAGGTGTGTCTTCTTTACAGTGCTTCTGTTGAACATCCCTCTCAAACAGTGTAACCATTACAGTCTGATCCCGAGGACTTCTCTCCACTGTATGGTTTAATACTGTGCGTTAAAGCAAACCAGCATCATGACAGGTCAGATAGATAGATAGGTAGATACAGGTCGTGATGCCGGTAAATGAAGCATCACGACAGGTAGATACCGGTCGTGATGCCGGTAAATGAAGCATCACGACAGGTAGATACAGGTCGTGATGCCGGTAAATGAAGCATCACGACAGGTAGATACAGGTCGTGATGCCGGTAAATGAAGCATCACGACAGGTAGATACAGGTCGTGATGCCGGTAAATGAAGCATCACGACAGGTAGATACCGGTCGTGATGCCGGTAAATGAAGCATCACGACAGGTAGATACCGGTCGTGATGCCGGTAAATGAAGCATCACGACAGGTAGATACCGGTCGTGATGCTGGTAAATGAAGCATCACGACAGGTAGATACAGGTCGTGATGCCGGTAAATGAAGCATCACGACAGGTAGATACAGGTCGTGATGCCGGTAAATGAAGCATCACGACAGGTAGATACAGGTCGTGATGCCGGTAAATGAAGCATCACGACAGGTAGATACCGGTCGTGATGCCGGTAAATGAAGCATCACGACAGGTAGATACAGGTCGTGATGCCGGTAAATGAAGCATCACGACAGGTAGATACCGGTCGTGATGCCGGTAAATGAAGCATCACGACAGGTAGATACCGGTCGTGATGCTGGTAAATGAAGCATCACGACAGGTAGATACAGGTCGTGATGCTGGTAAATGAAGCATCACGACAGGTAGATACAGGTCGTGATGCTGGTAAATGAAGCATCACGACAGGTAGATACCGGTCGTGATGCCGGTAAATGAAGCATCACGACAGGTAGATACCGGTCGTGATGCCGGTAAATGAAGCATCACGACAGGTAGATACCGGTCGTGATGCCGGTAAATGAAGCATCACGACAGGTAGATACAGGTCGTGATGCCGGTAAATGAAGCATCACGACAGGTAGATACCTGTCGTGATGCCGGTAAATGAAGCATCACGACAGGTAGATACCGGTCGTGATGCCGGTAAATGAAGCATCACGACAGGTAGATACAGGTCGTGATGCCGGTAAATGAAGCATCACGACAGGTAGATACCGGTCGTGATGCCGGTAAATGAAGCATCACGACAGGTAGATACCGGTCGTGATGCCGGTAAATGAAGCATCACGACAGGTAGATACAGGTCGTGATGCCGGTAAATGAAGCATCACGACAGGTAGATACAGGTCGTGATGCCGGTAAATGAAGCATCACGACAGGTAGATACAGGTCGTGATGCCGGTAAATGAAGCATCACGACAGGTAGATACCGGTCGTGATGCTGGTAAATGAAGCATCACGACAGGTAGATACAGGTCGTGATGCTGGTAAATGAAGCATCACGACAGGTAGATACCGGTCGTGATGCTGGTAAATGAAGCATCACGACAGGTAGATACCGGTCGTGATGCTGGTAAATGAAGCATCACGACAGGTAGATACAGGTCGTGATGCTGGTAAATGAAGCATCATTGGCCTCAGTTTGTAAAAGAACCACAGAGTAGATCAGGTCTGCCATCATTACATTCTTGAGAGTATAAAACACAGCAAAGAGGATTGTGAGCTCACTTTGAGCTCACAGTTTCCTGGTGGCAGGAGGACGAAACGAAAAGACGAGAACCTTCATCACTGTCAGGCTCTACTTCTTCATCCTCTCATGTCGGACATGAGGAGAGACTGAACTGTTGCTGACCTTCTGACTATTGCTGTAAAACATGACCACTGTGAAGTCTTGAAATACAATAATCCTTTCTCACTTTAGAGAGAGAAGAAGTGCATTTACACAGGACTCGTCTTTAATGCTACTCTGCAGATTTGAATGCTGGCATGTAAATATGGTAGGAAAAAAGGAATAAATCTGATTCCTCATTACTCATAAGGTGACTAAGGCAACACGTGTGAACATGTTGTCTCACTTCTTGTGTTCATTAAGTGATGTTGCTCGAGGCTGCTTGTGAAAGTATTACAACAAGGTGACTCAGCACTCATTGTGTGGTCAGCAGCCTAAAAGAACACAAAATGCATAATTCATGAGTCACAGCCAGAGAGCAAAAACAGTCAAAAACAACTAAAAGGAGCATAAACCTGAGCATCTGAGTAATACCTTGAAATTAGAACTTACATTTGGAATGACCCACCAACAAGTGTGTGAAAAGGAAATGGTGGAAAGTGTGACTCATGGTCAATAAACTCATATAGCAAACAAGTGTGTGTTTGAAAGTTAATGCTTCTGAAGCTTTTAATTTATAGCCAAAGCATACTCTGCATGTTCTCTTTCTCTGTCCACTTGTTCTCTCTCCACCTCTCTTTATTCATGTGTCCCTCCAGTGATCCTCAGCCGGCCTCAGACATTAACAAGCCTCTGTGCAACCACACCATGAATGTAAACCCGTCTAATAGACCGTTTAAAGGACGTGTGACATTAGTTTTGTGTTCTTTTGTACATGAATTCTGAACTATCAGGACCAAAATGACTAAGAGAGTTACGTTGCACAAATGTAGGCTGCGGTTTACTTTGAATCTGTGTGCGTTTAGCACCTGATTTGTGTACGACAGCAGCTCATTACGCTGTCAGCTCCTGGGCTGATCCTGGCACTGCCCTCCAGGATGCTCGCTGCGAGTGAGGGAGCGCTCAGTGCAGCGGTGGGCTTCATGAGATCACCAAGCTCATGAGGAAATAGTGATCTTGATCCCAAAATAGAGAGCGAGTCTACGGGTCCAGCAGGAGTGCATGTGTTAAATGTGGCCAAATGCACACTGTAAATGTCTTAACCCAAGAAAGAGAGTAGGACTAGAATGGACATAAAACGAGCAGGATTAGTGTCGTCACGAAGCCTGGAGAGCCAGAGTAAGTTCAACTTAATGCTTCATCCACACACAGCGTAGGGACAACTTAGTTTGGATTGTTTCCTGTAACCAGTGTAGCATTAAAGCATGGTGGAATGATAAAGATAGATAGATGATTTAATGCTACACTGGTTACAGAAAGTAAGCCGAGCAGCAGGCTGGTCAGCGCTGGATCTAGTGGTCCCTCACCCCACACCGATCCAGAGGACAAGCTACCTCACTAACCATCCCTCTCTGGGTCTAGTGGTCCCTGACCCCACACCGATCCAGAGGACGAGCTACCTCACTAACCATCCCTCTCTGGGTCTAGTGGTCCCTCACCCCACACCGATCCAGAGGACAAGCTACCTCACTAACCATCCCTCTCTGGGTCTAGTGGTCCCTGACCCCACACCGATCCAGAGGACGAGCTACCTCACTAACCATCCCTCTCTGGGTCTAGTGGTCCCTCACCCCACACCGATCCAGAGGACAAGCTACCTCACTAACCATCCCTCTCTGGATCTAGTGGTCCCTCACCCCACACCGATCCAGAGGACGAGCTACCTCACTAACCATCCCTCTCTGGGTCTAGTGGTCCCTCACCCCACACCGATCCAGAGGACAAGCTACCTCACTAACCATCCCTCTCTGGATCTAGTGGTCCCTCACCCCACACCGATCCAGAGGACAAGCTACCTCACTAACCATCCCTCTCTGGATCTAGTGGTCCCTCACCCCACACCGATCCAGAGGACAAGCTACCTCACTAACCATCCCTCTCTGGATCTAGTGGTCCCTCACCCCACACCGATCCAGAGGACGAGCTACCTCACTAACCATCCCTCTCTGGGTCTAGTGGTCCCTCACCCCACACCGATCCAGAGGACAAGCTACCTCACTAACCATCCCTCTCTGGGTCTAGTGGTCCCTCACCCCACACCGATCCAGAGGACAAGCTACCTCACTAACCATCCCTCTCTGGATCTAGTGGTCCCTCACCCCACACCGATCCAGAGGACAAGCTACCTCACTAACCATCCCTCTCTGGGTCTAGTGGTCCCTCACCCCACACCGATCCAGAGGACAAGCTACCTCACTAACCATCCCTCTCTGGAGCTGTGTCCAACACAACAACACTTTACAACCCCACTGACTAACAACAACCGACGTTTTCTTTTGTCAAATAACCACGGAAAACTGGTCAATGTCCATTCTACTCCAATTCTATTTCTATGGTGTTACCAAAAGAAAATAAAGCTTCAACTATTTCTTTGCATGACAGTACTCAGATGTTGTGATCATTAATAAAGTCTTTATTCAGTTCCCCTTTCTCTCTTTCTGTGGCTCTTCAGGGACGGAGAATATCCTGACTGAAAACAATGTGTGACCTCAGCTAATGCAGTGGAATACATCATTCACTGTCATCCTATTATGTGTGTGATCCTCCCGTCAATGCACAGGCAAATGTTTCCCTCATTTGCATAAAGTAAACATTTTGAAATTCACACTTCTTAATTTGGAATACTAAAAACATCTTTCAAATGCTGCAAATATTGTCCTGGTTGTCAATGCTCTTCATTGGAGCTCATTGGGTTCTTTCCATTCCCTGTTCTTTTCCTCGGGTGACTTTCCATCGAGCCTTGACGAGCAGGAGTTCAGTCGGTCCACATCGCCCGCACCTTGAGGCAGTCCAACGGACAGTTACTGGTCATACAGCCTTAATGAAACACAAGCTGCTTTTAGTACACAGCGTGTGTGTGTGTGTGTGTGTGTGTGTGTGTGTGTGTGCATTCAATGCACTGTGTCGGAAAATGGCTTAAAGTGCATTAAGAGGCTAAACCAAACGATTATGACATTTAAGTCCAAACACAAGACCGTTTGTATAGGAGGAGAGAATGGAAACAGGCATATGGAAACGGGCAAGAGTTTGGTTAGATGGGGTTCAATCCAAGATTTCAGGGTCACAAACCAGCTCACACGTACACACAACTGTCTCCCAGTGAGTCTGTTCTTTTACACTTCATTCAAAGCTAAATCACTTGACCCTCACCTGTCGTTAGCATACTGTGGACTGGTGCTTGTGAGATTCACTATTAGTTTCTAGTCGCCCCTTTGGCTCTGTAATGACTGCTGATAATGCTAAACCAGTCCTGTTTTTGTGTTTTAATCTCCCAGGCCCCCTGAACTACCCATGGTGCGCTACGCAAGTTCTCATACAACCCTAACAGCTATACCGACAAAAACGAATGCAATGTAATTTGTAGATATTACACGAAAGCAAATTGTATGTAATCCATATAATCCCTAACCAGGGACACAGGGAGGGGAAGGTGATGGGTCAAACCAGGGGCGGACTGGGGGAACAAAGTGTCCCGGGAGTTACTGTGTCAGACCGGCCCACTCGGTATTCTTTCTCTCGCATTAATGCATAGTTTATTGCTCGTTAATACACGGAGCAGACATTTGTATCAGTGTTTTTAGTGTATAGGTTAAGGACTGTGGTCTTTATAGCATTTTGATTCTTTGAAGACATCATACAGATATTTAACTTTCACATCTGAAATTACAAGAGCTCTGCTCTGTGAAGTGTTTCCTCGTCTCTCCCTCCTGTGTCACGGTGTGGGTACATCTCACTGGTGAATCAGAATACCCTTATTTGATTGGCTAAACTGCATCACGTGACGTGATTTACAACGCATTGGTCGGTGTTGAGTAGGCTAGAGCAGTGGTCCCCAACCTCCTGATAGATGTTTTATTTAGAAAAATGACCGGATTCTCTCCCAATTTCATCCGCCTGTGGCTCTTGACACACGTCAAGACGCTTGTCTCGGTCACGTGATACGTTAATTAAGCCCACAAGTTAGAGAAAATGAGTAAAACACTTTTGGAGAGCTTCTTTGCAAAGGGGAAAAGCCCACTAAGGAGACAGAAGAAGAGCCTACAACTTCATTTAACAGACAATATCAGGAGTCTAATTAAATATCAGGAGTAATTCTGACGCACCAAACCCACTCTGCATAATATGTGACGACAGATGAAGATCAGCTGCTGGAGGTTGTAAATGACGGTGGCCTTAAAAGTATGTTTGAGACAACAACTCGCTGGTGTTTAGGATTGACATTTAATAACACCTAAAACAAAGTTAGACTGACGGAAGAGATTAGATGAGTAAAGAAGATGGAAACCATGAGTGTGAGTACAGATCACGAGGAGTAGTATAAATGTCAGTCAGTGATTATTGACTTTAGGTATTAGAGTAAGTTTAACGTGTTCTGTGAAGCATAGAATATAGTCGGTCCGGCGATGTCGGAGGGCCGGTTGGTGATGGAGGTGGGCCGGTATTGGACCATCCCAACCCCGTCGGCCTACCGGGGATTCCCCCGATGGCCAGTCCGCCCCTGGGTCAAACTAAAGCACTGCTAGTGCTCCTTGTGCAACCAGAAGTCAACGTTGATTTATTTGTCAAGTCACTTCTGTACTTAAGTACACTTATGTAGCCCTAACCACGATCTTTACCTACATCTGGGTATTTGTGTTCTACTCTTTTACTTTACTTATCTCTTTCATTTAGCCACGCCAGACAATGTTGGTTGGTCAGTCCATCACTTTGGTCTAAACTGAATTATATGTTGAATGGATTGGCTCATCTACAAGGTGCGGAAAAAGGGGATTTCTCATTTTCAAGTAAGGCTTCTCCTACATATCAAGGTCTAAGATATATTACCACCTCTCTTCTACATCTCCTGTCTTCCTCCTGGTCCTCCACCCTCCTCTTGGCCTGCTGGCCTCTGTGTTTGAAGCAACAAAGACTTTGACACATACTTAAACTGCACGCCAAACGCTGGATGCTTTTATGGAGGTTCTAAAACAAACACCCTGCTAGCCCAGAAGTACGTATTCCATTTGCTTTGTTGTTTCCTAATAATGCAGCAATTACAGTTCATTATTAATGTTCCTCATTATGAAGCAGCCCGTTGGTTTGCACATGGTGTGCACACAAGAAGCCAATGAGCTCACACTGTTAAACAGGGTGATATAATTCATGAGCTCCTCATGGCTCCATGGTTTCCGCGTTAAACATAACTGTTTATGTGTATGACTGTAGCCTTTCTTTTCTGCAGCGGCGGAAAAATAATCGAGATCCTTAGAAATACTTCTTTGCAGTATTAGCTACAAAAAATGATTAAAAAAATATACATGCACATGCACCAGAATGCCCCCTTTGAAACAAACAAACCATTGTAAATAATACTACTGTGTTATGGATATATGCCTTTTCCCAATACTGTTCTTAGTTTAGTATTTATTCGTTAAAACAGCTAGATAGAGGTGGTAAATCAGAGAATGGCCATATAAATCATTTTTACATTGGTGACAGCAATGAGGTCAGCTTATTGAGCGAGACATGTTCTGCTACAAGAACCATTTTGTCTCTTCGTTTGTTTACAGCAGACAGGCCTGGCTTCAAACTCAGTTATGATTATGTTCAGCTCTGTGGCACTTTGTAAAGATTTCCCTCTTAGTGCAAAAACCCAGAGACATGACTACTTACCAGTGCTGATGGAGATAAAAGGGCAGCCACACTTAACACCAAAGACAGAGACGCAGTTTAGAGACACACTGTGTTCTTTTTAATCATTAACATATCTTTTCCCAAATAATGATCAAACCTGTTGGACTTGATTTGTGTTGTTCTCACACACCATTGATTTCTGAATTAACACCTGCACCTCCACACACGTTTGTATTAGTTTATAGCTGTTCGAGGCTTTCTTTCTTTTTGATTGATATTAAATGATGGCATTTGTGTCATCACATTCTTGTTTTATAGAACACAGCTATCCCTATTCTTAAGAAAACCTGATTGTATCTCTTCTGGAACTTCAAGCAGCTGTGGGTGTCTGACATCAGTGCCGTAAAATACACTGGAAACCCTAAATCACTCTATGAGTGTAAAGAACAAGAGAGAGCACGAGAGAGAGACAGGCGACATGTAAAAGTCTTAGAGACCTCCAACCTTTCACATGTTTTGAAGCTGAGCTTTATTAAGGCTCTGGTGTAATATTTATGTGGCTTTAAATCAGTGAGTGCTGCTGTTTCAATAAAGCTAACTTCCCCGCTCGTCATGAAATACAGGGCTGCACTCAGCAAGAGGCTGAAACATCTATCAGAGACAGATCGGTTAGCAGCAGGAGGCCTGGTGCATCCTCAGTTACCATTTCTAAACATTCAGTGGTATCATTAACGCAGCTATTCTGCCTTTCAGGCGCTGAGAGTGCTTTTTCGCACAACCCAGTTGCCAGAAAAAATGTTGGCATTGTACATTTCCGAAAACAACAGAATACATTGAATGTTCATGATCTGAACCAAAAACAATGTTTAGTAAATACTTTTTATATCAGCCTTGTATCACGCTTTGAGAAACGCACAATGACACGGTTAACGTGAAATTACTGGTAAGGTTTAGGAAACAAAACTACTTTGTTAAGGGTAAAAAAAGATCAAGGTTTGTGTTAAAATAATAATGTAAAAAACGTAATGTAAGAACCTTAACAATGTCAATACTATAAATAAACAACAACCACCCATTGCAGACTTTCTTGCATAATGCAACGTAGAACAACATTATGTCGAATAAAGTTAGGTAGAACAAGGTTACTTAAACCAAGGTTACTTAAAGCAAGGTTACGTAAAACAAGGTTACGCAAAACAAGGTTACGCAAAACAAGGTTACGCAAAACAAGGTTACGCAAAACAAGGTTACGCAAAACAAGGTTACTTAAAGCAAGGTTACTTAAAGCAAGGTTACGTAAAACAAGGTTACGCAAAACAAGGTTACGTAAAACAAGGTTACGTAAAACAAGGTTACGTAAAACAAGGTTACGTAAAACAAGGTTACGTAAAACAAGGTTACGTAAAACAAGGTTACGCAAAACAAGGTTATGCAAAACAAGGTTACGCAAAACAAGGTTACGCAAAACAAGGTTACTTAAAACAAGGTTACTTAAAACAAGGTTACTTAAAACAAGGTTACTTAAAGCAAGGTTACGTAAAACAAGGTTACGCAAAACAAGGTTACGCAAAACAAGGTTACGCAAAACAAGGTTACGCAAAACAAGGTTACGCAAAACAAGGTTACGTAAAACGAGGTTACGTAAAACGAGGTTACGTAAAACAAGGTTACTTAAAACAAGGTTACTTAAAGCAAGGTTACGTAAAACAAGGTTACTTAAAGCGAGGTTACGTAAAACGAGGTTACGTAAAACGAGGTTACGTAAAACGAGGTTACGTAAAACAAGGTTACGTAAAACAAGGTTGCGTAAAACAAGGTTACTTAAAACAAGGTTACTTAAAACAAGGTTACTTAAAGCAAGGTTACTTAAAACAAGGTTACTTAAAGCAAGGTTACGTAAAACAAGGTTACGCAAAACAAGGTTACGCAAAACAAGGTTACGTAAAACAAGGTTACGTAAAACAAGGTTACGTAAAACAAGGTTACTTAAAACAAGGTTACGTAAAACAAGGTTACGTAAAATAAGGTTACGCAAAACAAGGTTACGCAAAACAAGGTTACGTAAAACAAGGTTACGTAAAACAAGGTTACGCAAAACAACGTTGTTTTAAACGTTGTCACGTAAAACAACGTTTCCTAAAACAACATTACCTAAATCAACGGAACATAAAATGGGGAAAAGTCAGCATTTTCTTTTGGTTTCACACGGGACTTGAGCAGCGATCGCCTGGGTGGAAGTCCTTTGTTTGTTCGACCTATCTACCACCCCTCCTGCTTACTCTTTGTGGAATTTCATCCTTGTTTAACTCGATTATTATACCACGTAACTTTCATACCACATAACTTTCAGTAACTGATGCTTGACACACTTCTCTGTATGTTGCTTGCTGTACTATGTCACTTGTTATCACTTGCTGTGACCAAAAGTAAAAATTCCACATTCAATGTACTCGTGGTTATAAAGAAACGTACAATGCAAAAATGTTTTCCTAGCGACGGGTCTGTTCAGCACTACTAGTGGTCAGTTTGGTATTGCAACTATCTATGTAATAAGGGAGTAAAAGCACATGTGTAATGGAAATTTCAGCAGATGAACCACCTGCAATACAATCTTTATTTTCACGCTTTATTCACGTCTACATGCCCCTAGGAGTCTTCATTAAACAGGAAGATAGAGGGCTATATCCTGACTCTCGTGTCATTCATGAATGGAATTTTTTTTTGCGAAATTTGCAATTTCCTGGCTACAATTAAACAACCATTTGTGCCAAACTGGGTGGTGCTAGTTGTGTTTATGCAGATCAGAGTTTGTAAGTTGAATAAATAAAATCCGTCCTTTTCAGGTGATACATGCATGATGCATGCCGTGAGTCTCTAATTTGATAAGGTGCATCATTTAACACATGGGTCACGCAACATTGGAACCTTCGAACAGAGCACCAGGATATAAGAAAACAGGCACAGATTCTGGGTTAATACAATGAAATCATACTTCTTCAACATGCATCCAGAGCTCCATCAAAGACATCAAACCCACTGCAGGCATGGGGCGAACATATAAACTCTGGCTGGCAGGTTTGAATCCAGAGCCTTCTTGATGTGAGGAGACAGTGATAACCACTCATACAACGTGCCACCCCAGAACAATTTGAAACAAATAAAATAAAATGATGAAACAATTTACTACTGGCACAAACCGAAAGAACTACCGAAAGAACTAGATGGCATTTTCACCCTAAAGGCCCAACACCCGCAGGGTGAGGCATTAGGGTCAGATGCATAATCAGCTGGGTGGAAATTCGGGGCCTTGCTTTGACCCCTAGCATCACAAACTGGTTCTAGTGAGATACAACATCACCTCTCTGGAACCAGAGCTGTTCCTGAGATGGAATGATATCAACTACATATAGTTGGGCTCACCTATACGAATAGTACTGGGTCAGGAACCAAGCTCTTGGAGAGGGATTGGACTCTTTTCTAAAGATGCTCAAGATAAGAGGGGCCAGGCGGATGTGAGAATACTCAAAGGCCCTTGGCAGAGTTTCTCTCTGTTGGTCTTGTGCCCAGAGAATGGATGGTTGCATCTATGCAACTCATGAGTCAGTGAGAGAAAGGCTCCGACAGTTGTTTGTGCTATGCACTGAACAGCCAATTGGAGTATCCAGCCTTCTAAGAGTCTCTGCATGGGGTCCTGGAGAGGATATCGCTTAGGGACCCAATAGTTCGGTTGGTGGTTTTAACGGTCACCTGGGCAGCGATGGAGAAACCAGGAGGGGGGTGATTGGCAGGAATGGTCTGCCTGATCTGAATCGGTGTGGTGCTTTGTAATTGGACTACTGTGCTAGACATGGAATGGTCATAACAAACACCATATCCGAGAATAGGATGATTCAGTGTGTACCAGAATAGTTTATGTCAAAAAAATGGATGATCAACTTTGTGGTCCTATAATAAGATCTGTAGCCGTTTGTCCGGTGAAGAGCCTGATCTGTCAACTGATCACCAGAGATGGTTAATAGAAAAGTGTAGCGAGGGTGAATTGGGAGCGTCTGGCTAAGGCCCTTGTCCATGAGGTCTTTAACGCACACCTCTGGAAGAATTTCTGGTGCATCTCAGGGGAAATTAAGGACATGTAATACGAGAGGGCCATGTTCATAGCCTCCATTGTGGAGCCTGCTGTTTGTAATTGTGGTCAGAATGTCATTGGTGTGTGTCTTAGAACCTGAGGGCTGGGTTGGCCCTGAAGCAGCAGACCAGGCCAGAAGGGCTGCGGCTTTGGTGGTCGCTGAGGCAAAAACCCAGGAGTGGGAGAAGTTCAGAGAGGCTATGGAGAAGAACTTTCAGTTGGCCTTGATAAATTTCTGGCAAACTTTCAGACTATTCAGGAGGGGAACGCTGGGCTCAGTTCAGGCTGTGTTAAGCAGGGGAGGAGAACTGCTGACACTGACTGGAGATATGGTCCAGCTTTGGAAAAAGCACTTTGAGAAACTCTTGAACCCAACGTCTGTGGAGTAGGCAGAGTTTGAAGCCTTACCCATATCCCTGGTAGAGGAGTCTGAGGTAGTTAAAAAGCTTCTCAGCGGCAAGGCACCAGGTGTGGATGACATTTACCCTGAGATGCTGAATGCTCAGGAACTTGTTGGGCTTTCTTGGCCTGCCAATTATTGGAATATCACACTGCTCAGCACCCCCAGGAAGGCTTATGCCAGTGTTCTGGAATGGAGGCTACGATCGATTGTCGAACCTCAGATCCAGAAGAAGCAATGTGTCCTTCAATTTGATTCTAGCTCTGGAACAGTGGACCAGCTCTTTATCCTTGCAGGGTTACTAGAGAGGCCATGGGAGTTTGCTCATCCAGTCATACATGTGTTTTGTGGACTTGTGAAATGCTCACAACCGTTTCCCCTGGGGAGTCCTGTGGGATTATGGGGTAACCAGGCCATTGCTACGAGCCTTATATAACCGAGTGAAAGCTGTGTCCATATTTTCGGCAGGAAGTCAAACATGTTTTGTTGAAGTTGGCCTCCGGTTTATTACAGTAAAAAAGCATAACCAAGAGAAAAACAATATATAGCTAATATAAAGTCAGAGGTAACCTTATTCCACAGTTAGATCACACCTCCAAAAAACTGTTAGAACTCTAGGACAGCTTCAAGAGGAGCAAGAGAGATAGACAATGTTACCTCTAATACCAAATATCACAAGGACAAAATAAACAAAAAAACTCATAACTGAGTGAAAAAACTGCTCATGAAAACAGCCCATGCAATAGTGTTCTGACCAATCATTTTACGCACATCACTGACAAGATAAGATGAAGTCAGACTATGTGTGCACACATTTAAAATGACCAATGACAGAAGATATAGATTTGATGTATCCTTTATATCATTCATTGCAGCATTAGAAATGCATATTTCTTTTGTCGTAAGCCTCCCATTTCAACACTGGCTGTCACACCGTGAGTTGCAGCAATTGTAGCCTGAGTTATGTCTGTAGAGGAAACGATCTCGAGAGGTTATCTGCCAGCTGAACACTTTTCGTGAGAGGGGGACAAAAGCACTTACTATGGAACACTTTTCTAGCCCTCCATAAGTGCTGTTATCCCTTGAGTAAATGAGAACATCTGTGTCCTGAAACACAAACTAAGAGACTGAATGTTGATGGAAACGTACCAAAGCTAATGTGTGTTTAATCTTTCTCAAAGATTTATTCCACTCACTTCAGCAACATTACTGAAGTCAGTCAAAAAAAGATCCCACCTCCCTGCTATTCTAGAAATCCCCATTATAAGGCACCTTGTTGAGGCTTTTCCAGCAAAATGTAGTTTCATGTGCATCATTAACTTAAAGTGACACTCATTACCATAACCGTGGACGCCTGAAAGAAATCCTCCCACTTCCTCCCACTTTTATAAAGAAATTGGATCTCATCAAATTCAGTCTTCTGACTAGGGCTGTAACGTAAAGCTCTATCTGTTTATATCACAAAAAATATCTGTATCCCGATTCATATTGGCAATCGTTGGGGCTCATACCGGACGTTACAGTCAGGTACACAGGTAAGAGGAAGGCAGGTAAACACAGGTCCAGGTAACATTCAAATAACAGACGCTCAAACACAAAAGCACAAAGCAAGAAACCAACAGTGCCACTAGGATGAACTAATAAGGGATGAATGAAAATGGGCTGATTAAATACCTGGAGCACTGATGAGGAAAGTTGGGACAGGTGAGCGGGGAATGTCAGGTGATGGGCAAAGGAGGGAAAGGCATCTGGTGGTTGGAAGGAAGTTGGCAATGGTTTGGTTTAGGGAATACGAAATGTGGCTGGATAGGAGGGACAGAAAGACAAGAGAGTTTTTTACGATTAATTAAGGAATATTTAAAAAACTGGGCTCATTTTATCAAAACACCACACACAGTTCACACAACAACACACGTGACAGAACAACTCAGATCCTCAGATTTTGCCAAATGAAACCCTTCATTCAAAATTATACTATACTCTATACTATATTCTATATATCGACATAGCACAAAAAGTAAGGACATTTGTGTTTGGTAGATTATTTCTTTGTTGTAACAATGCTTCTTGGCAATAAATCTTATACCGTTGGAAAGCCTGTTTAGTTCCCTTTTAAATGGTGCCACATTGGTAAGGAACATGCATTTGTGGGATGAGCAGCAGAGCTGAGTATGTGGGTTGCACCCATGAAACATTTACCAAATCTCTGCCAATATGAATGGCGTTGCTGGATTGATTTGTTGCTTTGTTGTCATATGAATATATGTGACTGGTTCTTGTGAGTTTGTTCTTGTCATTGTGTTAATTACATTGATTCTGACTTGTCCGTTAATGACGAAGCATCCCGTCATCGCGGGGTTATTTCGGACATTTGATTCTCTGTTTGAATCAGTAGGGAACAGCTAACTGCTGTTGTTTCCCCGCTAAGCTAGTTTAGCTTAGCCTCCCTGAACACACGGGGGGCCTCAGCTGTTTTTTGTTATTGTTCCGGGTTCAAAAGGTCACACAGCCCTCTGTCTGTTACGTGAGCGCAGTCCACCGAAAACATTATATTTCTTACAATTTAAGCTTCTGCATTTTCCAAATGCACTAGTATTATTCAAACGTATTGTTCAGTTTGTAAGCCTCGTACCGAACGGTTTAATACGAATACGTGTATTATTACACCCCTAGAAACAAATAACCGTAGCTCAGTAGGACAGCACAGAAGGCCCAGGTATAAAATGCACGGCCCGCCACTGTAATCTACCAAACACAAATTTCCTTACTTTTTGTGCTATGTTTACTTAATTTTGTCACCGCATTTTTCTCCACATTATAAAATCAGTCAAGAGATCCACACAATTCAAACGACTGGATTGTGTGCATGAAATCTGAACAGAAAAAAAAACATATACACAGCAAAGACATTTTGGTGCCATTTCATGATACTTAACCCTCATTAATGACCATACAATTGTAGTTGGGCCACATTGCACAATGTTTATTCAGATTTTTACGATTACAGAGCGTTCTGTTTTTCGCACACTTCCTCACCGGGCACAGGTCTATCATAGAGGCCATCAGGGAATGAGATTAAGTGTTGCGCTCAGCTGCATGTGGGTAAAGAGAACTGTGAAAAATGTGTGTTACCAATCTGTTACAGTTTGTACGAACAAAATGGAGTGTAAACACACAGAGGTCTGGTGTTGGTTGACTTTAAATGAGAAAACAGTTGAATTTTGAAAGATGTGGTCACTGAAAGCATTTTGTGTCAAAGCAATGAAAAGCGATCCACATTGATTTCTGTCAGTTCTGGTGAACTGAGAAATGCCATATTGCATAATTGCTATTAAAAAGGGTGGTTGCAGTGGCAGGTGAAAAAAGTTTGAAATGAAAAACAATAATGTAAAAGCTATTGACAAAAACCTGATAGGCTCCCTTAGCTCATTTGCATGCACTTTTAAGACGGTCATCAGTTGCAAGGTGCCAAGTTATCCTGCACTGTACAACAAATGGTGAAAACTGGTGAAAAGTTACTGAGGATGACTCTTGCTTAATGTCTTAATATTAAATATTAAATCTATATCGTCAGATCTGAAGACATGAGCTTCTATTATTTATTTGGATTTATAGAGATCCTGATGTGCATTATACATATCTAAATTATGAATTTGTTTTCATTTATACCCCTGCATCTGACAAGTACCTTGGGTTTTCACACAATATACAGAAAAACCAACTGAGAAGTTGAAATTAAACGTACAAGAGAGTTTTTTTTTAAATGTTGGTGGCCTCTCATCTGGCTGCCAAATGACCAACTTCACAGCCATTGGCAGTTGCGCTGTTATTTACAGTAGTTTGATTGATTTTTTCCCCCTGCCAGCATTTAGCGAAGACCTGCCCTACCTTCCCTCTGATTGGCTGTTACTCGTTGCCTTCTTTGCAGAATGTGTTCAGATTATTGCTGATTAAAAACATTGACTGAAGGTTGGTATGATTAATAACTTCAACTCAGAGGTGGATGTTCTCATGATGGCAGCCTTCTTGTATAGTGCTCTCATATATAATTAAAATGTCCTGATTTATTTTTTAATGGTTTCCTTGCACGTTGCCCGTATGGATGGAATAAAATAACAGATCGGTTGGAGATTTAAATTTGTATGTGGTGACATAATAACAAGTAACATGTACTTTGTTGATATATCACACTGATTGACAAGAAAATGAATGCGCTGCTGAAACAGAGCGGAGATGGATAGACAGATGGATAGAACACGGCCCCTTACTTCAGCTTCTTAGCCTGCTTGCTTTTCGTTTCTAGGCGCCTCCCTTTGCTAAATTTGACAGAGAATTGTTCATGAATTTAAAACATTTTAAGCACACTGCTAGAGCTACGTTCTTATGCGAGTGCTCTGGTTAATGTGTTCTTTGATTGTACTGTTCTTTTGGAACAGTAGCCTTATGTTGTTGTTTAGCCTTTCTAAGGCTATTGCATGGTGATATCAATGAATTTCATCATACATCGTTAATATAGGCCCATGCCTGTTCCAATGCATATCCCTTCCCTCGTTCTGTTGCGTTCCGTAGTCCATGCTTTTAAGTGAACATGCTTAAACAGCTACATCCCTGATTTAATGATGGTTGTAATCCTTTTGAAATGAGGATATATAAATCGAAAGCTCCCTCCACACCAGCAACGGCTAGAAACAGCAGCAGCGGTGTCAGTTGTGGTAGCAAGAGGCCAAAATAATGCGTGCAGGATAATAATAAAGATGAAATTCACAGAAGTAGATGTCTGCTCTAGGAAAAGGTTGAGAGATGAAGTCATTAGAGAGTCTGGAGGTCTTGCAAAGCGATTGTTTGGAGCTGAGGCAATTTATTTGGTTTTGTAGTTATCATGTTCCTGGGTCTTAAATGCCTTGTGAAATGATTTGGGGTTTCCAGGCAGTGCAGTCAGCATGAAGCAGAAACAGAGAAATTATCCCTTGTATAGCTAAGTGTTTTTGGCTGTTGACTGTGTACCTCCCCCCGAAAACACCCCCACTGGTTTTCCCCCTTCTTCTCTCTTTCTCTCTCTTTCTCGGAGGACTATCCCCCAATGCACTAAATATCCAGTCTCAGCGGGTTAAGCATCTTATCTAAACCACTGATTATGAGTCGGGCATTAAAACGATCACCCTAAATGTTTGTTCTAATCTAATACAAATTTCAAGCAGTAATCTTATTTCTTGCTCGGAGTTTGTAGTAAGCTGTGAAACTGTAAAGATAATATGCCCAAGAAACCTTTTTAAACTCCCCCATGGAGCCCGTATCCTCGCCCTTCCTCGTCCACCCTTGTTGGGAAGGAGGCTGAATAACTCCAAAGTTAAGGCCCCCCCGTTTCTGCTGAGAGGCTGACAGAGGAGAGGAGATACCTCGCTCCAAGCCTCGGCCTGTGATTACAGTTTTTGATGATTATAGTTTTCAATAGAGTTATTGCAGGGCTTCATCTCTTTAGCCAACCCACCGCGCTATGACTGCAGGGGCGTTGTCCAAAGAACTGCCACGATCCGTCCTGCATTGGAGTCCGGCGAGGACAGACTATCTTTTGTCACCTTTGTTCTGGAGAGCAAGTGGTATAAAACTCAAATGACCTTCTGTTTAGACTTCATTCGCTCAAACCGACAGACTCGTGAACACTGAAAGAAGATCTCTTTCTGGTATTAGTCGGTCAACGTTTGCATTCTAAAACTAAAGTTGAATTTGCGTCAACGTTTCCTGGCCTACAGTACTTTAATAAAAGGGCAGTTTTGAAACAAATTAAGAAAAAAAGAAACTATTCATGCTTGTTTAGCCTTTTTATACCAGAGAGAAAAAAAAGACATGGGACCACATCAGACAAGAAAACAATGCCCACAGCTTGTAATTATGTTTGAAATGTGGTAACTAGAATATCGAGATTTCCAATTATTTTCAAAGAAGACGAGAAAGAAAACAGCCTTCAGGAGATATAAGTCTTTTCTTCACATGGTTCCACTTTACAGGCTTGAAGAGAAACAAACAAATTGCACCTCATTTGGTTGGGCTGGGTATTTTTAACTGCTTTTGGCTGGCAAAGCCGCAGCACAATCAATTGCATGCTCGAGAACAGAACTGACTCGGCAGAAAAAGCTATGCCATGTGTACAACCTCTTTTACACACACACACACACACACACACACACACACACACACACACACACACACACACACACACACACACACACACACACACACACACACACACAGCGCATACAGTATCCAGTGGTTTTACATGAGAAAGTTGCAGCTCTTTCTGTTTGTGGCCTGGCTTGACTCTCCCTAACAAGACTGAGTCAGCGAGTCGCTATAGCAGTAAACTGAGTGGCTGGACTGGATGGATGCTGTGCCTGGGAATGATACTGACCACTTTGACTCTTAACTCAAGCTGGTTCAACCTGCTTGTCAGCCTGATGCACAGATGATAAGCCGCTCTGCATAAAAGAGGAGAGTGAAGCCCACAATCCTGAAATGATCTTCCTGTTGGGGCAAAAGGCAGCCGAGACATCCAGCCCGTGCTGTGAAACATCTGAAGTCTTCCCCCTTTTGATTCCTCTTCTGAGAGTGTGTGGGCATTCAGGGAGGTGCCATTTGCCCTGGGTGTGTTTTAAAGTTAGGTGTCTTTGAAAGTGCAGAATAGACTGGCGTTTGTTCTTGATGGTCCTCACAAGCCCAGTCAAAGTTCTCTGTCTGATCTCTGTGTGCATCTCTGATCAAAACTCAAAGCATCAAAGACTGGAAAGCTCCTAAACACTGGATCCTATATTTCCCAACGTACGTTAGGTACTAACCATGATGAAAAAATAGATCTCAACATGTCATATTGTGGAATTCCTCTTTAAGCCCACAACAAAAAAGGTCTGAAAAAAACCCAAATATGTTTGATAAATAAGTTTCATATAAGTTAACGTTGTCAAACCATTGGTTAGATTTAGGCAACGAGACTGCTTGATGAAGGTTAGAAAAAATATCTTGGTTTGTGTTAAACTGAACAATAAACGGAACAAGGTAACGGAACAAGGTAACGGAACAAGGTAACGGAACAAGGTAACGGAACAAGGTAACTGAACAAGAAACGGAACAAGGTAACGGAACAAGGCAACGGAACAAGGCAACGGAACAAGAAACGGAACAAGGCAACGGAACAAGGCAACGGAACAAGAAACGGAACAAGGTAACGGAACAAGGTAACGGAACAAGGTAACGGAACAAGGCAACGGAACAAGGCAATGGAACAAGAAACGGAACAAGGTAACGGAACAAGGTAACGGAACAAGGTAACGGAACAAGGCAACGGAACAAGAAACGGAACAAGGTAACTGAACAAGAAACGGAACAAGGTAACGGAACAAGGTAACGGAACAAGGTAACGGAACAAGGCAACGGAACAAGGCAATGGAACAAGAAACGGAACAAGGTAACGGAACAAGGTAACGGAACAAGGTAACGGAACAAGGTAACGGAACAAGGCAACGGAACAAGAAACGGAACAAGGTAACTGAACAAGAAACGGAACAAGGTAACGGAACAAGGTAACGGAACAAGGTAACGGAACAAGGCAACGGAACAAGAAACGGAACAAGGTAACGGAACAAGGCAACGGAACAAGAAACGGAACAAGGTAACTGAACAAGAAACGGAACAAGGTAACGGAACAAGGTAACGGAACAAGGTAACGGAACAAGGCAACGGAACAAGAAACGGAACAAGGTAACGGAACAAGGTAACGGAACAAGGTAACGGAACAAGGCAACGGAACAAGAAACGGAACAAGGTAACGGAACAAGGTAACGGAACAAGGTAACTGAACAAGAAACGGAACAAGGTAACGGAACAAGGTAACGGAACAAGGTAACGGAACAAGGTAACGGAACAAGGCAACGGAACAAGGCAACGGAACAAGGCAACGGAACAAGGTAACGGAACAAGGTAACGGAACAAGGTAACGGAACAAGGTAACGGAACAAGGTAACGGAACAAGGCAACGGAACAAGGCAACGGAACAAGGCAACGGAACAAGGCAACGGAACAAGGCAACGGAACAAGGTAACGGAACAAGGTAACGGAACAAGGTAACGGAACAAGGCAACTGAACAAGAAACGGAACAAGGTAACGGAACAAGGTAATGGAACAAGGTAACTGAACAAGAAATGGAACAAGGTAACGGAACAAGGTAACGGAACAAAGTAACGGAACAAGAAACGGAACAAGGTAACGGAACAAGGTAACGGAACAAGGTAACGGAACAGCTTAACGGAACAGCTTAACGAAACAATGCAACAAAACAACGGAATGAAACAATGGAAATTAACAACATAACATCATAGCAATGTAACTATAAAAAGTGATGTGCACATGTATTAAAGCAGTGAACTATAATTACATTTTATGGCCAGTTTACAAGCCATTATTACTATTCTGCCAGTGTATAATGTGATCTCAGTCTCGATGAACCTGCTGTTTCCAACATTCTTTCTTTTTTATTTCGTCTTTTAATGAAAAGTTTAATGAAAAGTGTACATACAAAAACAAATACTTTTTTTTTTACATTTAATAACTTAAACGTCATCCTTGTTTCAGGCGCCTGTTAAGACACAGGAAACAGATGGTTCTACATGTGGACAGTTCATAGTAAGGGCAGACATTAAAAACAGTCTCTTGATTAATACATACTTCATTTGAGTAATACATGGTTGATACATATTTTACCATTACACATGTTAGTGAACTGTCTTCTCCACAGGGAGCAGCTAACTACAGTACAGCTACTCTAACTGCAGTAACAAGAGATTGATGCTGGATATGCATTGATGCGTCATCCTCTTCAACAGCACTCTCTCATCAATAACCACATAAACTGATGCAACACCATGTATGTTATGTTTCCCCAGAAGCTGAAGCAGACCCGGTCACACTGAAGCTGCATTCTCCAGGACAATAAAGAAGTTCCTTCAGCATTTGAACTGAGATCATGAGCTAAATGATTGCTGTATGTTTTGTTTGTATGTATCTGTTGTTTATTGGTTAAATAAATAGCTCTGGATAGATGACTATTTCTTGTGTGATAGTCCAAAGACATACATCTGTGTGTGGCTCAGTCATGCTTCAGTCTGGCTTTGGTGTCAGCAGGTTTTCAGAAGCCAGACAGAATGTGTCCCGGTGCTGACTCAAGTTAATCCTGTATTATTCTATGAGAAGGTTTTGAGGTTGCCATTCCAGAGGTGCAGTTTTTGTAGTAGATTTTACACCTTGTGGTTATATGCAACAAATGGCTCAGTCATGCATACAGCCTTCTCTGTTGCTTTCCTTTCTACACAGTCACACATCCCCTCTCACTCTTGAAATACATTTTAGTTGAACACTAAGCTTTGCAGGAGGCCTGTCAGAGATGGGGGAGGGCGTAGACACACATTTGTCCTGCTGAAAATGCGTACTGGCAGTAACTTTTAATCAGTGATGTATTTTCTGCTTCATCAAAAGACTTACTTGTAAATAATTCAATCTTTTAGATCTTTTTGACAAAAGCCACTGATCTATTTTGAAAGAACAAAAAGAGCTGTGACAGTAAAAGTCACTTTACAAATGCTATTTCCGTCCACATCAAGAGTTTATTCCACTAACAAGAACAAAACGCCTGTGGGATGAGATAATCCACATACTTACAAGATCTACTGGAAATTAGTATCCTGAAAGAAGACAAGAAGTGAGGCAGATAGTATCAGTCTGCATTTACACTTCCTCAATCTGTTATCAATGGCACCCCCAAATCCCCAAAGTTCTTCTTTTGGAAAAACAACAGAGGTCCCTTGAGAGGAAATGATGAGCATAAGCTTTTTATTTTGTTTCAGTTCAATTCAATTTATTTTGTACAGCCCACAATCACAAATTCTCCTCAGAGGGCTTTACAATCTGTACACATGACATCCTCTGTCCCGGGACCCTCACATCGGAACAGGAAGAACTCCCCCAAAACCCCTTTAACAGGGAGAAAAGAGGGAGAGACCTGTGGGGGAGCAACAGAGGAGGATCCTCTATCAGGATGGACAGAAGTGTGATAGATGTCATGTGTACAGAATGAACAACATAACAGAGTTACAACACATTCAATGCATATGACAGAAATGATTCATAATGAGAGTAGTAAGTATAATAATGATGGAAACATTATGACTACTAATAACAGCAGCAGTGGATGTAGTAGAATAATAATGATAATAAAAGCAGTAACGGTAATAATAATAGTAATGTGATGAGACTCCGCATTAATGGGACATGATTGTTTAAGCAATCGATTGGTTTGGGAACATTTTAGGGAACCTATAATAATATATATCCTATCAGGCTGTTCTCGTACACTGTTCGCTTACTTCAGTCTGTTCTTGCACAGTGTGAGAGAGTATCTTCTTCTTCTTTTCCATACCCCTGTAGAACTCTGGGAGACTTTAGAGAGTATCATCACCATGTTACTGCACGTCCTCCTGTACTCCTTCCTTTTAACAGAAGAAGGCAGAGAAATCTGTGATCAGGGATGTGAGAACAGTCACATGTCTCCCCATGGTCACAGAAAGGTTGCAGTTTGGGAGTCTGGAGATAATTAGTGTAATTCGCAACAAGTGATTTCATGTGCTCACGCGTACTCGTGCATCGGACGGCCGGTGAGATCAGCTAAGAGAGAGAGAGGTCTGCCAACCGCTCACTGGCTGCTCAGGTCAACAAGGCTGATCTCAGAGGATAGAACCTCTCCAGAACTGTCCCACGATAATACCAACGCACACATCTGAGTGGGAGATGACAGTGCCCTTGATCAGATGAAGCGTTTTCACCACATCTCCCCAGGGATGGACAGAGTACTAGAATGTTTCACTCATGATAAAGTACAGTGACTGCACTAAGATACAAGTCAAAAGTAGGTCAGTCAACAGGTACTTTAAGTAAACATTACTGCCTTTTTAAAAAGGGAAAGGGGGGTGATATAATGATGATATCATTTACATATATATATATATATAAATATATATATATATATATATATATATATATATATATATATGTGTGTGTGTGTGTATAAATAAATGTATATATGGGCGACATCTCTAAAAACAGGCAACTCACACCAAAACAACCTAGAGTGATAAATGACACTACAGTGAAGAGGAAACATGCATTTTTAATTCCGGGGTGAACTGTCTCTTTAATTTAAATGAAGGCGCCACCTATACTGATCAGGAATGATAGACACACACACACACACACACACACACACACACACACACACCTATACAGGTGGATATGTAATAGGTGGACTTTTTCGCCATACAGGCCCGGTTGTGGTTTGGATGGACTACCCTTTCCTGAGGTCCCACAGCTTTGGCAGTTAGATTAAAACACTTCAAAAAATCTGAAAAAAATTCAGCTCACTTTAGATTTCAGATACAACCTACGCAACTTCATACACAGCAACCTAATTATATTGTGGTATAGGCAGACAGTTCTATTTTGACAAAAGTGTGACTTATAAGGACCAAAAAAACACTGTTGGGTCTTTAAAGGGACAATGATCCCGCCCTCCTCATTAACATAAATACACTAACCTGACAGGACACAGCATTACTGGAACAGTCAATTTAATATCAAAATTAATCTTAATGGATGACCAAATTGGAGGCATGCAAGTTGGCCCCCTCCAGAGTGAGACAGTATGTGTGTAGATATATCTATCTACACAGAGAGAATCAGCGAGTGCCTGAACAACCTGGCTTCAATCTCTGGCTTTCATTTAACATGAAAAAAACAACAAAGAGCTGGGGCGCTTTATCATTCAGTCAAGTTTATTAAGTTGAAACTCAGGCAACGAGGAACCAGACTAAATTTGTTTTGTACACAACTCTTGTTTGACATACAAACAACCGAAGAGAAAGAGAGAGAGAGAGACAGAGAGCGAGACAGAGACACAGCGAGAGAGAGAGACACAGAGAGACATAAAGACAGCGAGACAGACAGAGAGAGACACAGAGGGACACAAAGACAGCGAGAGACAGACAGAGACACACAAAGACAGCGAGAGACAGACAGAGACACAGCGAGAGAGAGACAGACAGAGACACAAAGACAGCGAGAGAGGGACACAAAGACAGCGAGAGACAGACACAGACAGAGACACAAAGACAGCGAGAGAGAGACAGACAGAGACACAAAGACAGCGAGAGAGAGACAGACAGAGACACAAAGACAGCGAGAGAGAGACAGACAGAGGGACACAAAGACAGCGAGAGAGACACAGAGGGACACAAAGACAGCGAGAGAGAGAGATACACACAGAGAGATGAGTAGAACATACACAATGCAAAAGAGAACATATGAACATTAACTTTCTTGCCAAAAAAATAAAATAAAAACAAATGTTTGTTTACAGCTTCTGTGACTGTCTTTTTTCAGCTGTTCCCCGATTCCGAACGAAGTCTCTGACATTTTGCACAGTTCTTTGTTCCAAGACTGGTCCTTCCACCAACTTGCAGTGACTGCATTCGTTCTTGGTGGCCAGGTGACCTTCATGAATGTGATATTTGAAGTGCCGCATTACCGCTGCAACCTCAGCCTTGGACCACGCTTTCTTTGTCCGTCTTCTGGACCCAGCATCTTTTTTATTTGGGTCATTCTCAGCTGTCTCAATCTTGACAGTCCAGTCACTCTCAGCTCTCTCCATTTGCTCACTCTCAGTCATCTGTAGCAGATAAAAAATGAGAAGCACAATGAATAGAGAGAAACTGGAAATGTACCATTACAGAGAATATTTGGGGTTTTAATGAGAGAAACAATCCTACTGTTGCTAAAACTTTGTTTTGAACCTAACTAATTTGTGGCCCCACAAGTTTCCAGGGGCATTTCCTTATCAAGACCCTGCAAAAAAGGTATTATCATATATATCTTGAAGACTGGGTGCTTCTTGTGTAACATTATGTGGAAGTTATGACTCTGTTTTTGCCTTTATAGTTCTTATATAAGCTATGATTGATAAGTTAAACCGACGTACAGATAACATGCAGGTTGTGTAAATATTCTTAAAAACCAAAGTGCTTGATACACACACAATACTGACTTACACTTGGAAAAGCATTTAATGAGACGGCTGTCCCTATAAAACATATGACACACAGGCAGCTGTACACACACACACTATCAACATATTGGTAGATTTAGACTGTCTCATGTCCTCACATACCACTGTTCCTATACACCATAAGAGGCAACTACACACACACACACACACACCAAGTAGATTTATAGAATGTCGATTCTAATTCTGAATGTCTAATGTCCTTACATACCACTGTCCCTATACACCATATGAGGCAACTGCGCACACACACACACACCAATGAAACATGATTTAATGTTTTTTCACAAGTAATGTAATTAAACTTAATTTTAGACTTTGTTTACCTTTTCAACCCTGTTGAGGGGACCAAGTTGTGGACATGTTTTATTCAGGCCATCCACAGAGGTCTCAATCTTGTCAGTCCCATCACTCTCAGCAGTCTCAATCAGCTCACTCTCAGTTATCATCTGTAGCAGATAAAAAAGGAGAAGCACAATGAATAGAGAGAAACTGGAAATGTACCATTACAGAGAATATTTTGGGTTTTAATGAGAGAAACAATCCTACTGTTGCTAAAACTTAGTTTTGAACCTAACTAATTTGTGGCCCCACAAGTTTCCAGGGGCATTTCCTTATCAAGACCCTGCAAAAAAGGTATTATCATATATATCTTGAAGACTGGGTGCTTCTTGTGTAACATTATGTGGAAGTTATGACTGTGTTTTTGCCTTTATAGTTCTTATATAAGCTACGATTGATAAGTTAAACAGACATACAGATCACATGCAGGTTGTGTATTATTCTTAAAAACCAAAGTGCTTGATACACACACAATACTGACTTACACTTGGAAAAGCATTTAATGAGACGGCTGTCCCTATAAAACATATGACACACAGGCAGCTGTACACACACACTATCAACATATTGGTAGATTTAGACTGTCTCATGTCCTCACATACCACTGTTCCTATACACCATAAGAGGCAACTACACACACACACACACACACCAAGTAGATTTATAGAATGTCGATTCTAATTCTGAATGTCTAATGTCCTTACATACCACTGTCCCTATACACCATATGAGGCAACTACACACACACACACCAAGTAGATTTAGAGACTGTCGATTCTGATTATAATTCTGAATGTCTAATGTCCTTACATACCACTGTCCCTATACACCATATGAGGCAACTGCGCACACACACACACAAATGAAACATGATTTTATGTTTTTTCACAAGTAATGTAATTAAACTTAATTTTAGACTTTGTTTACCTTTTCAACCCTGTTGAGGGGACCAAGTTGTGGACATGTTTTATTCAGGCCATCCACAGAGGTCTCAATCTTGTCAGTCCCATCACTCTCAGCAGTCTCAATCAGCTCACTCTCAGTTATCATCTGTAGCAGATAAAAAAGGAGAAGCACAATGAATAGAGAGAAACTGGAAATGTACCATTACAGAGAATATTTTGGGTTTTAATGAGAGAAACAATCCTACTGTTGCTAAAACTTAGTTTTGAACCTAACTAATTTGTGGCCCCACAAGTTTCCAGGGGCATTTCCTTATCAAGACCCTGCAAAAAAGGTATTATCATATATATCTTGAAGACTGGGTGCTTCTTGTGTAACATTATGTGGAAGTTATGACTGTGTTTTTGCCTTTATAGTTCTTATATAAGCTACGATTGATAAGTTAAACAGACATACAGATCACATGCAGGTTGTGTATTATTCTTAAAAACCAAAGTGCTTGATACACACACAATACTGACTTACACTTGGAAAAGCATTTAATGAGACGGCTGTCCCTATAAAACATATGACACACAGGCAGCTGTACACACACACTATCAACATATTGGTAGATTTAGACTGTCTCATGTCCTCACATACCACTGTTCCTATACACCATAAGAGGCAACTACACACACACACACACACACCAAGTAGATTTATAGAATGTCGATTCTAATTCTGAATGTCTAATGTCCTTACATACCACTGTCCCTATACACCATATGAGGCAACTACACACACACACACACACACCAAGTAGATTTAGAGACTGTCGATTCTGATTATAATTCTGAATGTCTAATGTCCTTACATACCACTGTCCCTATACACCATATGAGGCAACTGCGCACACACACACACACACAAATGAAACATGATTTAATGTTTTTTCACAAGTAATGTAATTAAACTTAATTTTAGACTTTGTTTACCTTTTCAACCCTGTTGAGGGGACCAAGTTGTGGACATGTTTTATTCAGGCCATCCACAGAGGTCTCAATCTTGTCAGTCCCATCACTCTCAGCAGTCTCAATCAGCTCACTCTCAGTTATCATCTGTAGCAGATAAAAAAGGAGAAGCACAATGAATAGAGAGAAACTGGAAATGTACCATTACAGAGAATATTTTGGGTTTTAATGAGAGAAACAATCCTACTGTTGCTAAAACTTAGTTTTGAACCTAACTAATTTGTGGCCCCACAAGTTTCCAGGGGCATTTCCTTATCAAGACCCTGCAAAAAAGGTATTATCATATATATCTTGAAGACTGGGTGCTTCTTGTGTAACATTATGTGGAAGTTATGACTGTGTTTTTGCCTTTATAGTTCTTATATAAGCTACGATTGATAAGTTAAACAGACATACAGATCACATGCAGGTTGTGTAAATATTCTTAAAAACCAAAGTGCTTGATACACACACAATACTGACTTACACTTGGAAAAGCATTCAATGAGACGGCTGTCCCTATAAAACATATAACACACAGGCAGCTGCACACACACCATCAACATATTGGTAGATTTAGACAATGTCTCATGTCCTCACATACCACTGTCCCTATAAACCACAAGAGGCAACTACACACACACACACACACACCAAGTACATTTAGAGAATGTCGATTCTGATTCTAATTCTGAATGTCTAATGTCCTTACATACCACTGTCCCTATACACCATAAGAGGCAACTACACACACACACACAGTACATTTAGAGAATGTCGATTCTGATTATAATTCTGAATGTCTAATGTCCTTACATACCACTGTCCCTATACACCATATGAGGCAACTGCGCACACACACACACAAATGAAACATGATTTAATGTTTTTTCACAAGGAATGTAATTAAACTTAATTTTAGACTTCGTTTACCTTTTCAACCCTGTTGAGGGGACCAAGTTGTGGACATGTTTGATTCAGGCCATCCACAGAGGTCTCAATCTTGTCAGTCTCGTCACTCTGAGCAGTCTCAATCAGCTCACTCTGTCATCATCTGTAGCAGATAAAAAGGGGAGGAAAGGGAAAATGAATAGAGAGGATCTGGGAATGTACCATCAAGTGTTGTAATAATAGATGATTATATCAGGGAATGATGAAGGTGAGAGCGAACACCTATTGCCGATGCCTTTGCCAGTGTAAAACTACATTTGGCTCACTTCCCTAGAGTGTATTAAATTATTACTATTATTATTATCATAATTATTGTTATTAGGCTATATTGAATTTTCCCCGTCATAGTTTCACGGCGCGATGCCCCGCATATAATTGACACTTGCCACCGACACACACACCGTCTGGTTGTAGATATAACCTATATCTAATAAATTGGGCTGTACCGAACATTTCAAAGCTTTATTCAGAATATTACCTTTTAAACCCTAGTCCTATTTTTAGGCCTCTGCTCAAAAATAGCATACCCATACTAAAAAGACTAATTCTGTAACTACAAGGTCTATTTTAATAATTTTGATGTTATAAAACATAACACTTGTGAGATTTGTTCAGATGGGTAAATATTGTGTATATGTTACTGGTTAATAGCAAATGAAGATGGCACACAGCTCAAATTGAAAATTTTCAGATTCGTCTGAAAAAAAGGCACTTTTATTGGTATTATGTCTTGAAATGAGGCAGTGCTGACCCTAAAAAAATGTGGCTTTGATAAAGTGAAGCAGGACAAAGTTAGAGAGGTTTGAGTACAGAGAGGTCAGGCAGAATTGTCATTTTGGAACCAGCTGTTCCAGCCTGTTCCATTGTACTTTTATATACTATATAACTATATATTTCACTTGTTTTATCACTAATAGTGTTCAATCTATCCAAATACAGCAGTTTGGCATCATTTTGAACTTTCAGATGCTCTCATAGCCTGTAAATCATGGCTCCATCCTCATCTGACTGCAGGCTTCATGTGTGTATGGAGCTGTATCTCAGCTTCTGATTGGTCAATTCCAGACTATGACACCTTGTTAGATGCGGAAGGGTGTCAGGAAACCACTGGGTGTAAGCTGGTGTTGACAGAATCGTTAGCCAGTAAAAATCATAAATGCGCCGCGCGTAACCCAGCATAAAAACTGATTCGCCGAAACTGAAATTCCGTCCCCCAAGCACGGTCCCCCAAGCTTGTCTGACCCCCCTTTCTCCAGGAAACAGTTGAAAAAAGACAGGAAATACATAGCAACAGTGTATTTTAGCATGGAAAACAGAATATTCTACCTTTTCTTCATGAATCATCTCAAAGTAAGGTGCATTTTGGCTTTTTCTGCGGTGGAGCGGCTTGGTGTTGTGTTGCTTGTATCGTAATCGTATCGTAATGGTTTCACGGAGAGAAATTCTGACAATATCGCTGGACTCTGTGTCGAATGCTCGTGCTTTTTGCTCTCTTGGTTGTCCGTGTTAGCCGTTAGCCTTTTGTTAGAAGAGCTCTCCGGAGTGCATGGCTCGCCGAGTCATGGCGAAAAATACGTGATATTGTGGTAACTCTTCTTGTTGATTATATTAGTTTGTGTATAATTGTGTTTGCAGTGTGTAAAATGGTTTACATGATTAAGTTGCCCAGAATTTCTTCCTTAAGTCGGTATATAACAAATTATATTTGTTTCTGAAAAGTGCATTCTACGACGCTCTCTTCGCTAAACTGTCTCGCTCGAACCCCAAATGGTCCTCGCTCGGGCCCAGAAGGTCATTGAAATTATTATCATCATCAATAACTTACAGCAACATTTCTTGCATAAGTCCCCCTTCTATTCCAAAACACAAAGAATACGCCCGCCACCACTGGCAATCGCATCGTGTATTGCAATCTATCAGGGTGTTAATAGGATGATCTAGCAATGGAGATCATCCAACTCCAGGACCATTACAGAGAATATTTGTGGTTTGAATGAGAGAACCATCCTACTGTTGACAAAAAGAATGAGAGGAAAACTTTGTTTTGAATATAACTAGATCATTTTGGAAGATATAGACCAAAATTCAAAATCAAAACCATATACCTGACTGAAAAGGCTAAGTTTACTACAAACAAATAACTGTCCAGTTGTCAATTTCAGCCTTGTGTAATTTTGCACAACTCCAGCAACATCAAAAGATTACATGGGATGGAAAAGTTAAATTTGTTGACACCTTACACCCATATGTAGTAGGGTTGGAGGAAAGAAAAATTGATTATTAGATGCATCGCGATTCTCTCTTGAAAGAATGACTAGATGCAGAAAACTAAATTGTCAACGTTATGATAAACCTGTGACCCTGGGATGTCCGTTCCTCACCGCTGCCCCTGAATGCAACAGACGTAATACATTTGCGTCTTGATTACGTTCTAAACGAGGCTAAATACCAGCAGCGTTTTTGTGAGGGTGGCTGAGCTTGAGCAGCCGAATATGGATACAATCCGACCGGTACCCCCATGGCTTAAAAGCTAACATATGGAAGCATTTATCTTCTTCCTCCGACCAACTCGGAAAGGGCAAAGCAAATCAGAACTTTCGAGCTATGTTGAACACGTTGGAACCAAAATACAGCGTTCATCTCAATGTTTTTACAGACACAGCGATACTCTGCAACCACACGTAAGCTGAAGTCATGGAATCACTGAGGAAAGCGGGTAGGATGGTTGTAACAAACTATGCGTGACATCCATTGCCACAGAATATTGTGGATAAACGTGCACTTTATCGATGTATGTATAGTTTGTGTCAACTGTTCCACAAAGCGTTATTTAAGAGCTGAACGCTCATTGCCTATAACAAAGGGATTTGTTATTAAAGGAAAGTCTTTATTATTATTTTGTGAATAACAGCAGCTTTTTATGTCAAATGATTCAGAACATGCTGAATTCTGTGTTTTTACTACGAGGATGCTGCTACAGGTCCGATTTTATTGTTGGTTCTCTTTGCAAAGCTTGGAAATGTAACCCTCCATTTGACACATCTTCCGTTTGTTACTAATATTAAATTAAAAAAAGATAATAGAACTAAATTAATCTGTTTTTTAATTATGAATCATCATCAGATAGTCAGTGAGAAAAAATAAATCATGTATAGAAAAATGTTAATGCATAAAGAGGAATCAATAATCGTTTCATAATCGCATCGTAGCCCTCTGAATCGGACTTGAAAGTTCAGTTATATGTAGCTTCAAACCTTTTAAAACATAAAAAACGAATATGACTTACCCTTTCGTATCTTTTGAGCAGACTAGTTGATGCACCTGGAGATCTCTTTTCTTGCCGCTGACTTGCCGACACCTTTTGAGTACTCTTAGAAGGCTCTGATGTGGGTGGACCCTCACCATGCTCCCCCTCCGAAGACTTTCCTTCAGATTTCTGAAGATATTAAAAACATCAAACCAACGGGATCAAGTAAAAACTGAATAATCAATACAGCAGAAACTTTGATATTTGTATGTATCAGCATCCCCCCCCCCCCCCCCTATCAACTAACAATGTCAAAAAATGTAAAATCAAAGGCAATGTGTCATTTAATTTAATTAGACTATGCATTGACATAATATGCATCACCATAGTTTTCCATTAAATTGGAACTCGAACATGAACACCTTAAGGCAGTCGTGGTAAAGTCTCAGTCTCCTCTCACATTCTTGCTGGCTTATTAGTTCACCTCTATATTCTAACAGAAATTCTCCTTTTCCAAATCGGTTAAGTTTATTCATACTTTAATCATGATTACAAAATCAGAACATTCAACTTACCTTTAAAGGCATTGATGTATTTGACGTCAAGTCCCACTTTGTCACCTCCAGTATCAATGCAAAATTTGGCATCATCCTTTGGATTTATGCATCTTCACTGTTGCATATTTTTTTGCTGAAATTACCAAAGAAGATGGTTGTCAGGATTATTATCTTCATTTATAGAACATGCGTCATCAGAAAACATTCTATAGCCATTTAAACCAGTAACATACTGGGATAAAATATTAAGAAAATGCATAACTGCTCCATTCATATTTTTATTTGACACTGCTTCACAGGTTTACATTTTAAGAATATCTTTAGACTATCTAAGATTAACTGTAGAAGTTAAGTAAGTCCCTTGCTTCGTTTGTTTCTTCCAAAACTGTCTAGATCCCTCTCTGCAGGCACACAGTAAACACAGTAAACACACTATCAACATTAGCTTTAAGGGTAGCGCTAGCGGCTAAGGGAGCTAGCTGCAGGTGATCCGGTCAAGACTGGAGGAGATGAGACAGTCTGATGTAAGCTACGATGGCATGCTAACGCTAACCTTTTAATTTGTGTCAAGCCACATAGTGTGTTCGCTACCGCTAGCTCGTCCGCTAGCTAGCTACCGTTAGCTCGTTCGCTAGCTAGCGACCGTTAGCTCGTTCGCTAGCTAGCGAACGTTAGCTCGTTCGCTAGCTAGCTAACGTTAGCTCGTTCGCTCGCTAGCTACCGCTAGCTCGTTCGCTAGCTAGCTAACGTTAGCTTAACACACCATGTGGCTCGACACTGGCCTTAACAATGACAAAGCATGCCATCATAGCTCACCTCACACTGTCTCATCTCCTCCAGTTTTAACCGAGTCACCTGCAGCTAGCTCCGTTTTATACTTACAAATATAAATGCTTACCTGGTGGTGCTTAATCCTGCATGAGTCCATACACTTGTGTTCCATGCCTGTCTCCGTGTTTAAAGAGCTGAGGGGGGCGTGGACTTGAATTCTCACTAGCTACCTCCCACAGGCATAAACTGGCCAGTCTGAGCTCCATGGACTGACGTCATTACGTCCCCTCCGACGCCCCTCCGACGTCCCTCCCCCGCGGGAAAACCAGCCAATCACAAGGCAGCCCGCGAAATTTTAACCGTGTGTATCAAAATGTGTATGAAACTGCACTGCATGGTCAAGCCACTACGCAGCGCTGTTCTATACACTGGGATACACAGAAATCAGGTCAGGTGGTAAAAAAGGACTTTCCCCGAAAAAGAGAGGGTATGTTATTTAGACACTTATAAGGCGTTTACACTCTTTGTTTTATGCGGACCTCGGCATGGTCCGCCTATACCATCTACGTCCTCATAATGCTGGTGTGTAATCAGGTGAAAAGTGCAAATATACCATATCCACCCACACACACACACACACACACACACACACACACACACACACACACTTCAGGGTGTAGACTTCAGGGATCAAAGCACCGCTCCACCTCCTGAGCGCCATGTGCACAATGTTTCTAAAGACTTCTCTTCCCCAAACAGAAGAAACAGGAGGAGGGAGGAGTAACTCATGCCGACATGTGTGTTGACTCCGCAGAGACAACATTGAATGAGAAAAGTTCATCTACGGGAGAATCCATATTTGAAAGCAACACAGAATGCCTCAGAGCCTTATTGCGTTGTGTCATCTCTTTATATCTGGAAATGTCACCTGGCGCCTGCATTTTGTGTTTTTCTTTACATAAAGACATTTCCACCGTAAATAGATGCAGAAAAAAAATCACCAGAATGCAGGAAATGTAACATTTGACACTAAAAATGTCCCCTGACCCCCCCACTTATATGTGTCCTCACCAATGAAAGTGATCAAGACCGTTGATTGATCTATGGCAGGTAAATACCAAAGCTCATAAGTTCATCTGTCATCTTTCTTTAAACTAATAACTATAGCTGTTGAATATGTAGTGAGTAGTAGCATGAAAAGCACACGATAGAATACCAGTAAGCCTAACATCTGTAAAGTAATAGAGTTACTGTCCTCCTCTGCAGATAGTGTTGTTACATTACAGGCTGCACAGTTAACATCGCCTACGTCCAGCTGACCAGACGTGGAGACAAACTGGAGCCAATGTTTTCATGAACATTCTGTAAAAGATTTGAATTTGATTTGACTCATAACTTTGACAGCACACACTTTGAATATTGAGCCATCCAGGATGTTTCATGTCACTACATCATACATCCATAATTCAACTTGATGTGTGCGTTATTGTTCCAACACAACAGTTAGAATGCTTTGAAAAAAGATGTAGAACTGTGAATTCTTCCATGAAACCCTAAATTCGCCTTTTACATAGAAAGATTGGCACCAACATCAGTGGAACTAGCAGGAATATGATTACATAACATGCAAAACAATTCATTTAGTCATTTGCTCAAAATCGGATTTTACATTTAAGGGAATTTATTACATTATGAGTTGTATTATATTTTAAAGGACACATATGATGCTAATTGTACTTTGTGTTTATACCAGAACATGTTTATATGCTTTAATGTGAAACACACCTCCTGTCTCTTTAAGCCGGTGGCAGCGTTAGAATCTACTAGCAGGGGGAAAAGGCTGAAAAGCTCAAGAGCAGGAAATGGAACACTAGATCAAGTGCAGCAGAGGCCTACTGAGCAGTCCCTCAGCAGGGGAAAGCTGTGAGGAATGTGTACTGTGGTGACTTTGCTCAGGATTCTCCCAAATCCAGCGAGTGACAGTTCCCGTGAGACTTCCAGATCGGGACAGATGTACAGGCCAACCAAAGAGGTCCAGAGGCTCAGCTGAGCAAAACCCAGAAGAAGAGATGCTGGGGAAATACAGCAAAGAGAAGCTGATAAGTAGAACTTTTTAACCCAGTTTGATCCCAAGAGCATACAAATACAGCTCTCACATGACAGAGTGCTGCAGGAAAGAGTCCACCAACCAAGACACGAGTCAGCTGGTGCACTTCATATTCCCTCTTATAGAAGTTAATGGGCATTGTTCTACGATGTAAAATACGTCAAGTCATTTGTGAGTTTTTAAGCTTTTACGTGTCTTAAAAAGTGGAATCACTAGAACACTAGTCAGCCTTTAGCTCAATGCTTAGTTAACCTAACATTAACTTTTTAACTTCTGGTGATTGTATCGACACTTTAAAAATCATAAAAGAGGTGTCCATATGTGAAGATTATCTTGCTGAACAAAACGTATAAGTATCATAACATTCGTTTGCCAGAGAGCTCATTTTCTGCAATAATCCAAAATCCAATGGAAAAATCCAATTGTCTTTTCCTTTGAGGGAGCCAGTGCGATGCTGACTTCCTGGTTGGCCCTCAAAATACGTCACCCATGCACCACTCTATGTGCAAACACCTGCCGTATTAGAGCTCTGACCTCCGCTCACCTCTGGAATGTTCACAGAGAGAGAGGGCAGAGTGGAGAGCCGGTGGAATTCCTTACTTCAGCAACGCTCAGCTGAGTACACAAATGGAGCAGAGAGCGCCGTGATATATGTTTACATAGCAAATAAACTCCTCATCGTGTGTCAGTCACATTGATCTTTGCCATTGTTTCGACATTCCTGAAAACATATCATAATCAAGGTTTAATAAGCAGCGCCGAGTGAAGAAACGCCATCTTAAAGTGACAGCACATTCTACTAAAGCACTTGGCGAGTTGGAAACAAAAAGACCAACATTTTAAGATGGCAAAGATTCTGCTGAGCTAATAGTCTGCGTATGAACGGTGCCATACACTGTAATGATACAGTATCATACACCGTCTGATGAGAGGAAACAGGGCTTCCTTGGTTGTGTGTGAGGCTGGGTGTTAATGGGAGGACGGTGATGTGTGCTCAGGAACAAACAGAGCAGTCCTCTCTAATCCCATCAGTGCTCTGGCTGCATTAACATGGCTTATGTAATGATACTGTAAGGTGCTGACCGTGGGACTGAGGCCTTATTCTCCCAGAACTAAGATCACATTTAGACCTCCTGCAGAGCAAAAGTCACAGAAACGGTTGTGTAACGTCTCCTTACATGCATAGGGACTTTCAAAATAAACTCATGTGTTCTCAGGAAATGAACTGTTCCCGCTCGTTACAAGCATGCAGTCTCTTCAAAATAAACTTCCAACGTAGGTTGGCGTAGTTTTGGGGTTTACTTATGCAACAAAAGTACTTCTTTAAGTTCAGGAAAAGATGGTGGTTTGGATAACAATAAGTACGCTCGTTCTGTAAAAACAGTAAGATCATAATGAAGTCAATGTTGACCTGATATGACAAGTGGTCTGGTTGGTTGGACCCATACGACCTCCCTTCCCTCCCACACTACGCAGAGTTTCTTTCTAAACAATGTCAGTTGCATAATGACACAGATGGCCTTTCATTAGCGTTAGTTGAAAGTGTGATGCGTCTCATGAAGACACTAAACGGTGTCTCTTTGACACCATTGGGGCGCTGACCACATCAAACATGCTGTCTATACCTGAAGTCCTCTTAGCTCCATGAAACATGTCCTTTTTCAGTACCTTCCATAACAAACCATATATTTTGATCTACCAACTGTGGTGATGCTTTGGTACACTTTACAATATGTTTCTACACCGGACTGTTACATGGGGATGGGATCCCAGTAGGAAGGGATCTCTTCATTCCACAGGAGGAATGATTACAGGAAGAAAATCACAAGTAAACCTGAAACTTTGTTAAAACGTCCTTGAAGACTTCTGACTGTGTTCCCGGCTTCAACTGGTTATGTTAGGAGCCCAGACGACTTTGTGTAACTCTATGTTTGACACCGCATGTCAATGCAGTAGACACTCACAGGGATCAACCGATCAAATATGCTCCCTCTGTATTCATCGAATGTGAAGGCTAATACAACATTGAACAAACGTCAGGATCTCTCCACTAAGGACCCAGTTTGGTAAACAGACCGAGCTCATGCTGGACTACCACAGCACAGAGGGGGTCCTTCCTGTAGTTCACTGGACAGGCTCCAGCTGAGAGGGGCTGAGGTCTTTGAGTGCATCTGTACGTTTCCTCAGTTACGTGATTACATCCACATTGAAACAGCTCTCGGCCTTCACTGCTAACACTTCTTTCATCCCGCTGACTGAGTGACTAGAGGAGGTGAGGGGTGATGTTTGTGAAAGCTTCTTCAAATAGTGAGTATAAATGATCGGGCCCCGTGAGAATACAATGTTTTATGTTCTTGCCTACCTGTTGTAGGTGTTAGGGTCACACGTAGGAGGAAGGGAAGGTTATATACTCTAGTATTCATTGGGGTTCTTTGGTTTTCAGCTACAGAAATGACATTTCATTGATGAACAGAATGACAAAGTTCATGTGTTTTATTCTTTTACACTTCAATGATGAACTCCAATGTTTTTCTTCTTGCATCTAATAGCACTAAAAGTACCCACGTTTCTTCTCAGCTCACTGCTGATATCTCCAAACTCACGACTCGTGTTGTTGTATGATATCATTAGTGAGCTGGACGATACAATGGAACATTACAGAAGCTTCCTCGGTCTGAATCCTCTCACCTCAGGATAGGGTTTGATTTTTATATCTTATCTAAAGATAGGAATTTAGCTTTAACAGAACATCCTCAACTAGGATGGCATAAAAAGACCTTGTCCTTCATTCAAAATATCTGCCAAACATGTCAGCAGCACTGTTTAAGCCTTTAACATGATGGAAATGACAATGAGATGGGGAACAACTTTAACACTTGTATGTAATGATTTGAAGGCTCCTCAAACTGTACGAGGACGCTGTAAACTTCCCTGACCATTTATTAATGGCTCATTATATGACCTCAACAACAGCTCGTATGATATTTATATATGACCTCAACAACAGCTCGTATGATATTTATATATGACCTCAACAACAGCTCGTATGATATTTATATATGACCCTCAACAACAGCTCGTATGATATTTATATATGACCTCAACAACAGCTCGTATGATATTTATATATGACCTCAACAACAGCTCGTATGATATTTATTTCTGTGTTTTCCCACAAATGTCCAGCAGCACGTCTCATTTTCCGATATATATAGATATACTGTATATATAGATATAGATATCTATATATAGATATATATATGTATATATAGATATATATACATATATATTGACTGCCAAGGTGATTCATTCTGAATTTGATCAATAATCAACGTTTGGCTCTATAAGACAAGACATAAGATAAGATGAGACACAGCAACTCTTCTGTAGTAGGAAGTTGAAATGTAACGAGCAGTTAGAATATATTCTCCTGTATTAACGTTAAAAGATACTTAGAGATTCAGTCAATTGTCATCAGCCAGCATCAAGCAGAATGTTAAGTGAACTCTGCTAGAGGAGAGTCAATGGAATGACGTGGTAATCATTGCAGGCATTTATTCATCAGCGTGTTAAAGGATATCATAGCCATGTCACACTAACACGGAGACATGAGCCCTCCCTATTACAGGAATGAACAGGCCACATGGAGTCGATGGGTCATTGGGATGAACAGGCCACATGGAGTCGATGGGTCATTGGGATGAACAGGCCACATGGAGTCGATGGGTCATTGGGATGAACAGGCCACATG
>JAVDOI010000153.1:175000-282500 GCA_032191485.1 Leptoclinus maculatus
TACTGTCTTCCTCAGTTGCTCTGCTTCCAGTGCAGCTTGTTTTAAGTAGAGCTTTTATCCAATCAGATTTCACCTCTGTGTCTCTAGGTAAGAAGAGAGGCCCGAGGCCTGCAGACTCACAAGTGAATCCATGTGTAGTTTAAGTGAATGGGGACGATATTGTTGATTGTCATAGTGTTCAACCAATCAGATCTTTAGTTTGACATGTTGGGCGTATTCTTTGACGTGTCGGAGCCTGCTAGCTGGCCTACAAGTACGTGATTGGTCAGTGGGCTAGCCTGACATGTTGGGCGGTGACAATCCCAATATCTGCTGCCTCTGTCGAGCGGACATTTTCAGCCTCAAACGCATTAAAACGTATTCAAGAAATACAACTGGGGAGGCTCGACTGTCTTCACTGGCGTCCATGAATCCAGAAGGACTTCTTACTGGAACTGAAACACATGGATGTACTGAACAACCGTGAGATTAAACTCTTTATTAACAAAGAAAGGAGGATGGACTTTGTCTTTAAATAGTGAACAGCAGCTCTGCTAAGTTAAATGTGTTTGTTTTTACATCTGCAGTAGCTTTAATATGCTTGTTTGTATATTATTATTTGTACAACGTTTTGATTTTTGTTTGGTTTAATATGTGATAGGAACCATTGTTACGTCCTATGTTGCTCTGGGGACATATTTAGCAGTGCCAGTGTTGCCAACTTGGCGACTTTCTCTCTAAATCTGGAGACTTTCCAAACCCTCATGGAGACTTTTTTTGTCAAAAGCTACTAGCGACAAATCTAGAGACTTGTTCTGGTGTTGTTGGAGACTTGTTCTGGTGTTGTTGGAGACTTGTTCTGGTGTTGTTGGAGACTTGTTCTGGTGTTGTTGGAGACTTGTTCTGGTGTTGTTGGAGACTTGTTCTGGTGTTGTTGGAGACTTGTTCTGGTGTTGTTGGAGACTTGTTCTGGTGTTATTGGAGACTTGTTCTGGTGTTGTTGGAGACTTGTTCTGGTGTTGTTGGAGACTTGTTCTGGTGTTGTTGGAGACTTGTTCTGGTGTTATTGGAGACTTGTTCTGGTGTTGTTGGAGACTTGTTCTGGTGTTGTTGGAGACTTGTTCTGGTGTTGTTGGAGACTTGTCTGGTGTTTTGACTCGATGACGTTAAAACACGTACGTTCTGCACTGTCGTCCCTCTGCCGCCCCAAAGCACTCACAGGCGGTAACTCGTGCAGCAGTCCCAGCTGCAGTCAGAGCAGAGAGGAGACACAGTCCCGGCGTATTCTCTACAGTTAGTGTATTTATAGGTGTTGAGCTTCATTTTTACACGAAACAAATAATAACCGTAGCTGTGTTTCAGCTGCAGGACAGCAGTGAAGGCCCAAGTATACAATGCACGGCCCACCACTGCTGAAAAGAAGGTCAAGAAACGAGCAGTCGGGACAAGCAGGCGGTTCGGCGACAAATCTCTGCCGAAGTTTTTTTGAGGAGAAAACACAGGTGAAATCTTCGCTCAATGAACAACAATAATCAATAATAACAATAATATAATTACTTGATTTGGGGTGGTGGTAGCATGGCCCCGACGTCCTATAGTTAAAATGGTGGGTGACAGACAAGGGGAGGTATGAAAGGAAAAATGTAATTTAATCTGCTCAGTTTATATTACACTGTATGTTCAGTGAATTTATTTTTTGCACATTTCAAAGTTAAATGCATCAGTCTAGTGCACTTTGAGAGCAAAATTAAGCAGCTAGATCGACGAACTGTATGCTCAAATTAACAATTAAATCACGAACACCATAGATGTGAATAGTGATGACACAGCAAAGAAGTCACACCCACAATGCACGGTAAACACGATGGGGTCCGAGTTTCAAGACGATGAGGAACACTGTATTCAAGTATTTTTTTTTCTCCAGCTGTAATAGACTAGTTAAATCTATTTCATAATATTTAATAGTTTATTGATGTTGTGTATTATTGTTCTCAAGTATGGTTTAATATGAGATTTTTTGGCGATGGATGTCTGGCGCCTCAGGGATGCACTCCTAGTGTTTCTGTGTTTGGTTGATATATTTGCTTCCTAAGAAGGGGATCAGCCCATTTAAACAGCTAATGTCAGCACTTAAAGAAAATAATTAGAAACATCATATATGTTGAGCCTCAAATATAACTATTTTCAATCCAAACTAGCTCATAGCTTTAAAAAAAATAGCAAATCTGTATGATTAAAAAGCTCCGGGTCTAATAGCAACGCTGCTCCGCTTGCTCCAATACCAAAAACGTCTTTTTTTTAATTTTTGCGCTGAGTGAGATCAACTCGGATGTCTTCCATTCCAGCTCTGACAACTATGACCAGCTTGTACGTATGTGGTAAGTATTACCAACCACGGAACCAGCTCCCCACATCTTTATTAATCATTCAAAGAAGGTTCGAACATCTACAGATTCCGGGACTATACCGAGCTTCATGACTGCTGATGAAAACCTTGTGCCACTTGGTCTCACTCCCAGGGCATCTTGATGCCGACCCACCAGGCACCCTTTAGCGTTTGTAACCTGGCTTTCAACTAACTCCAAATTAAAGCCATTCGCGTCAATATTTCACACTCAAATGGACGTATTATTAAGAACAAGAAAGTCCCCGAAGGGAGCGAGGGAGGGGGGGGGGGCGGACTAAGTACTTAGAATGAGTTTTACTGACGTTAGGTGATATGACTGTGTATGAATGTGTAACGCCACAGAGTCGCATGGCGTTTTGGTCGTAGCTAACATTATGTTACAGGGGTACTTCTTTTAAACCAATCCTAACCCTGACTGAACGGCTTTGTTGCCCAAACCGAACCGCTTACAGTTTCACAGTTTTTCTTTTTTTTTCAACTTCAGATGCAAAAAGCTTCCGCCCAAGAAACAGATTATGACAAGAGGTGATGAGCTCACGTTGGCATGCGATACGGTTTGAAACTCTAGGGCAGGTGAGTGGGTGTCCACTGCTGCTTTCCAAGCTGAAGAATGAAACAGTTCATTTCGACAATAGACCCCCCCCCCCCCCCCCCCCCCCCCCCCCCAAAGCAAACATAACAGATGACAGAGTGTTTTCGTCATTTTTTAAGACAATATTTAATTATTGTCTGAACATCAGGTCACATCTCGGGCTGCCAAAAATGATTTTTATCGGAGCTGACGTCATATGTTTCGTTCACAATTCTCTGCAAAGGCTAATTGTTTTTCTTCTGCTTGCTTGTTTAAAAAGTACAAGTGTCAGCGAAGGCAGCTGAGTACACAAATTAATCATTAGAATCAGAATTAGATTACGTTAGACCCTGGGTTTACCGTGCTCATTTTACTCTGCCTTGGTCAAGATGGACATGGTTCAACAAGGGTCATTACTGAATATGTGCTCTCGTTGTCTTACTGCTCTCATCACCAGGAACTAAAATGTTGGAAAGCTTGACTTTATTTTAGCTTCCAGATCTACACAACCTCCAGAGACATGTCAGGTCTGCTATCTGAACCGTGGTTGCTTGCTCTTAAACCTCCTGAAACTTCCTAACTAGGTGTAACCAGGCGGAAACATCCGGTTCTGCCGAGTGAAGCCAATGTGGAAGTGTCTTAAACCTGCATTCTCACCTAATGTCCACCAGGGGGCGACTCCTCTGGTTCTATAGAAGTCTATGAGAAAATGACTCTACTTCTCTCTTGATTTATTACCTCAGTAAACATTGTAAACATGAGTTTATGGTCTCAATCTCTAGTTTCAAGTCTTCTTCAATACAGCATGATGTTCATTTAGTAAATTATGGTCCATTTAGAGTCAAACAGACCATAAAGCAGGGGATGCTTTAGGGGCGGGGCTACACAGTGATTGACAGGTGGCTGCCGCTACCAGAGACGTATACGGCTATAAATAATTAGATCATACAGCTGGCTGTCATGGGTGCCACGGTTGGTGATGATGATACGGAAAGACTAGAAAAGCGTTATACAAGTACAAGTCCACTTACCATATACCATTTACTTTAATCGGCATCCAACCAGCCAGAGAGAATGTTGGCATCATACGCGTCTTCCTCGCCTGCTGACGGTGTGGAGGTGGGGAGGTGTGGAGGTGTGGAGGTGGGGAGGTGGGGAGGTGTGGAGGTGTGGAGGTGGGGAGGTGTGGAGGTGTGGAGGTGTGGAGGTGTGGAGGTGTGGAGGTGTGGAGGTGTGGAGGTGGGGAGGTGGGGAGGTGTGGAGGTGTGGAGGTGTGGAGGTGTGGAGGTGGGGAGGTGGGGAGGTGTGGAGGTGTGGAGGTGTGGAGGTGGGGAGGTGTGGAGGTGTGGAGGTGTGGAGGTGTGGAGGTGGGGAGGTGTGGAGGTGGGGAGGTGTGGAGGTGTGGAGGTGTGGAGGTGGGGAGGTGTGGAGGTGTGGAGGTGTGGAGGTGTGGAGGTGGGGAGGTGTGGAGGTGGGGAGGTGTGGAGGTGTGGAGGTGGGGAGGTGTGGAGGTGTGGAGGTGGGGAGGTGTGGAGGTGGGGAGGTGTGGAGTTGGGGAGGTGTGGAGGTGTGGAGGTGGGGAGGTGTGGAGGTGGGGAGGTGGGGAGGTGTGGAGGTGGGGAGGTGGGGAGGTGTGGAGGTGTGGAGGTGGGGAGGTGTGGAGGTGGGGAGGTGGGGAGGTGTGGAGGTGTGGAGGTGGGGAGGTGTGGAGGTGGGGAGGTGTGGAGGTGTGGAGGTGGGGAGGTGTGGAGGTGTGGAGGTGTGGAGGTGGGGAGGTGTGGAGGTGGGGAGGTGTGGAGGTGTGGAGGTGGGGAGGTGTGGAGGTGTGGAGGTGTGGAGGTGGGGAGGTGGGGAGGTGTGGAGGTGGGGAGGTGTGGAGGTGTGGAGGTGTGGAGGTGTGGAGGTGGGGAGGTGTGGAGGTGTGGAGGTGGGGAGGTGTGGAGGTGTGGAGGTGTGGAGGTGGGGAGGTGGGGAGGTGTGGAGGTGTGGAGGTGGGGAGGTGTGGAGGTGTGGAGGTGTGGAGGTGTGGAGGTGTGGAGGTGTGGGGGTGTGGAGGTGTGGAGGTGGGGAGGTGGGGAGGTGTGGAGGTGTGGAGGTGGGGAGGTGTGGAGGTGTGGAGGTGTGGAGGTGGGGAGGTGGGGAGGTGTGGAGGTGTGGAGGTGGGGAGGTGGGGAGGTGGGGAGGTGTGGAGGTGTGGAGGTGGGGAGGTGTGGAGGTGTGGAGGTGGGGAGGTGTGGAGGTGGGGAGGTGTGGAGGTGTGGAGGTGTGGAGGTGTGGAGGTGTGGGGGTGTGGAGGTGTGGAGGTGGGGAGGTGTGGAGGTGTGGAGGTGGGGAGGTGTGGAGGTGGGGAGGTGTGGAGGTGTGGAGGTGGGGAGGTGTGGAGGTGGGGAGGTGTGGAGGTGGGGAGGTGGGGAGGTGTGGAGGTGGGGAGGTGTGGAGGTGTGGAGGTGTGGAGGTGTGGAGGTGGGGAGGTGTGGAGGTGTGGAGGTGGGGAGGTGTGGAGGTGTGGGTGATTACACAGGTGGGATCAGTCAGGGGCGGGGCAGACAACAGTGGTGTGAAAAGACACAAAGGCAGGAAATGAAGTGATCTGAAATGAGAGGAGAATAACACAAAATAAAACTATTACTGAAATGACAAAAATAAAGAAACTTAAATAGGACAAGAAATGACAAACACAGAAAAAGGAGGGAAGACATCAAAGACAGGAAGTAAAACAATCACGGGACACAAGAGGCAGGGAATTTCAAAATAAAACAGGAAACACAAACCAAGATGGTGACAGGTTTATAGCAGTGATATAGTTACCCCATACCTCTGCTGTGATGTCTAATTACTTTCCACTTTCAGTATCACTCCCCTGAAGAAAAGTAAATAATGTGTTGTCATGGTTGCTTAGCGACAGGGTCACGTGGGGAACACTGTCAACACGAAACATGTGACAGACGGAACAGATACAAAGCTGCTAAAACCTGCTATAAAATGAAAAACATTGAAGATGAACTTCTATGAAGGATTGGATTGAGCAGTGCCCACCTCCAGAAAACAAACACCCTGCAGCGCTACGTAAAGTGGAGGTTCCACAATGTTGCCCAGAATATGCAAAGAAAGCAGGAACGCAGCAGAAACACACAGTAACCATTGTGTGAAACAGCCACAGCTCCACCTCATTTAAATAAAGTAAATGAAATCAATACATCACTGCTCACTGGACACTTGCAACATTGCATTTCAATTTATTGTGCAATATATTTTCATGAATCTATGTGCAACATCACGCTCAATGTTTTCTATTTCAGTTTCCATTAGGCGCTGGTGTTAGTGTCACTTCTTTTACACTTCATTTGTTTCATTTATCTGTATTTTACTTGAATTCTTTACTTCTGTTCTTGTGTTCTGGTGTCAGTATTACTTCTTTTACACTGAATCATTATTATTCTAATGTTCATATATGTTTATATTTTTATTTGAGTGTTTTTTGCTATTCTTCTGTTGTAATCTTTAATGAAACTCGGGATTAATAAAGTTCTATTTCATCTTCGCTTATTTTATGTTAAACTTGAAACCTACGCACTCAGATGTGTGACTTTAAACATTGATATCTCTACAGTGGCTGAATGGATTTCTAACATTCAAACTTTTAAACATTCAGAAGAAAGACCTTCCCAATATCGTACAATGACATTGTGTCCAAGCCCCTCAGAAGCCACAGGTGATGCCTGTGACAGGGTTGCCTAGATCTTTAAAAGACAATAGATATTTAAATGTGGTGAATGGATGCGTTATGGTGCTCAGTGTTATTCCAGGCCAGGTGACTGTGGAGCATGGGAGCAGCTCTGGAGCGGGGCAATGAAAATATCTGCCAGTGGCAGATCATTGTTCCATGTGTTTGGAGCGAACACCTCCTGTTATTGTTGCGTTAGAGGGGCTCGGGGGGGCGGGCCAACGCTAAGCCCATTCCCTGGCTCTTGAGAGGGGTCCCGACCTGTAGGTGTGGTTGTGTTGGTAGTAGCTGCTGTGCACAAGGGTGGAGGGAGTTCAGCCGTGTTATAAGTGTCTGTTTCTTCAGGTCGTAAACAGCTGCTTTTTGGGTGTCAGCTCTATTATTAAAGCACTTGAATCACACTCTCAAAATGATTGTTATGGTGGGAAAAGACAGAGCTTGGGCTGGGTTTCCCACACAGCTCTGCTGCAAGTTTAATGTCATATGAAACCATTTTAAAACAGCGGTTGCCAACGTAGGAGGTCATGGTATCTGTAGGAGGTTGTGAATTGTGAATGTATTTTGTAGGTTTTGTTTTTACCCGACTGAACCTGCCAGTGGTAGACGTGTGCAACGTGTGACTGGCTGGAACTGCTTTGGTTTTAATGGCTGATAAGTTTAAAAGGTGTGAAGTCACCATAGTGTCTAGAAGGGATTTGACTAATGAGTGGACAAAGTAAAAGAGAAAACACAAGAGTGCATATCACAGTAAAGTACAATGTATGAGATATCTACTGCATTATACAGAGAGGTGCTTCTGTCATGTAGCCTAGCCGTGATATAAAAAAGGGTTCCTCAACGGTACCACACACTACATCCTCCAAAACGACACCTCTCCAAACGGAACATGAAGGATTTATTACAGGGATGTTATATTAGGGTCCGTTCACATGCCGTGTTTTCATGCCCTTAAATCCGCTGCTGTTCATGTAGAGTGCAGAACGTATGCTCAAAAGCGAGAGCGCAATAATGTCTATGCGGTGCCAGGTTGACTTTTTACCCAAAACCTGGGTGCTGCGATGATGATGATGATGAAATTGCGATAATTAAAAAGTAAGCCTCTTTGACATAAGCTTAACAAAGTTAAAGCAAAGACAAATGGATTCCCAGCACGGTAAATCCTTCACAGTTCTATCCAGTGGACTGCAGCCGTTGGACTGCAGCCATCGCCGTGATGTTTTTACCGCAACCATTAAACAGAAGTTACAATATTTGGAAAACATACGCCGCTTTATGGTCTGTTTGACTCTAAATGGACCATCATTTACTAAATGAACACGCATGTTTACTGAGGTGAGAGAGTCATTTTCTCATAGACTTCTATACAACCAGACTTCTTTTTGCAACCGGACTAAAACTGACTGCTTGTCAGTAGAGAGAAAGTCCCACATCCGTCCCAATGACGATACTTACTTCATCCTTTCCATTTACTGTTAAATTATTGCAACTTCATCATCATTGCGTTGCGCAAGTTATGATTGCTTAGTAATGGTGCTTGAGCAAATGTCCATGAACTCTTTTAATTGTATTGAAATATATGAGGTATATAGGATCCAGACCTGTGGTCCAGGGCTTGTATTAAGATAAGAACACAATGAGCCACGCTTTATTACCCGAAGTAGACCTTTTACTACTGCATGGGTCAGAGTGGATACCATGCTCAGATCACTTGTAAGTATTCTTTATTCACATTTGTTCTGGGCAGCATGCTCCTTTCTGTCTTTTCAACTTCGTCAGCCTTGGAATGAATGTCTCTGTGTCACTTGAACGAGTAGCTAAAGTTGCAGCCTTATCCACTGAAACCAGCAGCAGTTTATACTTTAGAAGTTATTCTAATGCTAAAGCGATGACTATCACATATTGTGTGCAGTCATAGTATATAGTATATATATCGTAGTAAGTAAGTGAAAACAAGACGCTTTGCATGGTCAGGATGTCAATCTCTCTTAACTATAAATTATCAAGTAAGTCTATTGACTATTTTTGTTAACTCTTGTTTACTTATTTTGCAATATTACTGTAATCTTGACTCAAATGTCAGTGTGTGGTCCTTTTCGAGCTCCCCTACTGTTATCTGGGCTTTGTCACAATGCCATTGTAGTCCCGGCTGAGCCTGCAGGAGATGATAGTAATTATCTCAATGGTTTCACGTGCCACTTAGAGAGACTGAAGAACAGAGATGTGGCCACGGGATGAGGAATATCATTATTTACAGGGCGATCTCAGGCAGCCAGCGCGTTAAATGAGGGTTTGATGTTTTGTGCCGACATCAACGTACTGAGATAATAACTGCTCTCGGGCTGGATGATGATATATCACTGCGTGCCGAATAAAGTAAAGACAGACGGGAAAGAGGAGCGTCTAGCCGGGTCGCACAGCGAGCATGCTTAGTGTGTGTGTGTGTTGACGTCACACTCGCTGCTCCTCCACGCCTTGCTTAAGAGAACAGTAAATGCCGTCATGGGTTGCTTCTTCGTGTAATCGCCTCCCTAATTACATGAAATACAAACGGTGCCCTCCGTGCTCCATCGGCGTACCTCACCGTTGCCGAGTACCAAACAACAGTGCAGACAGGCTTCATTACCAGGGAGACAGATGTTTCCAACCACCACTGGTTTCAACTCTATGGGAGCCTATTGTCTGAGGAGCCGATCCACTCAGGGTCCATAGAAACATCCCACGCCTAATGAAACGTGTCAGGGTCTATGAGACTTAACCTTGAACCTTATCTATAGCTGATTGTTTTTTAAAGTACACTGTGTCATGTTTCCATTAGATCCACATTCAAGGATATTAATCCATTTCCTGCATTTCTGCATTTTACGACTGTATTTTATTTCTTACACTGCTGTTTAGTGTTTCAATGAATGTTCCTAATTGTTTTTAAATCTCCTTTTCTTTTGCCTCATGTTCTTATTAGTGCTGGGCAACGATTACAATTTTTAATCGCGATTAATCTCATTGTTATGCGCAAAAGTTATGAATTCAAAAGTGTAGTATATTGCTCACTTTTATTTTAAAGTACTGCTATATGAACTAAAGAGCAATAACATTTGGTTTGTAAACACTTTAAACACATCAGGTTCTTTTTAACAGCAGTATTCCCTTTACACAGTAGTTATAACACAGTTATAATGATTCTGATAATAGATATTCAGCCGGTGTTCATAACTTTATCTTCATGTGTAAGAGATGATGTTTAAATATAAACCTTGAACACTGTAAACCTATCTACGTCATGTTTAATGTGTGTTAAATTCTCAGTAGTGATAACTAAATGATATGATTATTATACATATTACAAACTAAACACTTTAAAAACTCTAAAACATAATTTAAATGAATCATTTATTTTTTGTTTTTGTGGTGTGTTGGTCAGACACATATTTAACGCTGATTACCGTAATCTGTGTGGTGTTTGTTATAAATGTCCGTTGGTACATAGAGGGTGATGAGAAGCTGTACGTGGATAAACGTTAATGAATGAATGCGTTAACGCGATAATAACGTGTTAACTTGCCCAGCGCTAGTTTTAATGGTTCTATGTGAAGCCTTGTTGTTGAAATGTGCTACAAATAAACCCTGACAGTTAAAATACTATACATATAGAGGAAACTGAACATGAGCAGGTACACATGATCATTGTGACGTACCTTTCTTGACCGTCTTCTTTCAGCGGTCACGTGTCTCAGACCTTGATGACGGAGAAAAGTACGACAATGAAAACTTTTATTTGCTGGCAAGTTTAGCATTTAACAAATAGTGTACGGGCATTGTAGGTACAACAAAATGAACACATGATGAAGCTGGGACAGAAGTAATATACCAAGAAAAAAACAACTTGTTGTCGAGGAACCACAACGCTTCACTTTGTGTGGTTTGTGTGGTTACCACTGTTACCACCGCTGAGTTAGGGTTAGGAGGTAACCCTAACCCTACATTAGTATTATTTACATGACCCTCACCTCACTCAGAGGTCTTACCATGATGACACTACTGTAGGAGCAGCACATTTATGACTTCATAATCTCAGAAAATACTTTTTCTCATAAATTGACGACTTTGATCTGTAGGGTTTTGTTTTTCTGATCATTACCTCCCTCGCCCAGCACGTGTTCTCGCTGTACACCTTCTCACCTTATTCAGTCTATCATGAAGAAATAGTCTCTTACTGTGCAAATATGGAACACAAAAAATGATCTTGAACTTATTTCCCAGACGTGATGCGCACTAAGTCCGGTGATGTTAAAGTAGAAAGATACTTTTCATGTTGTACATACAGGGTGCTTGCTGGATGGAAATGAACTACAATGTAAAGCGGACGAGAGCATCACTGTACATAATAATAATATAATATATTCTAGAAACTCAGTGGAACTGCAGGATTGTGATCTAAGATTGTCTAAAAGTAAATACTGTCAATAAAAAAGCAGCAGGCACCAACAACTTATCACAAAGCTTCACACACACACACACACACACACACACACACACACACACACACACACACACACACACACACACACACACACACACACACACACACAATACAATTACAGTTTGTATCCCAGCGGAACAAAAGTTGCCTGTTGTTGTTAGTCTTCCAGGGACATCAGAGGAACGCGGCCCTGCTGCTCCTCTGACCCCCTGTGCAACATTACTGAAGGACATCCTGAAGACAAACAATGGCAGAGAACAAAGTTAGTCAGCGGTTCCCAAGCTCTCCTCTGTCGTAACGCTCGACACTGACAATAACGCCAGGACGGACATGACACTGTGCTAACAGGAATATGTTGGAGAGCGGCGCCCTCCGACGGGTTTCTGGGTTTGGACAGATCTGCTCGGACACATAAGCCACATCTTTTTCAGTCAAACTGCAAACAAGAACCTGGTTACATTGTTGACGTTCATGACGTTATGATTTTAGATCGTATCGTATTTTTTAATCTTTTATTTTTTTTCACATTTTGAACATCAACCTCAATTGCAAAAGTAACTCCGCTGGATATAAGAATGACGCTGCTGTGCAGTCACTTTTCCCTTCATGCTGCAGACAAACCACACACACACACACACACACACACACACACACACACACACACACACACACACACACACACACACACACATACACACACACACACACACACACACACACACATACACACACACACACACACACACACACACACACACACACACACACACACACACACACACACACACACACACACACACACACACACACACACACACACACACACACACACACACTTCTTCTGGGATCGTGTCTATCAAGACACCGAACTAAAAGTAGACAGTCCCCGAGAGATGTGGTTAGCGTTCGCATGCATTTGCGTGCATACATGACCACACGGCTCCTCCTGGGAGATCTAGAAACATTTTCTAAATTTGATTAGAGATGTCTGCACACCACAGTTCACTGTGAGCACACAGCACAGCATCTGCTTCCGTTTGTCATACACACAACGGCGATTTTATCTCCACTTGAAATGCTCCTCCTCATCACCGCAGAGGAAGATTAGCCTTTGATTCAGACAGGATTCAGAGATATAAGGATTGTTATCTGAGCCAGCAGCATGGCCTCAACTGTGCTCATTTCTGTCCGTTTGTCAACCACTTTGGTCCGGACTGAAATATCTCAACAACTACTGCATGGATGGTGATAGGATTGTTCCCTGGCATTGTGACGTACTCTGATCCGCTCATTCGTGCCAGATTTATTGTTGTGGTCACTCAGTGTAGAGCAGTTTATATGTTTTGATGATTCCAATTATAACATACTTGTGATAACTTTTTAAGGATTCGTTACTTTGCTTTAAGGCCGGACTGCTACAACTTGTTATGGCCGAAGCCAACACTGAGGCAAGGACTCAAAAGCATGACTCAAGACAAGGACAGTTAGAAAAAACACTTCTGTACAAAGGTAGGCAGTCAGAACAGGCACACAAAGAAAGAAGGGTGAGGCAAAAAGGCAGTCAAGGAATAGCAGGGTCAAATACCAGTTAACCAAGGTCACGGGAAGACATTACTGGACAGTTAGAGATGGAGGTACAAAGAGGAACTGGGACAGACACAGACTCAATACTCTAGGGAGGAGGGGTACAAGTTAAAACAAGGACAACATAACTTAGGGATAACGTAGGTGTTACACAAATGTCAGGAGACTCACATTTGTACGGTTTCAGGTTCAGGTGTGGTAGCTGGATGACCAAAAACACAAGGGTCTAATCTAACTGATTCATATGCTACATATTCATAGTCATATAGAAGGAAACGTCTGTCCAAGTCCAATGACCCTGTTATCACACTACCCACAACCTGAGAACGATCAAGTGGGACATCACCTTCAATGCCAGAACAACACATTCTAGTCAAATACAGACACTTGGTCAGTGGCCCTACGCTTCAAACTATGACACTCTAGGTTCTCTTCTAGTGTTTTAGAAGTGTGAGGAAAGGCGCGTCACTTTCTACATCATAGTGTCTCCAGTGAAGGTTTACTCATGTAAGTAAACCTTCACTTACTTGGGAAAAGATAGTGGTTCTGGTTAAAATAAGTATGCTAGTTACGTAAAATAAATCAGCTCGTTACGTAAACAGTTTTACGTGAGTAAGACTAAGGGACAATAAATCACATTGACTTTCACACATACAGCTGGGTTTGTTTGATCCACCTACCTTACACAGACTCTACCTGTCTAATAATGACACACATGGGTTTACATTGGAGTTGTGAGTGAGAACGGCTTTCTATCAGCAATAACATTCAATGCTAATATCTGAAAACGCTGTGATTACTAAACCTCCAGTTAAGACAAACACACACACACACACACACACACTACCTCTACTTTGACCTACTGTAGTCTACATCATTGTTGACTTACTTTCGGTATATACTTGAGTAACGTACTTCTGATATTAACGTCATTCACACATCACAAAAAGAACATTTCCTTCTTTTGCAGCTTGGCATCTGTGGCTGCCCTCTTACTCGCAGAGAAGATCTGGACTTAATGGACTCTCCCTTCTATTTATTTGACTTGACACATCTGCTCAAACAGCCAATGTTCAGCAAAGATCAGAGATTGTTTGTTGACCGAGAGAGCCATCTGCCCCAGCCTGAGAGCTTTGCTATCTCCTTCCCAGCAGCTTTGGGAGGTGGGCCTCTGACACGATAGTAATAACAGTAAGGTGAATCCTTACCCCGGCCCCACGCTGCTGCACCACCCCACCCAACCAGCAGGTGCTGAGACGTAGAGGAGAACAACAGCAGAGACTGTTATTCATAGCTATACCAAAGTAGACGCGCCCTAAACCCCCCTTTGCCTTTACCTGCTGCAGCCGCCAAAGGAAGGAGGCACAGGATCCGTGCAAGGCTAAAGGCTAACCCCAACAGGCCGATGGGCGATCTCCGGCAGACGAACTGGACAACCGACATCTGTGACTAAACACACTCGAAGAAATGTGAGACTGCTGCATTTCTATTCTCACAGAAACATGAATCCATGACAACATTGTGATCACAGCCATCCAGCTGGACGGGCTAACAACCCTCTGTTGTTGCTGAGACTTTCAATGATAGAAATCTAGGAAGCACAGTCTGTACCTAACTCCAAAGAACATGTTGACTGTCCAACCAAAGAGAACATTGTTGGATTTGGTTTTCACAAATATCCAGGATGCATAGCATCAGACAATCCTTGCCCCCACCTTGGCCACTCTGACCATATATCTGTTTGTCTCATCTCAGCATACAGACCCCTGTCTCATGTTATCATGACCAGAGATATGCTACTACCACTGGACCATATGTCCTACCAAATCAATTTGTATGTAATGCACGTAATCGAGAACCAGGAAGTGTAAAGAGTAACAAAGTGTGTGCATGGAGGAAGCTGGGATAAGTTGGTGGGTCTGACTTTCACCCAGGAGACTGTGTTCCTCTGTCACTGATGACACAACAGTGTCGGGTCTCATCAGCAGCAATGACAACGCATCCTATAGGGAGGAGGTGGAACAACTAGGATCTAGCAGTCTCTGTGGGAGACGACACCACGCTGCTGGGCCCGCTGGAGGGAAGTGAGGCTCGGGAGAACCAGAACCAGGACTGAGCCTGGGCAGACTGTCAGACCCTGCTGCAGTAAAATGAGGTTTTCTAAAGGGAATCTGGTGCTCAGAGACACTATCACTTTGGTCCACAGGGACCGCCACAATCAACACATAAGGAAAGTTTGTTGTAATAAAAACAGATTCTCTGTGATGATCCCAACCCTCATGCTTTTGAGGGGACAGAGCAATCCGGATGTGTTCTGTCTATGATAAAAAGGCAACACAAATAAAGTGTGAAAAGAAAGGGATGATCCCACAATAACAGACGATAATATATAAATCAGATGGACCGTGGTGAGCACGAGGGAGGTTTGTCTTCAGTGTATTCTACATTCACCTTGTAACAAGAGATCCTGTATAGAAATGAGAAAATAAATATGTGTGTAATATGAGGAGTGTTGTGAACATACATCTTGGACAGAGAGCCACATTAGAAGGGCACATGTGAACGATGACCTGGTCCAGTACCACAGAGTGGCCTGTCATGTCCTGAAGCCTACACGGTGCACATGGTGGAACAAGATATCACTGCATTATGTGTTTCAAGTCTCATAGTTTAAATCTCTACCTAATACCCTGGATGTTCACATGTTTCCAGCGACCCAGAACATCTCACCTGAACTCAAGGTCAATTTACTAGCTTTTTCCAGAGCTTTTCATGCTCTTCCTTATCAAATGGAGTTTGCTCAGTTTTCGTCAGAGATTAAAGGCCTTTATACAATTTATTTGCGCTTCAAAATATATTTTTTCCAACTTTTGCTTTTGTCGTGAATCCCTTCACACAGTACGCAAATATTGTGAGTCGAAAAATAAATGTCATTTTTTTCTGGAATAAAGTTGATTTTGTGAGCTTTTCAAACATCAACCGATCACGTTTTGAAACAACATGTAGGCTCCGTAGTCCGTAGAACCGGCGAGGTATGTATCCTTTAAATTAATCTCCACCACTGCTCCACACTCAGTGTGTGTGTGTGTGTGTGTGAGCTCATCTCTTGTAGGGCAGAGCGAACAATACCGGGAAGCAGACAAATCAGCTGAGGAGAGGCAGGAAGGATAAGAGAGATATTTTTCTTCCTCCCTGGTCGTCGGCTCACAAGCTGGTGGGAAGAGAGAGAGAGAGAGAGAGAGAGAGAGACTGAGAGAGAGAGAGAGAGAGAGAGAGAGAGAGAGAGAGACAGAGAGAGAGACAGAGAGAGAGACAGAGAGAGAGACAGAGAGAGAGACAGAGACAGAGAGGGAGACAGAGACAGAGAGAGAGACAGAGAGGGAGAGAGAGACAGAGACAGAGACAGAGAGAGAGACAGAGACAGAGACAGAGACAGAGAGAGAGACAGAGAGAGAGACAGAGACAGAGAGAGAGACAGAGAGAGAGACAGAGAGAGAGACAGAGACAGAGAGAGACAGAGAGAGAGACAGAGAGAGAGAGATAAATAGAGAGAGAGAGAGAGAGAGAGAGAGAGAGAGAGAGAGAGAGAGAGAGAGAGAGAGAGAAATAGAGAGAGAGACAGAGAGAGAGAGAGAGAGAGAGACAGAGAGAGAGAGATAAATAGAGAGAGAGAGAGAAAGAGAGAGAGGGTGAGACAGAGAGAGAGAGAGAGACAGAGAGAGAGAGAGAGAGAGAGAGAGAGAAAGAGAGAGAGAGAGAGAGAGGGTGAGACAGAGAGAGAGAGAGAGAGACAGAGAGAGAGAGAGAGAGAGAGAGAAAGAGAGAGAGAGAGAGAGAGGGTGAGACAGGCACCGACACAGCCCACTTCCCTTCAGTGTTTTCACAGGGTGACTCCGGATCTGGGGTCATCCCACAACTCTAATATAACTTCATCACATACACACACACACACACACACACACACACACATACACACACACACACACACACACACACACACACACACACACACACACACACACATACACACACACACACACACACACACACACACACACAGCCAAGAGGCCCCTCTGAGTATCCCACTGACCGTGGATCAGTTATGAAGTGACTCCTCAGGTGGGAGAGCGGCTCAGTATTCCATGCTGTGTGGAAGCTGGTGTTTTACTTCAATATAGTGTGTCGTCTGCTGTCTCTAGCTGGCAGCGCTCCAGTGCCCAGCCTGCTCTCACGCAGTGACCGCTGGAAAAGCTAACACAGAACCTGAGACAGGCTAACAAGACTGATCTCTTGTTTTTCCACCAAATCCTCCCCGTCCACGCCTCGCCTCTCTTTTGTCACACTGTTGACTCGGCCCTGGGATTCACTGGAACTCAGCCCTCACACTTAGAGACCAAGTGTGAATAAAATCCATCCAAATCAAAAACGGACATCTGTATTTCTTTGTTTTATTTTGAAATCAAAAGATTACAAACGCTGACATCCATTTTGTTCACCTAGTTCTTTTGACATGACCGAACACATGATAACAGGCGGTTATACTGTGAATTCTGATCACAACCGGTCTCTGGGGACAGATGTGAATGTTCTCCCGCATCTAACAAGACCATCATTTTGTGAGTGGGCAGCTCTATCCACTGGGGAAGCATGTCGTGATGCAGGGACGTTAATGTGGACAGAAGCATGTCGTGATGCAGGGACGTTAATGTGAACAGAAGCATGTCGTGATGCAGGGACGTTAATGTGAACAGAAGCATGTCGTGATGCAGGGACGTTAATGTGAACAGAAGCATGTCGTGATGCAGGGACGTTAATGTGAACAGAAGCATGTCGTGATGCAGGGACGTTAATGTGAACAGAAGCATGTCGTGATGCAGGGACGTTAATGTGGACAGAAGCATGACGTGATGCAGGGACGTTAATGTGGACAGAAGCATGTCGTGATGCAGGGACGTTAATGTGGACAGAAGCATGTCGTGATGCAGGGACGTTAATGTGAACAGAAGCATGTCGTGATGCAGGGACGTTAATGTGAACAGAAGCATGTCGTGATGCAGGGACGTTAATGTGAACAGAAGCATGTCGTGATGCAGGGACGTTAATGTGGACAGAAGCATGTCGTGATGCAGGGACGTTAATGTGGACAGAAGCATGTCGTGATGCAGGGACGTTAATGTGAACAGAAGCATGACGTGATGCAGGGACGTTAATGTGAACAGAAGCATGTCGTGATGCAGGGACGTTAATGTGGACAGAAGCATGACGTGATGCAGGGACGTTAATGTGGACAGAAGCATGACGTGATGCAGGGACGTTAATGTGGACAGAAGCATGTCGTGATGCAGGGACGTTAATGTGAACAGAAGCATGTCGTGATGCAGGGACGTTAATGTGGACAGAAGCATGACGTGATGCAGGGACGTTAATGTGGACAGAAGCATGTCGTGATGCAGGGACGTTAATGTGGACAGAAGCATGTCGTGATGCAGGGACGTTAATGTGAACAGAAGCATGTCGTGATGCAGGGACGTTAATGTGAACAGAAGCATGTCGTGATGCAGGGACGTTAATGTGAACAGAAGCATGTCGTGATGCAGGGACGTTAATGTGGACAGAAGCATGTCGTGATGCAGGGACGTTAATGTGGACAGAAGCATGTCGTGATGCAGGGACGTTAATGTGGACAGAAGCATGACGTGATGCAGGGACGTTAATGTGGACAGAAGCATGACGTGATGCAGGGACGTTAATGTGGACAGAAGCATGTCGTGATGCAGGGACGTTAATGTGAACAGAAGCATGTCGTGATGCAGGGACGTTAATGTGGACAGAAGCATGACGTGATGCAGGGACGTTAATGTGGACAGAAGCATGACGTGATGCAGGGACGTTAATGTGAACAGAAGCATGTCTTGATGCAGGGACGTTAATGTGAACAGAAGCATGTCGTGATGCAGGGACGTTAATGTGAACAGAAGCATGTCGTGATGCAGGGACGTTAATGTGAACAGAAGCATGTCGTGATGCAGGGACGTTAATGTGGACAGAAGCATGTCGTGATGCAGGGACGTTAATGTGAACAGAAGCATGTCGTGATGCAGGGACGTTAATGTGAACAGAAGCATGTCGTGATGCAGGGACGTTAATGTGAACAGAAGCATGTCGTGATGCAGGGACGTTAATGTGGACAGAAGCATGTCGTGATGCAGGGACGTTAATGTGGACAGAAGCATGTCGTGATGCAGGGACGTTAATGTGGACAGAAGCATGACGTGATGCAGGGACGTTAATGTGGACAGAAGCATGACGTGATGCAGGGACGTTAATGTGGACAGAAGCATGTCGTGATGCAGGGACGTTAATGTGAACAGAAGCATGTCGTGATGCAGGGACGTTAATGTGGACAGAAGCATGACGTGATGCAGGGACGTTAATGTGGACAGAAGCATGACGTGATGCAGGGACGTTAATGTGAACAGAAGCATGTCTTGATGCAGGGACGTTAATGTGAACAGAAGCATGTCGTGATGCAGGGACGTTAATGTGAACAGAAGCATGTCGTGATGCAGGGACGTTAATGTGAACAGAAGCATGTCGTGATGCAGGGACGTTAATGTGGACAGAAGCATGTCGTGATGCAGGGACGTTAATGTGAACAGAAGCATGTCGTGATGCAGGGACGTTAATGTGAACAGAAGCATGTCGTGATGCAGGGACGTTAATGTGGACAGAAGCATGTCGTGATGCAGGGACGTTAATGTGAACAGAAGCATGTCGTGATGCAGGGACGTTAATGTGGACAGAAGCATGACGTGATGCAGGGACGTTAATGTGAACAGAAGCATGTCGTGATGCAGGGACGTTAATGTGAACAGAAGCATGTCGTGATGCAGGGACGTTAATGTGGACAGAAGCATGACGTGATGCAGGGACGTTAATGTGGACAGAAGCATGTCGTGATGCAGGGACGTTAATGTGAACAGAAGCATGTCGTGATGCAGGGACGTTAATGTGAACAGAAGCATGTCGTGATGCAGGGACGTTAATGTGAACAGAAGCATGTCGTGATGCAGGGACGTTAATGTGGACAGAAGCATGTCGTGATGCAGGGACGTTAATGTGAACAGAAGCATGTCGTGATGCAGGGACGTTAATGTGAACAGAAGCATGACGTGATGCAGGGACGTTAATGTGGACAGAAGCATGTCGTGATGCAGGGACGTTAATGTGGACAGAAGCATGTCGTGATGCAGGGACGTTAATGTGGACAGAAGCATGACGTGATGCAGGGACGTTAATGTGGACAGAAGCATGACGTGATGCAGGGACGTTAATGTGGACAGAAGCATGTCGTGATGCAGGGACGTTAATGTGAACAGAAGCATGTCGTGATGCAGGGACGTTAATGTGGACAGAAGCATGACGTGATGCAGGGACGTTAATGTGGACAGAAGCATGACGTGATGCAGGGACGTTAATGTGAACAGAAGCATGTCTTGATGCAGGGACGTTAATGTGAACAGAAGCATGTCGTGATGCAGGGACGTTAATGTGAACAGAAGCATGTCGTGATGCAGGGACGTTAATGTGAACAGAAGCATGTCGTGATGCAGGGACGTTAATGTGGACAGAAGCATGTCGTGATGCAGGGACGTTAATGTGAACAGAAGCATGTCGTGATGCAGGGACGTTAATGTGAACAGAAGCATGTCGTGATGCAGGGACGTTAATGTGGACAGAAGCATGTCGTGATGCAGGGACGTTAATGTGAACAGAAGCATGTCGTGATGCAGGGACGTTAATGTGGACAGAAGCATGACGTGATGCAGGGACGTTAATGTGAACAGAAGCATGTCGTGATGCAGGGACGTTAATGTGAACAGAAGCATGTCGTGATGCAGGGACGTTAATGTGGACAGAAGCATGACGTGATGCAGGGACGTTAATGTGGACAGAAGCATGTCGTGATGCAGGGACGTTAATGTGAACAGAAGCATGTCGTGATGCAGGGACGTTAATGTGAACAGAAGCATGTCGTGATGCAGGGACGTTAATGTGAACAGAAGCATGTCGTGATGCAGGGACGTTAATGTGGACAGAAGCATGTCGTGATGCAGGGACGTTAATGTGAACAGAAGCATGTCGTGATGCAGGGACGTTAATGTGAACAGAAGCATGACGTGATGCAGGGACGTTAATGTGGACAGAAGCATGTCGTGATGCAGGGACGTTAATGTGGACAGAAGCATGTCGTGATGCAGGGACGTTAATGTGGACAGAAGCATGACGTGATGCAGGGACGTTAATGTGGACAGAAGCATGACGTGATGCAGGGACGTTAATGTGGACAGAAGCATGTCGTGATGCAGGGACGTTAATGTGAACAGAAGCATGTCGTGATGCAGGGACGTTAATGTGGACAGAAGCATGACGTGATGCAGGGACGTTAATGTGGACAGAAGCATGACGTGATGCAGGGACGTTAATGTGAACAGAAGCATGTCTTGATGCAGGGACGTTAATGTGAACAGAAGCATGTCGTGATGCAGGGACGTTAATGTGAACAGAAGCATGTCGTGATGCAGGGACGTTAATGTGAACAGAAGCATGTCGTGATGCAGGGACGTTAATGTGGACAGAAGCATGTCGTGATGCAGGGACGTTAATGTGAACAGAAGCATGTCGTGATGCAGGGACGTTAATGTGAACAGAAGCATGTCGTGATGCAGGGACGTTAATGTGGACAGAAGCATGTCGTGATGCAGGGACGTTAATGTGAACAGAAGCATGTCGTGATGCAGGGACGTTAATGTGAACAGAAGCATGTCGTGATGCAGGGACGTTAATGTGGACAGAAGCATGACGTGATGCAGGGACGTTAATGTGGACAGAAGCATGTCGTGATGCAGGGACGTTAATGTGAACAGAAGCATGTCGTGATGCAGGGACGTTAATGTGAACAGAAGCATGTCGTGATGCAGGGACGTTAATGTGAACAGAAGCATGTCGTGATGCAGGGACGTTAATGTGGACAGAAGCATGTCGTGATGCAGGGACGTTAATGTGGACAGAAGCATGTCGTGATGCAGGGACGTTAATGTGAACAGAAGCATGTCGTGATGCAGGGACGTTAATGTGGACAGAAGCATGTCGTGATGCAGGGACGTTAATGTGGACAGAAGCATGTCGTGATGCAGGGACGTTAATGTGGACAGAAGCATGTCGTGATGCAGGGACGTTAATGTGAACAGAAGCATGACGTGATGCAGGGACGTTAATGTGGACAGTGCAGGCAGTGGGCCCCGAGGTGCGGTAGAGTGTGTTGCATTGGGGGTAAACGGGCCCTTGTGAGTAAATCAGATAAATAAATAAAAATACACTGTACAGGTGCTATTTGGTAGATAGCCAACAACAACAAACCCATCTCCTTCATGGTTTGAACTGTTTGTAAAATAGTCAGTAGCAATCACAATGATATGCTTATTCTACATAAAATATGAATAAACTTTAAGAAACTATTCCATTAAATGTATAATATCTCATCTTCTTTGGTAGTTTGATGACACACAGAGATACAATGTGTCTCTATTTGATAATGTGACGAGACGATACGATGTACGGTGGATAGTCGAGTGGATAGTCAAGACAAGCTGAGCACATCTGCACGCCGAGCATCAGGCCTTTCCAACATCAAAGCGCCAGTAAGCAAAAGACAAGAGCGCAAAGAGATTAGATTAGTTTCCTTTGTTTGTTAACAGCCTACGGTGGAGAGGTAACAGGGCACAGCAGCTACCTGCCAAACTCCACATACAACAACCGTCAGGATCGCATTTCAACAAGAAAACTCATCGGTGAACATAAAGAATAGTTATTTATGTACGTTGTTGGTTCGGCTGTTGATTTGTTTGTTGGTACACGCATTATGTTTCCCTTTCATTAACATAGAGACATAGGGCATTTGTACTGCATCCATGTGACGATGGAATAAAGCAATCACATATCCAGACTACGACTTAAAGCTCATGAACACGAGGAAGAGAAAGAACGACTTCCCAACTCCAGAAATGGGACCTTCTGAGGAGCACACAAATGCACCATTGTCTTTGCTCTCCGACTTCTATTCTTCTTTTCTTATTGCTTCTACATTGTACCAGTGTTCTGCTGCAGCGGACTGTCTGAGATCCTGCAATGCATTGTGGGGTTTAGGCAGCCAATCGTTTCTTTTTTAATTTCACTTTAATGAGGAGAAAGTCATGCAGATAGAAAGGTAGTTTTTCTATGCATTGACTTCTCTCATGTAGTCTGCTGTGACTGCTGTGAAACGAGATGAAGGTAAGTAGAACAGAAAACATTGCCCTGGATGTTAGTGTACCGTTATCACGTATCCTTATTTAACACACCGAGCAGAGAGCCGGCTCTCTCCCCAGCCTCTCACACCTTTGTGGTTGCAGGAGGCGTGTTTTGACTGAGTCCAGAAGAATGTGCTGATGGCCCGTGGCTCCAGGACTCCGTTGTAATAACAGCCACATTCCCTCTGGCTGCTGACCAGCGAGGGTGGAATGCAATTAGCACGTATTAGAGAGAGCCTGGAGGAGGCCTGTCAGGCCCACTGGCATACCCCAGCTACCAGCTCAGACCTGCCCTGGGCACAAACACACCCGGCCGGCATTCACTCTGCAGTGTGACCGAGACCGCTTCAGTATTTTACGACCACTTGTTTTACTTCCACTAAGAAAAGATAAAGAAAAACACCTGTAATCCAACAGTAGAACCTCCTCCGACACTCACCAGAGTAAAGTAATACTCAGGGTAAAATACACTACATTAAATCATCCCTTCATCCATTTTGAACCCTATCAAGTTGTCAATTTTGACAGATTGTCAGTTCATTACGGTTATATGTGTATAATATTGCTATAGATATAGAGTGTTTTCATGCCAGGAGCCACAAAGGAGAACGTATACAGTCCAAAGCTTAAAGGTACCAATAGGAACTTTCATTTTCTTTTGTTTTTGGCGGTCCCTGTGGACTAAAGCGGTAGTGTCTCCGAGCACCAGAGTCCTTTTAGAAAACCTCTCATTTTACTGCAGCAGGGTCTGACATTGTGCTCCACACAGTCCTGGTTCTGGCTCTCCCGTGCCTCCCTTCCCCTCCAGTGGGCCCACAGCAGCGCGGTGTCGGTGTTATTGGCTCCTAGCGGGGACCGGTGGAGCCGCGAGGGGACGCTCTGCTCCCGGCTGCTTCTTGAGTCAACACCTGAGTTGCATAATAATAATAATTTATTGTGGTACCAACTCACATAACACAGCTTGAGGGGCTCCTGTCTGCCTTGCAGTTTTCTATCGATCACTTTAGAACTTCTTTAAGCTCAGTTGTTGGACTCAACTGTAATGTTGAGTTTGTGCATATAGACAAAATAACAACTTACAGTGTGAACTATGAAATGAATACATAACACAATTACACCAGATTACGTTCTCAAATTTAACACTTCTTCTTTCTTTAAAATAATATATCAGTTACTTTTCCAATTTTGTGTCACTCACTTTCTGAAATCATCATCACATAAACCCCTCTTCACCTTGGCATCCCGATGTGTTTTGACCGAATATTCTCTGGTCTAGGTCAGCTACAACACACACAAACACAGATTGTGTCAGCACGTTACGGTACGGACAGCCTTATCTTCACTTCACTGACTAATGGAGTTAAGTAATTAAGATAACAGACACTGGACTGTTTATACTGACATGTGAACTAACCACGGGCCGTGTATACATTGTACAGTCTTATAATCCGATGATGGACCAGAAGGCCTGGTTCTGGCCTGATGTGGATTCTTGCATCCCAGACACATAATATATATATATATTAGTATATCTATATATTAAGATGTCCAAGCCGACAGATACTATGAGTAGGAACCGACAGAAGGTTTCCCTTTGACTGGACGGACGGCTGTATTTATTTATTGTTTAATTCTATTTCTCCAACTGTCCGGACAATCTTGCAAACAGCACGTTCTTTCCAAGCTGTTCAGCATGAACGAGGCTATGATAAACACTTCACGTTAATTGGTGGCTACGTTAAGTGGACGTCTGGTATTTGCTGGCACCCATGACTGAGAAGCAGTATAGGGCATGGCTAACATTAGCCTACTTTAGCTGCACATATGACCACATTACACGAGTTCATTTAGCTGACCATTTACAACATTAGTTAAGAAGGATAGAGGCACCAGGTTTAACATTTGGCTCAGTCAATAAAGACAGATATCAACCCGTCCACACCCAGCAACGCACCGCACTGAAAAAGATCAAATGAATGAGTCACTTAGCTTATAATGTAAAATATAGACTCACTATGAACTGCTGTGCATGGTTTTGGCATCTGATAAACCTTCAGAGTAATTCTAACAGGATCGACATAGCGACTTGCATTCTTTCTTTTTTCAATTTCAATGCAGAGCAGCTAACCCAAGTGGAAAAGTACACTTTATACTTCATGTTGAAACTGTCACTGTTACAGCCTCCTACGGTACATCTTAGCAGGATATAACCCCCACTCGACCTTCTGCACCTCCCCTCCCCTATCCTCCCCCCACTTACCCTCCAATTAACTCCCACATCAATCTGACATGGAAGCCTCTTAGTGTCACCACGACCTCTGCATTTATAGGTCCCCCCCCATAACACACACACACACACACACACACACACACACACACACACTCACACACACACACTCACACTTACACACACACACACACACTCACACTCACACACACACACACACACACACACACACACACACACACACACACACACACACACACACACACACACACACACACACACACACACACACACACACACACTCACATATACACACAGCATAAACATGCTACCAATTAAAACAATCAGGGATTGTTTTAAAAAGATTCTAACTGGCATCAATTACAGAAGCTCATTGGCATTGGATTATAGCTATGTGGACAGATTTGTACTTTGTAACTTTGTAATTGGTACGTGTCATTTGATGGTTTAATTTGTCCCAGATTCATTCTCAGGCCACAGTAAAGAAGTCGTTTGGGCGTAATAAGCATCACGCTGAGCCTGCCATGTCTGTAACTGTGCAGAGTTTCCCCTCCTGAAAAGAGCACATGTTCGAATGTGACCTGTGAATAGAAGAGCTGACATTTCCACCCAACGCTGAAGCCGTGGTTTATAAAAAGTGCACGGCAATGAATGGAAATGTTAACTAAAATGTGCTTGTGTAAATACTCTTTTATTGAATTCATTTATTTATGGGTGCTAGGACTTCGCCATGTAGGGGAAACAAAGAGAGGCCTACATGTAAAAAAGAAAAGCTGAACTGTGAAACCGCGCCAAACCCCCATCAGACGTTAAAAATCCCACCCGAGCGTGATATTTGGTTTAAACCACAACACTGGTGTCTCATTGGCCGAGAACCACAGGAACCCCAAGGAGTCCCTGTGACACGGCCATGACGTCACGAGGCTATAAACATCGGCGCGCACCTTCACACGGCCTGTTCCACTGAGACTTGCTTTGCTTGAGGAGGTAACCACATCGCTACCCGTCCCCACCTCGCTGGATGTGCAACAGACACACTTCGATCCTGAAGGAGAGACAGATAACGTGCCTCGTGCTCTCCCACTGTAACCTGCACATGTTACAATGTTCACCGAGGGAGTAAATCAAGTGAGAAGTAGTCGTTATTATTTACTCAGACTTGACTTGTTTTCACAGGAGTAGAGGATTCAATTTGTGGAGTTTCACGATAGTATCTAAATGTGCTGATAATCTCTCAAATATTCAGTCAAATCTCTTGTATAAAGGTTTACACCAGCATCTACACCCTAGGAGAACAGGAGCTTTACTTTCTCCACCATGCTGGTTATATCCAGCTGATAATATCAAGTTTACCTGCAGTATTTCATATTTTTTGCCTCAAGCTTTTCCAAACAAACAGCTATCGTGCCTGTAGTGGCAGCTTGTTTGTCCTTCTTGGCCACTTCTTGCAGGATGTAAAGGGTTCTGACTCGCGTAGACCACCACGTGCTCTTGCAGGATGTAAAGGGTTCTGACTCGCGTAGACTACCACCTGCTCTTGCAGGATGTAAAGGGTTCTGACTCGCGTAGACTACCACGTGCTCTTTCAGGATGTAAAGGGTTCTGACTCGCGTAGACCACCACGTGCTCTTGCAGGATGTAAAGGGTTCTGACTCGCGTAGACCACCACGTGCTCTTGCAGGATGTAAAGGGTTCTGACTCGCGTAGACCACCACGTGCTCTTGCAGGATGTAAAGGGTTCTGACTCGCGTAGACCACCACGTGCTCTTGCAGGATGTAAAGGGTTCTGACTCGCGTAGACCACCACGTGCTCTTGCAGGATGTAAAGGGTTCTGACTCGCGTAGACCACCACGTGCTCTTTCAGGATGTAAAGGGTTCTGACTCGCGTAGACCACCACGTGCTCTTGCAGGATATAAAGGGTTCTGACTCGCGTAGACTACCACGTGCTCTTGCAGGATGTAAAGGGTTCTGATTCGCGTAGACTACCACGTGCTCTTGCAGGATGTAAAGGGTTCTGACTCGCGTAGACTACCACGTGCTCTTGCAGGATGTAAAGGGTTCTGACTCGCGTAGACTACCACGTGCTCTTTCAGGATGTAAAGGGTTCTGACTCGCGTAGACTACCACGTGCTCTTGCAGGATGTAAAGGGTTCTGACTCGCGTAGACCACCACGTGCTCTTGCAGGATGTAAAGGGTTCTGACTCGCGTAGACTACCACGTGCTCTTGCAGGATGTAAAGGGTTCTGACTCGCGTAGACCACCACGTGCTCTTGCAGGATGTAAAGGGTTCTTGTTAGCTGTCCAATGATGAGGCTCGTAGCTCGTAGTTAAAAGTAGTTTTATTCCATGTAGACAAAAAATAAACAAAATCCTTATGCAATAACTGGAGGACCAAAACATTGACCTTCTGCTGGCTATAACTAAAAGGTCTATAATCTGCGGTTGTTGCTCCACATCCTGCTCCATCAAAGCCTAACCAGCACTGAAGCTTCCTTAAAGGAGTCCACCAAAGATGATCCAATAGCAGGACAGAATAGAGGAGCCTTCACCTTCATAGGGCAAAAACACACATTTGAAGCACATTTTACAACATGACCAATGACGTTAACTCTATTATATGGTAAACATTATGAAGGGCATAACACACATACTTTTGCAATAAACATAAAATACAAAAGACTGTTAAGAATACAAAATGTCTCTTACAGTGCCTTCATTTCCAACAAGTGTTCTACAAAAATGCTTAATGATTTTAATTACAACAACAACAACAAAAAAAGCAAACCAACTTGGTTAGTGTTGGTAAAAAATCATAATTTACACAATTTAAGCTACGGACGTAAATGAAAACATAACGGTACCCACCACATGACCTCACTGCCTGGATTTCCGCAGACTATCATTAGAAATGTATTTTAATCCCAGACAAAGTATGTTTCCCTAAAAACATAACTCATGACACAGTGTTGTATGAGAATGCAATAGTTGGGTGAGAGGGCCGTCGTTTCGTACAAACAAAATGAGTTTGAGTTGTTTTTTTAGACACTCTTTATGTATTTAGAAGTCAGCTCCAAACTTGTCTCAGTGTGGATATTAAAAGAAAACTCTAACGACATAATTGTGGGTTTACAGCGATGAGTCACATGTAGTTTGAACCATTTGTTGCTTGCTCTCTTTCTTGTGCAGACAGGGAGACGACAGAAATGAGGTCGGCCCATGAAATGCAGGTACCATGTTCAGGAGACATTACTTTGCCAGTTCATGAGTCAGCATCTAAGAAGTCTCCCCGTGAATGTAGAGCACTCTAAATGAACTGTGATTTTGGTTCCTGACAAGCAGCCTTTTGTGGTGGTGTTAATAATACTGTCGGAAGCTAAGGTGGATGTAGCATGACATTGTTTGAAGCTCTACAAAACCTCTCAGGAAGGAAGTTGTGGTGGATAGTACTGTGTCCTTTAAACAAGATCCCATCTCCTACCCACAGGCATTGGTCTGTATTAACCACGACCACCATCCTTCTCTAGCCCCAACCAGGAGGTGGTTAGGTTCTGTGATCGTATTGCGTTTCAGTAATGGGCATGTGGGTCGTTTCAAAAGACTTTTGTAGGACTTGCCTTTCGAGCATTCAAACCCACATGCAGCCTGCGGTGTGATATGTACAGCATGGGATCGCAGGTTCAAGCCATGGGAAATATTCAATCGACCGCATGCACGATTAGTTTTAACACTCTTGCAGGAGGTCTACCGGGAACGCTCATTAAAATGACTTCTTGAGACTGTCCTGTCACGAAGAGCAGCATGAAGGCAGGAGGTGTGGTTGGATGGTTCAACAACAGCATTGAATTTAACATGGGAGACTGCTATTGGTTTCCCGTTTCCACTCAACGTTGGGTTTGTTCCCTGACCTTAAAGCTCGGGTTTCATTTTTTTTAAATTCTCTTCAGATTTACTAGCTTTTCGTTCAAGTGCTGATCGCTACTTTCATTGGAACAGAGTTGTCAAAACTGGCTGGGTTTTTCAGGTGAATCATTTTTCAAATCTAGCATACTGTTTCTCCAATGTTACCTACCTAAGCTTTAACCACATGGTACAAAACCAAACCCTATTTCAACCTAGACCGTGACACTGACCTCAACCTTACCAACAGTGTTGTGCATGAACGGCATAAAAGAGCGTTGAAAGTGCTCATTGTTTTTGCTTAATGGTGAACGTATGAAGAGACAACACCCACTGTCTATTCCACCCCCGCCTCCAAATCATCCAAATTCAACTTCACAAGGAATAAGCTGTTGCGAGCGAGTAAGGAGTAGCTAACAGGTGTGCCCGTCGAGCTTAAGAGGATGCATTGGCTGATAGTGTCCTGTGGGCTTGTATCACATGCACCACACAAGCGGGTTTTGAGACAAATCAAACTCCATAGCATCCGACCTGTTTGAAAAAAAACGGATGAAATTAATGTGAATTAGTTCATTTTTTGTAACACAATCGCAATGTAATTCGTCAATTGGACGGACTGAACCCTCAGGTATACCTCCCGCTAAGACGGCTGCTCGGACATGAGCTGAAGCGATATCATTAGGAGGATCCCAGATCAGCCTGACCTCACAATCAGACAGCAGACTAGCAGGACAGAGAAGCAGTACATGAAGCTTCTCTACTAGCTGTACACCAGACAGGTTTGACTAGCTGGATGACGTCATGATAATAACTTATTTATCTTTTTAAAACAACGGGGACAGATCCAGCATGGACAGGTAGGGAGTGAGGGAGGAGGAGGTAAGGAGACATGAGAACACCAGGGTAGGGAGTGAGGGAGGAGGAGGTAAGGAGACATGAGAACACCAGGGTAGGGAGTGAGGGATGAGGAGGTAAGGAGACATGAGAACACCAGGGTAGGGAGTGAGGGATGAGGAGGTAAGGAAACATGAGAACACCAGGGTAGGGAGTGAGGGATGAGGAGGTAAGGAGACATGAGAACACCAGGGTAGGGAGTGAGGGATGAGGAGGTAAGGAGACATGAGAACACCAGGGTAGGGAGTGAGGGATGAGGAGGTAAGGAGACATGAGAACACCAGGGTAGGGAGTGAGGGATGAGGAGGTAAGGAGAACTCTGTCAGCTACATATTAGGCAAAGTGAACATCTGTTCTTCTACATAGTTGTCCTCAGTCTCATCTTCACTTGGTCATGGAGGCATCAACATTTAATAGAGATGGTAGATTAACAGTGAAAACTCATCATAGCTTATATCTATATATGTATGTGTTTTATATTATACTGAATATTATTATATGATATATATTATACTGAATATATATATATATTATATGATATATATATATATATTATACTGAATTCCCTGTGAGGGTGACATTAATAAGATATCCTGACGTGTTTATCAAAGTGTTATTTACTGCTAAATGTTAAATATTGAACAGCAAAGTAGTAATGCGTGTTTGATACCTTAATTTTTTTGCATTAAATCATTCTGGGATGTTTGCTGATTGATTGGATGGCCCTACCTAGAACATGTTCCACCAGCTCCACTGCTATATAACCATCAGGCTTCAGGCCTGAAGTTAAGGACAGAGAGATGGTAAACTTAGACAAAGTGGAACTTGTTGAAATAGATAAACAGCATGCACAGAAGAGGTTCTGTTCCAGTCTGGTTACATGAACATCATTTGTGTTAATCCTCATCACAGGGGGGAACAAGTTGACAGGTTTTGTTTGTAGTTATGAAATTACCACCAAAAAGTATTACTATATATAATTATATTCCAATGACTGAGATCGTTGGTGTCTAAAGACCATTTTCTGGTGATTCCTACAGAGCCTGTGGTCCAGGTGGCCTTCACAGATCACAAACAGGTGGACTGTTTGCATAAGACCGTCAATATTTAGCTCACTAAACAAACTTGTCAAGGGCCTGGAGTGAGATGGATGAGGCTGATGAGTGCTAACAGTCTACCTGATGGTGATATTCAAAGGTAACTATTGAAATGATTCTTTGAATTACTATGGTACATGGTACATGGTTGGATTAGTGTGCTGCTATAACGGCCTCCGCCCTTCTGGATTCAGCTGCCGTAAAGCTTGAGGCACACTGTTGTCTATGCATAAGTTAATGCTGTAGAATGTGAAGAACGGTTGAATATTTGTGGAAATACGCTTATTTGCTTTCTTTTGGGGAGTAGTATGAGAAGATTGATACCACTCACTGTCAGGGTGTGGTTAGCGTAGCATGAAGACTGGAGACAGCTCCGACCTTAAAGCTCGGGTTGGTTTTCTTCAAAAATGATTTGTTTAGATCTGTTCAAAGTCTCTAACATTCCAATCAAGCCAGCATTGCCTGTCTACTTATATACCATTCGACCTGATCGCACCGATTGGTCGTCACCGGAGTCTTCCACAAGCTGCTAGCGTGTGATTACTAACACTAGTCATGTCCGCTGTTTACGTTCATTATCATCATTGAGGGTTAGGGTCAGGCCTGATGGGATGGGCTGTCAGCGTTGACGACTTGGGGACTTTCTCACTCTAGATTTTGCGAGTTTTGGAGCTAATGCTGCGAGCTACTTTCACTGGAAAACAGTTGGCAAAACTGGGCTTGATTGTTTTAAATGTAGCATACTCTTGCTGGTTTTTCAACATTACCAACCCTAGTTTTAACGGCCAGACATTAAATAGATTTTAGGCTTTTCATTCAACTTTTAGAAAGAAAGAATGCCCAAACCATGTGAACAGACCAAGATGTATATGGACACATTCTATTTTTTTTATTACAAAATAGGTTTGTACACTAACCTTCCTGTTAACATCTTTTATCCTATCTACAAGGCGTTATGACTAGGTAATAAGTTAGTTAACAGAGTTTGCTATAATTAGCTATAACTGATTTTATAGGAAAAGTCACAGCCTGAATCCTACAGAAGCTGTGTGTTAACTCAGAGTAATGATGAAATGATCAGTCCGATCACGAGACTCTCACATTCTTACAGTCATGACTCCTCCTCGACTCATCAAGCGGCTTATTACAGAGTGTCTCTCTGCTCGAAAATAATCTTGTCTTAAATGATTAGTAGCTGATAGTGGCCCATCACTGAGCTTGAAGCTGGGGAGAGGACCACAGCTGTGGAAAACATCCTGCGTGGTACCAGTCCCAAAGACCCCGCGACCCAAGGACTTCAACAGCTTCAGGCCGGTGACGTTAACATCCCACCTGATGAAGACGCTGGAGAGGCTGGTCCATCTCCGCCCCCTGGTGAGCTCATCTCTGGACCCACTCCAGTTCGCCTACCAATCTGTCATCGGGGTGGATGACGCTCTCATCTACCTGCTACACCAGGGGTCTTCAACGTGTTTCAGGCCAAGGACCCCCAAACGGATAGAGATGGAGCAGGGACCCCCGACTATATATATTGTATAACATTGTGTTTTATATTAAACTGGGCCTAGTGCCATGTATAAACATACCTCTTTATTGTGCATTCAATACTAAGCTATTCAGATAATACACAGGTTCATATCTTCATGTTTTATATTAAACATGAAGCTACAGTGAGTAGGGGGGCCGTGACACTGACATTCATAAACATACCTTGTCAACTGATACCAAAGCCAATATCAACATTGTCTGTTAATTGCATGATAATCATACAAGCTATTCAAAGTGATGTTTTCATTTTAAACATGAATGTGGAAACATAAATGAGTGATGGCCTATTAGTGCCACTGCCATGCATAAACATACCTGTTATCTTACAATACTGAACTATTAAAATAATGGACACATTCATGTTTGGGGAAAAAAAATAAAAATTACAATTCTTTTTATTTTTTAAATTGTCTAATCAACCAAAAATTTCGCGGACCCCCTGTTGAAGACCTCTGTGCTACACAGATGCCTTTCTCACCTGGAAAAGGCTGGAAGCACTGTGAGAGTCATGTTCTTTGATTTCTCCAGTGCCTTCAACACCATCCAGCCTCCTGAGGGACCAGCTGGAGCAGACCGGGGTGGACCACCTCCTCACTGCATGGATCCTGGACTACCTCACCAACCGCCCACAGTATGTGCGGATACGGGAGTGTGAGTCTGACCTGGTGTCCTGCAGCACGGGGGCCCCACAAGGAACCGTTTTAGCTCCATTCTTCTTCACCATCTACACCTCAGACTTCACACACAACTCTCCTAACTGCCACCTGCAAAAGTTCTCCGACGACTCTGCAATCGTCGGCCTCATTTCTGCCGGTGATGACGGGGAATACAGGGAACTGAACCAGGACTTCATAGGATGGTGCCAGCGGAACCGCCTCCAGATCAACTCTGGTAAAACCAAAGAGCTGGTGGTGGACTTCACTCTCCTCCGGTACCAGTGAACATCCAGGGAAAGGACATTGAGATGGTGAGATCTTATAAGTACCTGGGTGTTCACTTGAACAATAAACTGGACTGATCACACATCTGCACTTCATAAAAAGGGTCAGAGCAGACTCTATCTGCTGAGGAGACTCAGGTCCTTTGGAGTGCAGGGAGCTCTCCTGAGGACCTTCTTTAACTCTGTGGTGGCATCAGCCATCTTCTATGGAGTGGTCTGCTGGGGCAGCAGCATCTCGACAGCAGACAGGAACAGACTCAACAGTGTGCTGGGGTGTCCACTGGATACGGTGGAGGTGGTGGGAGACCGGAGGAGGATGATGGCTAAGCTATCATCCCTGATGAGCAACACCTCCCACCCCATGCGGGACGCCCTGGCAGCTCTGTGCAGCTCCTTCAGCCACTAGCTGATTCACCCCCGCTGTGTGAAGGAGAGGTACCGCAGGTCCTTCCTACATATACATATATATGTATATATATATACATATATATATATACATATATATATACATATATATATATATAGGAGGAGAGGTACCGCAGGTCCTTCCTTCCTGCTGCTGTCAGGCTGCACAACCAGCTGCTGCCAGTAGACCATCAAACACCAAACACACTAATAATCTGTGTAATAATTACTCTGTGCAATACACAATACTCTGTCTGTATATATAATATTATTTTTATTGAGTTTATTGTTTATTTTTTTGTACTTGTTTGTACTTAGTTGATATTCTTTACTGTTTAATATTCATATTACTTGTCGCTCTTGTTTTTCACTCTATCTTGTGTGTACTGTCCACTTGCTGCTGTGATCCTGTAAATTTCCCCACTGCAGGACTAATAAAGGATTATCTTATCTTATCTTATCTTATCAAAGCCACATGACAACACAGGTATTCCTTAAACACACACACACACACACACTCATGTCTGAAGGCAGAGACAGTAGTAAATGTGACACGCTGCTCAACGTTGTTAAAGAAATTAGTTAATCTCCAGGCAGGGGTCACGCAGTCACCTGTAAAGAAGTTAGATGACGCTGAAAACAAAGAGGCCACCGACAGCAGGGATTAGTGTGTGTGAGGATTTCATGGTATGGATGTGTGTGTGTGTGTGTTGAACAGGTGGAACAGAACCACCATTGATTATAGATGTTTAAGAATGAAAAGCCTAACTTCAACTGTTTGGAAAAGGGCAGGACTTTCAAAAAATACTTGGTAGGTAATTGGATGAACCATCTGTCAATCAAACCCTCACCGAAGCAAGAAATCCCAATTCACCCGTGTTGGCAGTCGACCTGAATGGGTCAGTGAGAGAATGTGGGTCAAACACGGGTCAGTCTTGGTCAACCGGTGCTTTTATGTGGGAAGTGAACTTTGGTATTATTTATCGGTGGTATTGGCGATTATTTTGCCACTGCTCTTAAACAACACTGTAGCGTTGTGGTCATGGGCTGCTCCGCTTGTAATTGTTAACAAGTACATGAAGATGCAATGCCATTGACGTCCGCTGGACTCGGGCTCCAAAGAAATCACTGGCTCAAATTGACTTTGATTCAAAAAGCGTCAATTTCTCAGTGGTTATGGTCCCAATAGCTACATTGAGCCCCTGTTTCTGCTCCGTTAACAATCATTTTAAGGGACTATATGGCAGAAAACATTTTAAAAACTCAATGTCTCTTTCCAGAAATCATGACCCAGTTACTGCAGATAAAGACCTTGTGAGAAGTTTCATGTTGATATAGGGTATATATATACCCTATATAGGGTATATATATACCCATATATACCTATATAGGGTATATATACCCTATATAGGTTTATATAGGTGTGTATAGGGTATATATAGGGTATATATACCCTATAGGTATATATACCCTATATAGGGTATATATACCCTATATAGGGTATATATACCTATATAGGGTATAGGGTATAGGTATATATATATATATAGGGTATATATACCCTATATAGGGTATATATACCTATATAGGGTATATATACCCTATATAGGGTATATATACCCTATATAGGGTATATATACCCTATATAGGGTATATATACCCTATATAGGGTATATATACCCTATATAGGGTATATATACCCTATATAGGGTATATATACCCTATATACCCTATATAGGGTATATATACCCTATATAGGGTATATATACCCTATATACCCTATATAGGGTATATATACCCTATATAGGGTATATATACCCTATATAGGGTATATATACCCTATATAGGTATATATGGGTATATATATACCCTATATAGGGTATATATATACCCTATATAGGTTTATATACCTATATAGGGTATATATACCCTATATAGGGTATATATACCTATATAGGTATATATACCCTATATAGGGTATATATATATACCCTATATCAACATGAAACTTCTCACAAGGTCTTTATCTGCAGTAACTGGGTCATGATTTCTGGAAAGAGACATTGAGTTTTTAAAATGTTTTCTGCCATATAGTCCCTTAAAATGATTGTTAACGGAGCAGAAACAGGGTATATATACCCTATATAGGGTATATATACCTATATAGGTATATAAAACCTATATAGGTATATATATCTATATAGGTTTTACTTCATACATTGTTACACATGCTTTTATGGTTCTGTATTACTAAAACTTTTGGTTCATTAAACATAAACTACACATGGAAGTGTTAGCAAGGGGGTGAAAAAAATGTGTAACTAACTATAAATGCATATGATTTATGTTTGCTATTTTTATGAACTACTGTTTAAGTACCGTGCTTGTCCTAGGGGTCCGCGCTGAGAATCTGAGCATGCTTTTTTAATGTATGGCTGGATTAATAAAGCCAGATAGGTTTCTGAAGGAGACTATAAAAAAGTGTCATAAAAGCCCCAACATTTGTCAATAAAAGAAAGTGAGGGAAAGGCCTCCAGATGGAAGCTGGGATGGCGGCCTGACTGGGGTTTAATGAGAGATATTTCTGTGGGATTTCTGCACTAATTACCTTCCCCAACATCTCAGCCCAGACCGCCAGCCTCTCTCCCCTACTGTTTCATCAAACGCTCTAAAAGCCCCCAAGAATGTAAGATTGGGCATCACACTACCCAAAAGCATGGGAAATATGTTCCATATGACGAGACGATGGCTGAGAAGTTACGAAGTTTACTAAGCTTCCAATGCAACAGTATTCCATTCCTTTGGCGAACGACTCCTTTTATATGATACACCAACAAGGATTAATTGTTAAACCTGTTTAAATCATGGTTTAACTTTAAATCATGTTGCACCAAATGAAGAAAGAATAACTCTTTAAATGTCACTTTAGTTTTCGCTCTAAACCTAGATTCAATTCAATTCTGTTGCACGAAAACGTTAAACTACAATTTAAACTGTGATCCGGTACTAACTTTGAATTTACTTACTGAGCTCTTAAAATGTCTTTCTCCACATGGATTGAGCTGAATAATCAAGTTCCTTGAAGAAAGTTAAGACTTTTTTGCTGCTGAATTTCTCTTGTTCAGCAAGGAAGCTATTCTGGAGCTGAACAGGAACATTGGACCAACAGGCAGTCTCTATTGTCCCTATTGTGAAAAAAGGTTTTTCATCACTGTGCTGTCAGTTTGTATCTTCAATATTTTTGGCCATATGGCTCCATTAACTCGGCCAACAAGTTTTTCTCAGAGGAGAAGTTAGACCTTCTCTGCCGGTAACGTTAACAACCTCTTTTATAGCCTACTCACTAGGTCCCGAAGGCACCCATTTTTATTTATTTATCTATTTTAATTTGAGTAAGCAAGCATCATATTGATTGAAGTCTTTGATTTTGATTTAAACTTAGATTTACTAAACAGAGATTAGTTTTTAATTGTTCAACCCAGCCTCAGTGATTAAAATGCTGATGAAAATGTTTCTATTATAAATGTGCATTTATGGGTGGACACGTTTAAGTTAGCTAAGCTAAGGAAGCGATCTCTACCTGTGTCACGGTGTCTTGGTTGAGCTATATACCTCACAACTGCAATGTCCAATTCCTATTGTCTATGACCACATTAACTGTTTCCTACAACGTCAACTATCAAATAATGATTCAATGGAAAAAGAAAGCTGCACGAGTCCAGGGTGAGAGTTTTTGTATTTAGTCCATTAGAGGGCGCTGAACACAATCTCCCTGGTTTTGTTGCTGAAGCTGCATATCAGAACCAATCCAAACTCTTTGGTGAATCTTCATATCGGGACGGTAACATGTAGAAGTTTTTGTAAACACTGTGGCAGAAACACATGTTCGCTGTGCTACAGCTGTTCTGTGAACATGCTAACAGACACACGCAGACTGCTGCTGTTCAAAGTAAACAAGAAAATAGTAATAATGTCTTAGAAATAATATTCTGACTGTAAACGTCTCCCGAATGTGAGGCGCTGTCGCTCCCCTAGAACTCTGTCCAAGACGACGTCGGCCAAAAGCACCACATTATCCCCACCTGGTAACCCAATATGTTTCCAAACAAGTAGACAAACGGATGTCATTGGTCTGTCTGAATCCAGAACATGTAAAGGGCGGAGGTTTGTTAGTGGCCCGTCTTTTCGTCATTCAATATAACAACTTTGCATTTAGAAATCGCTAGGCAGAAATCTCTGATTGTCTGGTATCGCAGGACAATTAGGGGGAGGCATGAGGCTTCACCTACCGACCCCCCTGTCCCGACACAAAGGGGACTGGTTACAGTGAGACCTCCTGTGGTGGTCCTTGTCATAGTAGAGCTGGATCAGTCTCTGATGCACAACAGAGCAGCATCAGCATCCTGTCCACCTTTGAATACTTTGCCAAATATTGTAGATAGATAGTAGATAGACTGTAGACCTTTTGTTTTTGTTGTACCTCAGCGGTAACCCCTACTCTTTAAAAAACATCACCTTGTTTTAGGCTTCAAGAGTAACTCTAAACGGGCTGCAATGTAATCGCTCGGGGCAACTGAGAGTCTCAGGTTATGATTATTAGAAGTGTCTGACAACATTATGGAAACAACAAAGAAATGAAATGTTTCTCTATACCTATTGCTTGATCCGTTAGAGAGGAGATGCCGGTGTTGTCAGAGGTTGTTGAGCTACAGAAAGCAAAGCATTAGTGTTATCTAAAAGTTGTTCAATGTTGTGGCCGAATATTTAGCTGATTTCAAGGTCACCTCTTAACCAATCAGCTCCCTGGAGTCCTTACTCTCAAAAGATCCTGATTTACAGAAAAACACTATCTTCATTTTAGAGAAGAAGAGTGCTAAGAGTATTATTGCATTCCAGCGTAATGAATATAAAATACCTCTTTGGCCCTATAAATAAGAAATTAAACCTGGGGTTACATATTAATTGCACTTCAATTTTCAGGATGTACAGGTGTTCCTTTAATATATATATATACGCGTTATGAATGTTGAACAGCTCAAAGGAAATCAAACTACTGGCCCTGCTTTGTGTCTGCCAGTCGGAGGGCAGCCCTACTCCTGTGGGCCGTTCCTCTGATGTGTGATCAGGACTGCAGTATTTTCATGTTGAGATGAAAGAGCGCAGTGTTAAGGTTCAAAGAAACAGGACAAGGTAAGCCCAGGGCTTGTGCAGGCCCGATGAATAGAGAACAAGAACAGCTGCCTTTGATGGATTCTTGGAATTGATGCTGAAAAATACCCGATTACAATCGGAGATGCATTTTTTACAATGCGTATAGTAGTGTCTTCAGCAGGCACAAGCCTGACGGATGTGGTGATGATATCAGTCTACCCCTGATATCTTCTACCTTATGGGACTTTAAAAACATGGACACGGTATACTGCTCCTTTAAGAAATGTGCTATGTTAGTTTTTAACTATTAAAACTATAAAAAAATGAAGTAACATTATCAACAGAATGTAAAGAGGCTAGAGCGTTGACGTAATGTTTCAGACGTCTATGTGTTGCAGAGATATCTACTGATATGAGCACACGAACCAGCTGGTGAAATGATGCACATTGCACCTTTTAAAACATGTTAGTTTAATGTAACATCATCAGCTTCCCTGCTTCGTGTTGTCGCCCTGTCCGGTTTAACTGGTTCCAGATCAGCCTCAACTTCCCTTTACAATTTGAGTGAAGAGCTTCCTAACCACCTTCTTCCTTATCACAGTCAAATGGTCTGTCATGGCTACATTTTGTTTAGATTACAGTTTTTAAGGCAAGACCTTTATACATCTGCACTTCTCCAAGAGAGGGCGTTCTTTTAATTTGTGTTACTGTATTAAAGGTACTCCCCTTTAATGTGCTGCACAGGACCTTTCAAGTTCTCCTGCTTTTTGAGGGGGATTGTAAATGACTCATATAACCCGACGAAAGACTTAAATAGCTTATTGGTTCGTTTTCTGGCCACCAGAGTAAGACTGTGGTCAGAAAGACCAGTTAGCATATTAAATGATTTTAAGATTCATTCCACTCTGTTGCTACATATTGGATCAGTTGAAATGACTTACTCTTGTGGGCCTCTGATCAGCTGGGTGAGGTCAGAGTTATCCGTTATGTGCTGGAGGTTCTATCTAAAATCCCTTGTTCTCTCAATTAATGTCCCATAACTGTTACCTCTTCCAAGAAATTCATTTCTCAAATGTATCCTCGAAGCTGTTTGAAGAGAGAAGACAAATGACAAAGGAACAGAAGCCAACTGTGGTGGGAGGATGATATTCCAACCAATGTAATCCAGTTCATCACAGTTTGACCCATGGATTTTATTACACTGGAATCACATCAATCAGAACTCCGCCTCCTTTTGAGACCATATAATCGGGCACTTTTCATGCTGCTGTTGGAGCACTTTTAGGAAATCTAAATGAGAGTCCAACGAAACATGTTGGACTTGATCACTCAATGCTTTGTGTAATGGTTGCCATTGTATTGTTTATGGCATAACTTGTTTACTTTTTCTCAGACCAATGTCATACTTGGGAATTTATTAAAGTTGCATTTGTTAGTCATATATTATTTAATTTTGTACAAGCAGGGACCTGTAGACGTTTCATGCCGATTCCCTTTTTGTTAGAATGCTACCAATGTTGTTGTGTTTGTCTGTATTGTACTTTGCTATGATGTTATTCCACATGCTGTGCTTGCTATTGTTTTACAGCAGTCCGTCCTTCTTTGGTACTTGCTGTCGTTTCCCTTTTCCCAAATAGCTGAATGTCACAGTTCCCCAACATTGATTGGAGGTTTAATCAGATCATCTGTTGCTGTGCAGGGTGTGGGGGACTGACTCCTAATTAAGAATTGAGAGCAGCTTGGTGCATTTACCCTTTTAGCCAATCAGAGTGTGAAGAAGCTCTTTGAGTTTAAGAGAGTTGGGGACCTGCACACCCAGGAAGTTCTGATCTTTCATTGACTTAATGGCTCATTTTAGCAGACACATCCAGAAACTCTGCTCATTAGGCCAGTTGGAGACTTCTTTGCTGTCTTAACTTTTCCATTTGAGGGAGATTTTGAGCATACTGAAACCTAGCTGGAGTGAATATTAAAGAACACCATTCTACTGGGTTACCTGCATCAGGGCAGACCTTAGTGCTCTACCTGCAAGAGTTTGTGATTGCCTAAAGATAATCTATTTTGTTTATTGGTTAATTTCCATTGAAACCCTCTTTGTAGACATTTAATTATTATCAACGAGGCATTTTTTCATTATTAAAGAGGCATTTTACTTTAATTGAAGAGGCAGTTTTTTAACTGTGAAGGCACTTGTTGAATTTGTTTCTCCAAGTAAATATTTCTTATTTATTTGGAAGTGGTTTCTCAGGCTTCTTCCCGATCAGCTGAAATCTGGGGAATCGGTTCCTTCCCCGTTTTATGTCAAGCAACATGGTTTCTATTGTGTATTTTCTCGTCAATAATGTGTGTCTAACAGTAGCAACAAGTTAATAATGGTCATAGCATTTTGTGGCTCAAGTTAGTGTCGCGTCACTTTGTCTTTTTGAGACAGTTGGAAAGCATGGACCCATCAACATCCCAGCAGGCTTTCAAGTAACTACAATTTAAACCCATTATCATCATTATTAGATGCTTAGAGAAAACTCTCCGGTGGAATAAAGACGGAGAAAACACACGGTGGGTGGAAGGATAACCCTAAACCCAACCCTAGGAGAATGGGTAAAACAAACACGACTTGCAACAAGCAGACCATCGTGTCCAAAAGTTTAGTTATTTTGAAGTTATGCGACGAGGTACTTAAGTTAAGCCATACTATGATTGTCCTCAACCTTCGTGATTTCATTGCATAAATGTAAAGTCTTGTTAGCCATCGGTAGCCCTAACTAGCCTCAAAATCCAAGGCAACAAGCAAGGTTCATTTCGTTGTACAAGATCTAACCATATCTTGACACAAGACCGATAAAAGACCGCCGTGTGTTGCATCCATTGCGATGTTGACTTCATTTTCTGTAATTTTGTTTATGTGCACCTGTAAAACAAAATGCTATCAACTGCCCTAACCCTGCAATGAATCCTACACTCGTGTGTGTGTGTGTGTGTGTGTGTAGGTGTGTGACAATGTGACATGTTTTTTGAGAAATGGTGGTGATGGAATCTATCACATTTGTCTTCTCCCCTAATGTCCTAATGTGTGTAAAAAATACTGCATTGGGTGAACTAAGCTCAGACGAAGATCATCTCAAATGTGTCCCACTGAAAATCAGTTTTTGTTTTGCTTCGTGCCATTGAGTCTTTTGTCCACCGTCAAGAAAGAATACTGTTAATTCACTGATGAAACCTTCTCTTAACGCATGCCATCTAGGAACTAACACAACTCCTTCAGCTGTGCAGGTCCATGAACAAAACACTGGGTAGTCCTGCTCAAGTTGTGCAACCGTCAGCAACAAAAGCGCCGTGGGACTTTTTATTTTGGATGTGCCTGGGAAAACGTGAAAAGCACACTGAGAAGCCCGACCTCCATACTGCCTCCTTTTAAGCCCCAATTTGATAGAGACTGTGCCAAAGTTGGAATGAAAAGCTCATTTTGCCTCTTCCTCTGCACAGCAAAGTGCCCAGAAACCCCTCCAAGGTCTCCTCTTGATCCCAGCGCTCTGTTTTATTGAAAAGGCAATATGCTTAGGACAATGGCTGGACCTGTTTGGCTTAGGATATAATGCTTTTATTATTTAGACAGCAAGCTGCATGAGAGCAGTGGTGTGTTCCACCAGTAAGGTTCAATACATACACCTACTCATCCAGTGGTTCTGGTATGTGGCTGCTTCTCCAGGACCACTCAGCCTTAGAAATAACATTGATGTACTTAACATGTTTGGTTCATTAAGACACACACATAGTGATAGTTTGCAACTAAACATTAAGGTCTTAATACCCAAGGTAAGAACATTACAAAATAAATAGACCTTTTTGTATTGAGTTACCAAATTAAAAGAATAATCTGTGATCAAAAATTCCAAAAGAAAGGACCCTTACAGCTTTCTATCAGTCTCAGAGCCAAGGAGAAGCTTCCAGGTGTTGACCTGCACAGCTGAGGCCTGCTGATGAAAACAAAACCAACGTCTCCTGATTTTGCTGCTTCAAAATATGAAAAAAAAAATGAATTGCAAAATAATGGACTTTTACTATGAAAATCTGATAGGGAAGTGTCACCAAATTAGCAGAGCTTTGTAAGCAGCTATTCTTCAATAAAACCAGTCTACTGATACTGCAGAGAGGAAGAGCAAGCTCCAAAAACAATGGTGACTCTTATCGTGAAGAATTCATAGGAAATGAAATGTGTTTTCCACCATTTCACCGCCGCAAAATATATCCGATCACTATACACTATCCAGGTTGAAGTGTCAAGTGTGGACATAACGGGGATACATATACGTCCCTATATATATATATATATATATATATATATATATATATATATATATATATATATATATATATATATATATATATATATATATATATATATATATATATATATATATATATATATATATATATATATATATGGACACAGCTGAGTTACTATCTGGTGCATTTTATCACAAAAGTCACATTAAGAAGATATGTATAACCTCGCCCAGAGTGTATTTTAATTCCTTAGTTGCAATAATTATTTTATATAATGCCTTATTTTAGAAGATATTATATACGTGTCATTGTTTGTATTAAATCTATGCAGGAACGACATAAAAAAAGTATCCGTTTTTTTAATGGCATGGCTGAATATTTGACAATGTGGATGAGACATGAGATCAGATCACAACACGCCAAAGGTAAATCTTTTCTTTTTCTCTGTAGGGTTCTTTCCATAATGTCACCTATAATAACAATCTGAGCCTGTCAGTGGCCAAACTAACACTTTTAGTGGACGCACATTTGCGGTGAGGAGTTGCCCCGAGTGATTACATTGCAGTGATTACATTGCAGTGATTACATTGCAGTGATTACATTGCAGTGATTACATTGCAGCCGGTTTGTCAGCTGCAGCATTGTTGTTCCCATTAGTCACTTCGACAGAAATACATGAGGATTTAGGTCCAGGTTGAAAAATACCAATGCCACCCTTTAAACATTGCCATGTGTAGAATATTGTACAAAGGAACAACTGACTACGCTCCCATTGCATGGAGTCTGGGCTTTAGCAGACTTGTCCAATATCAAAACTTCTTATCTGGTGAAAAGAGAGTGCTGACCTTGTACACAGTCTAACAAATGACAACAACAAAATATCAAAGTTATCTGATTCTTTTTTTTTTTTTAAATCTCGGCTGCTTTGTCGGGTTGGGTGGTCACAGCGTCTGTATTTACACCTGGATTTTATGTGTCTGCGCTCTATCTAATTCAATCACCCAGAACACGGCTTCAAATGAGCTGAGGCTTTAGCCTCTGCAAACAGGAGGCCAATAAAGCGTGAGAGGAATTTATGCATGCCTACGGGCCATGTGTGTCGAAAATCTCACGTTCTGCAAGCGCTGCTACATTTCAATGAATCCGTTGCTGAGCCTACGCTGGTACTCCCACTGAAAGGTTGAACAGCCATGTGTTCATAGAGGGGCGACCTCATTACAGGAGAGAGCCAACTACATGACGTGGAATCACTCCTAAACACAGTGATTATTAGTATTCTTTTGTAAATCAAGTGTGTGTTTAGATCTGCTGACGTCTCGTAGCGCGTGTCCTCACATGCTCCGGCTCTTTGGAAGAGGTGAAAAAATGGTTTTCACGCAGGCCGAGCACGCACACACGCACGCACGCACGGGACTAACTTTTACAATACGTTACATGGTAGCAGGGTGTTGTGTAGAAACACTTAAGTGGTGCCCCTCTCTCCCACACGGAGGTCGTGCATGTATCTCGCCCTCTCTCCTCTCATTCAGTAGGTATAGCACGGCTGCTTGTAAAGTCCTCCCACTCAAACATGACTTTCAGACTGGCATGCTAATTGAAAACAGCACTGTTACACTGCTTCCTGCCTTTTCAACTGCCTCATATAGACACCGACACATACACACTATCAACCACTCTCCCTCACTCAACACACATACGCTATATGCTGCAATAGCTTGGAAATAGCATTGTTAGCTGCACAATAAACCCGTGCTTTATACCCAATTTCGCAATTGAAAATATAGAGACTGTGTGTTCTCTGCTCCACTGCGTACCTATAAAGTCAGGCCTCTTGTGGGATGGAGATAGGAATGAATAAAAGGCTGGATTTGCCAGGATGCTATTTCCATGACGATACTGAATAAGAGGAGTTGACATCCATCCAGGACGATGCGAGGTGGCAAACAGCTTCTTAGCTTCCGCTGAGGTGATGTTTTCTTGTTGTTGTTGTTGTTTACTGCTGTAAAGCAACATGTGTCACACACCGCAATGCTCTGCTAATGGTGTCATACACTTTATAATAACTACACACTATGAAGCATTAGTTAAGTATGAGTAAACACTTAATTCATCCTTTATAAAGCATTGTTCCTACATTAACACTCATTGGTATGCAGTTCATAACAGTTATAAATGTTTTATTCTTGATTAATAAGCTCGTCTATTATGTGTTTCATGATTGTGTTTTCATACTTTATAAATGAAGTATTATATATATTACAAACCAATCATTAAGGAGTTGTAGATGATTAATAAGATCATTTATAAAGTGTAAGTAAATGATTAAGAACTTATTTAGATGTACATTATTCATGCAAAACATTTGTAAATATACGACTGGAGCTAACCAGGAGCTTTGCATATTAGTTTACATTTACTTATTTAATTATTAATTTCATACCAAGCATATCGATCTCATTCACTCCACTCACATGAACAGATAAATGATCATCTAACATTGTCGTTATCGTACAGTTAGTGTCACGGGACATGGTGGAGGACTCAACGCAGACCAGGCAGAGTAGCGTTAGGCAGGTATTCATTGAACAAATAATAGGAATGGTTACCAGCACACAACAGGGAGTCCAAGCACAAGACAAGAGACGAGGGGGAAATCCAGCAGGAACGAGACAACGAGGGGGAAATCCAGCAGGAACGAGACGGGGCAGGCAGACGGGGAAACCGGGAACAGGACGAGTAAACACGGACGGGTAGACATGAAGCAATGATCTGGCCAGGAGTGACTGAGAGGCAGGAGTTTATAAAGTGTTTTGAACAGGTGAGGGGAGTTGTGCTGATGGATTCAATGGATAAGATGAAATGGTTAAAATAATTTTAGCTAGAATTTAGGTTACACAGGAGTCCTGTCTTCGAGATTCAACCAGAGCTGCACAGCTATCGCTGGGTCTATGTGTTATGTTCTCATTCATTAGACAGATGGTACGATCAAACAGTTTGCCGATGTACTGCAAGAAATGCAAAGCACCGTGAGCTAGCATGTGTCTTGCTGTCAGATAGCCAGATGCAGAGAGGCATTCAGAGATGCTGTCACTGTCTTACTTATTACACCGCAAAATACCTCCACTAAGCTGGGCCCGGGTCGGTTTCAACGCACCCCCCTTCGGCTGTCTTCAATTTACTACATACTACATACTCAATCAGTATGTAGTGCATACTGCCAACTAAATGAATGATTCAGTGTGATTTTACCAGCAGACTGTTTCACCACGTAGCGATCGCAGCATTATTTTGTTAAACTGACCACACACTGAGAATTGAAACAGGAAGAGTGAAAGGTGGATCTTTCCATTCTAATATAATGCTGGATAGGTTAATGAGTAATAAAGCACTTTATTTAGATTGTGAGAAGAATCTGTAATGTAACCAGTAACATCTCTTTGGCAGGTAAATGTATTAGTACAATGTTGTCCTCTGAAGTAAGAGTACATCGCAATACGACACAGTAAAAGTATTCAAATGTTTACTTCAAGTAAACCGAGTGAAAGAGAAGCACAATGTACGTACATCTTCCTAAATCATTGTTAAGGTGGAGCTTTCAATTTACTGGTTAGTTAGTCAAATGAATAATAATTCACCATATTTCAATTATTGTCACGGGGCATGGTGAAGGACTCAAGTGCAGACCAGGCAGAGTAGCGTGCAACGAATATTTATTTAACAAACAACACAGGAAACTCACAGGACATAACAGGGGATCCACGGACAAGACAGGAGACGAAGGGGATAATCCAGCAGGAACGGGCAGGCAGACGGGAAAACCGGGAACAGGACGGGAAAACCGGGCAGGAAGGCATGAAGCACATGGGGTAATGATCTGACTGAGAGGCAGGAGTTTAAGTAGTGACTGAAACAGGTGAGCAGGTGAGTAGTGAGCTTGATGAGGTGACAGTGGAAGACAGGTGCGCTGAATGAGGGAGTGCTTGATTAGTAACCAGAGACAGGTGAAGGGAGGAGCTACAAGAAGACACAGGAGGCAAAGCCTAATCGTGACAATTATTATATATTTTGAGAGTAAAATCTGAATCTGCAATGTACCTAGTCTCTCTATCCAGTAAAAGTATTACTACAATGTTTTCCTCTGAAGTAGAAGTACACAATAAGTACTATACATTTGAGTTAGTGCTTTTGTAAATTATTTCAGGGTACAACGAGTTATAGTAACACAATCATCTTCATATCTAAACATGAACAGTAACGTCTGGCCCTGTTTTAATCATAGTCATATACCAACAACAGTGGAAAAGCTTCTTAGTTCCTTACAGAAATAATGTCAGTTTCAGTCATTGAGATACGTGTAGGAAATTAAAATAGAACTCAAGCTAATATACATTTTTATTGACCAAACTAAGTTGATTATCTTTTTCCCCAGATAACGACTGTTTACCTCAAGTGTAAAAGGGTGTTTTCATCCAAACATCACACACAAGACACGTTCTTCTCTCCAGAGACTTATATATATATTTATAGCACCTTAGCGACCATCCACAGAAGCTCTGAAAGTTACGGAAACACCGATTTTCTGTGTTCTGACAGGACTACTGAAAGTGTGTGGCCGAGATTTATTTGCTTGTTTGCAGGTTTTCACCTGCCTCAGCAAGTCGTCTCCGAACACTCCACCAATGTTCCAGAACGCTGCTGTGGTGGCTGTTGACCATGTCCAGCAGGACGACTCGCATCGCTCCTTTCTCATCAAGCAAGTTCTGCTCCATGCTTATATCACCAGGAGGTCACTGAGGTCTTCTGACCCACCTACATTAGATCACATTATTACATTAGATCTGCTCTCTGTTGAGGGCTTTATAAAAAACAAACAGCTGAAGACTCATTTATTTAAGCTGGCTTTTTGTGTCACCTCATGTTGTCTAGGGTTTTGTAATAAAGGTCTGTTGTTGCTTTTGTTTTATGGTCTTAAGGTCCTACTTTACACCTGTGAATCACCTTTTGGACAGCCAACCGACTTCACAGTATATGCAATCATGACACGACGTGATCTCATCCCCAGTCATCATACTTTGCCCCCGATGCCTTTCTGCTTGATATCTTGACTCTGATGGTTCATGCGTGGTTAGCGTTGGAAACGGCGGTGGTTGAGTTTCGACAACAAAACCGACGGGGTTGGAAAAAACATCGTGGTTTGGTTTTAAAATACCCACACTAACGTAAGCATAACATATCCGTAAAAATCACGTAACTTTTGGTTTCACACCGGACACGAATCCCCTCTCAACCCATCTACTTGTAATTTCAAATGGTGCTTTACCTGAACTTAATAAGTGGGAAGCAGCTGGGAAGCAGCTGGGAAGCAAGAAGTGGATTGGTGGAGTATTTACGGTGCGTCATCAGTACCCTGCTGAGATGGAATCAGTGCTGTGAGTTTCACTGCAGACTGTTAGTTTTGGATGGACCGTGTTGTCGACATCACTGCAGAGGGAGTGCCAGCATGTGTGACTTCAAACAAAAACCCACGCACACACCCAGTTCCTTCAGTTAGTCACAGTCATTCATCTTTTAACAGAGGTGAAGTGTTAGACTGCTGGTGGACAAAACTGATTGGGAGATTGATCACATGATGACAATTAATCACCAAAACGAAACCACCCAGACTGTCCTCATTAAAGGCACAATGAGTAGGATCGGGTGCAGTATTGTAAGCACAACATTCAAAGTTGGCCTCTCTCCCAGGTCAACAACACCAGAATCTCAAGCTCCCTGACCACGGTTAAGTTTAGGGAGATCACTGGCGGGTGAAAGCCAACCCCCAGATTCAATCTGGTTTTGGAGAGAGCTGGCGTTGGCATTTTGCCTCGCTACATTTGCATGTTTTTGATGCTGTGTCCGCTATTTTTGTAACTTCCTTTTGGAAGAGTGCTTACGATCTGGGACCTGGTTGCTCCATTTTATAGATGTTGATGCCCAGAAAAGTCCCAAACAAGAAAATACAGGCAGAGGGCAGGGCCACTGGAGATACAGGCACCGCCACACACTTCTAGTGGGTCATAAGCAGTGGCGGGCCGTGTATTTAATACCCGGGCCTTCAGTGCTGTCCTACTACAGTTGAACCACCTCCTAATAACCTCATTATGACGCCAGCAGCACGGGATGCTTCGTCATTAACGAGCAATGCATATAGTCAAAATCAATGTAATTAACACAATGACAAGAACAAACTCACAAGAACCAGTCACATATATTTATATGACAACAAAGCAGGTAGAGTAACATAAGACCCAAATAACACGATTCAACAGGCCTCTGCACAATCCAGCAAAACACGCATTCCGCCACACACTCAAGGGCACGGGCCATTGAAATATTATTCACATCAGAGGGAACAATATTAACCATATCATAAAGATGACACGATAAAAAAAATGAACACAGTAGTAACGCTACTGCATGTGTAAAAGAAAAGCAGTTCACTTACCAAAGCTGCTGTTCACTATGTAAAGACAAAGTCCATCCTCCTTTCTTTGATTACAAAGAGGTTAATACGTTTTAATGGCTGAAAATGTCCACTCGACAGAGGCAGTAGATATTGGGATTGTCACCGCCAAACATGCCAAAACACAAAAAAATGTATGTAAACGTCTTGCATATCTTTAAACTTTAACTCTACAAAGTTCTGCTAGCTAGTTTCACAACAGTCACGCTAGCCCACTGACCAATCACGCCGCACGTTAATGACGACGTACTTGTAGGCCAGCTAGAAGGCTCTGACATGTCAAAGAATACGCCCAACATGTCAAACTAAAAATCGGATTAGACAAAAGTGATTTACTGATCTTGGCAGATCTGTAATTTTAGTGAACCAACTTGCATGCAGCAGGCTTAGAAGGGCTTTCCAGACGTACCTCTCCCCAGTAACGCTTTTCAACTCCTTCTGGGGAACCCAAAGGTGTTCCCATGTCAGACGAGATATGTTATTTCTCCAGCATTTTCTGGGTCTACCCTGGGGCCTCTTACCAGTTGGATGTCCAGGGAGCATCCTGATCAGCCTGAACCACCTCAGCTGGATCTTTCGACGCGAAGGAGCAGCGGCTCTACTCCGAGCTCCCTCCGGATGTCTGAGCTCCTCACCCTATCTCTAAGGCTAAGCCCAGCCACCCTACGAAGGAAGCTCATTTTGGCCGCTTGTATCAGCGATCTCATTCTTTTGGTCACTACCCAGAGCTAATGACCATAGGTGAGGGTTGGAACGTAGACTGGTAAATCGAGAGCTTTTCCTTCCAGCTCAGCTCCCTCTTTACCACAATGGTCCGGTACAACATCTGCAGCACTGCTGACACCGCCGAAGGTCACGTTCTGAGGGAGCCAATAGAACCACATCATCTGCAAAAAGCAGGGTTGCAATTCTGAGGTCCCCAAAACAGACACTCTCCTCCCCCTGGCTGCGCCTTGAAATCCTGTCCATAAACATTAAAACAGGATCGGTGACAAGAGACAACCCTAACTGAGACCAACACGCACTGGAAACTTGCTTGACTTTTTCTGCAGAGTATCCTGACACAGCTCTCATTTTGGTCAAACAAGGACCATATGCCTTGTGGCAACAAACCAGGTACCCCATATTTATTATTGTGTATTTTCTTGATATTGGAACCATTATTCTGTAATAATAGAAACACAAATAATAAAAACTAAATAAAATAATCTGTTCATTGGTCTGTGCATAAATGTGCATATATTCATCTGGTTAAAAATAATAATTGTGATATTGAAGTGAATTCCAATAAAATCAGTTTTTATCTCAGTGTTGATAGCACTCCATATAGAAACTGCAATATTAGTAATAATTCACCTTGAAAAACTGTACTGAATTGTAAGTTAGTGTGCTTAATGTTACATTAATTGCTGCCTATGTGTAATGCTGCAGACTCTGTGAACTGAATGCTGCATCACAAACACACAAGTACCATTGTAGTTATTTAAACAAAGTGAAGGGATCATGTGTAGATCTTCATCTTTTGTATTAACTAGTTGAATGAAACAAGTCTTGGGTTAAAGAGTCTATAAATTCTTTGACTCTTTCTATTAGTAGCTCTGGTGTGAGCAGCCGCATGTTAAATGACACAGCAGCCCGTCAGTGGTTCTGGTGACCAGGAAATGTTACACAGCTGCTCCAGCATTCCTTTGACTCACTGCCACAATCTGCAGTCAGCAGACATGGAAAAAAAGGGAAAACATTATGAATTCATCCAAAACAAGCAACATATTTCCTGTTGTAACCTTTGGCTATAATTGCTTTTTATATAGACATATTTTATTCCAAATTCCATCAGATAATTCAAGTGAATAGAAGATAAGCCGGACCAGCACTGATGGTACCATGATGTGTCAGTTGCAGCACAGAGGGAATGTTTTGACTATGATCTAAATGAAGTGTAAAAAGTATGCACCAAATTTGGGCCCTTCTATCACCAATAAGTTCACCACCAAAATCTCTGCGAGGTTGGAAAATACCTGGCTGCTTTTTTCTGCAACCTTAAGTCATGGTTGAACAGTGATGCTCCCTTCCAGTAAAACAGCCTCTGGCCATCGTGACTAGAAGCTGTTGGCTTCATTCACCTGCGATTTGGTTTGGAAAATTCCATTCTGCCACAGGAAAGTAACACCAGATCAACGGGGTCCAGGCTCAGTTTACTCCTTTCGGCTGACATCAAAAACTTGCCAACATGGCACATTAGCTCCCAATAGTCTGCTGATACTTGTGCTGGTTAAAACCTCCTCGTGGTTTGGCTGGCTTTGTAGAGGTCAGATTGTTGTAGCCACTTGCTTTCTGTTTTTACATGAACAGTTAGAGAGAGCAAAGTCTTGGCTAGGTTGAATTCATTTGATTGTGTTCTGGACTTGACAACGAAGAACACTTCGAGGACACGAGGGAGCAAACCGCTGATTAAATTACTTGCAAGAAACACATTTTACTGTGTTGCTTGCTGATTAGACTCACAAGACAAGCTTCCTGGTTTTGTTGCTAAAACTGTGTGGAAACAGTTATGGTTGAAAATAAAAACTGCATAGCACAACCAATCCACAGTGTTTATGAGGCCCTTCATATAAGGTACTTGTCAACTCTGTCAAAGCAAAAACACATGCACAGATGTGTTGTTGCTATAGCTGTGCTAACTGACACACCGCTGCTTTTTAAAGTTTACATAATAAAATAATCTTGGAGAACTAATGTCCAGCCAGAAAGCGGCTCTAGAATGAGACTTGCAGTTGCAGTTTTTCCTTCTCCCTCCGGGCTCTCTCCTCCGGAGCAGCGTCCTGGACGATGTCAACCAATGACGGCACATTTTCCCCACGTGGCACCGCCGTACGTCCCCAAACACGTACATAACCGGTTGTGATTGGCCTGTCCGAATCCATGACATGTCGGGGGCGTAGGATTTTCTTTCATCTTTGCATTTAGAAATCCCGAGACAACGAGGAGGCGGTCCGATTGTCTGTTAGCGAGAATACTTGCTGATTAACTATTGTGTGCATTTATCTTTATAACGTCTACGTTGACTTACTATGTGAATGCTCTCCACCACAGCTCAGGCGTGTTCAAAAGTACCTCATGAAACAGTATGGACACAACTTAACTCCTTAATCAGCACCATTTAGAAATGCATGAATGCAAAAGCTTTCTCTATTTCAGAAGTCAGATGCATGCTGACTGCGTTGGGAACAGGAAAGAAGTGTCCACAGAGGAAACATTATCTCTTTCAAAATGCTCCTCAGGGAACAGAGCAGAAAGTGAAGCCAATGCTAAGTGCCTCAGACTTCAATTCTCAATTCTCATCGAGGAGGCGAGATTAGAAAAAGAAGTCCTATTGTAAAAAAAGAAAATGTCTCTCTTGATTTATTACCTCAGTAAACATTGTAAACATGAGTTTATGGTCTCAATCTCTAGTTTCAAGTCTTCTTCAATACAGCATGATGTTCATTTAGTACATGATGGTCCATTTAGAGTCAAACAGACCATAAAGCAGGGGATGCTTTAGGGCGGGGCTACACAGTGATTGACAGGTCTCTAGTAGACCATAAAGCAGGGGATGCTTTAGGGCGGGGCTACACGGTGATTGACAGGTCTCTAGTAGACCATAAAGCAGGGGATGCTTCAGGGCGGGGCTACACAGTGATTGACAGGTCTCTAGTAGACCATAAAGCAGGGGATGCTTCAGGGCGGGGCTACACAGTGATTGACAGGTCTCTAGTAGACCATAAAGCAGGGGATGCTTCAGGGTGGGGCTACACGGTGATTGACAGGTCTCTAGCAGACCATAAAGCAGGGGATGCTTTAGGGCGGGGCTACACGGTGATTGACAGGTCTCTAGTAGACCATAAAGCAGGGGATGCTTCAGGGCGGGGCTACACGGTGATTGACAGGTCTCTAGTAGACCATAAAGCAGGGGATGCTTCAGGGCGGGGCTACACGGTGATTGACAGGTCTCTAGTAGACCATAAAGCAGGGGATGCTTCAGGGCGGGGCTACTTGTCAATCGCTACCGAGGCGTTTTCAGGTTTTTGGTCTTAGAACTTTAACTCTTTCACGGTGTGTTTTCAGTTCATTTTTAGTTAATTGTAATATTTTGGTCGACTACAAATGTCTGTTGTTGTCTGTCCTGTGGTGGTGGCAACAATGCTTGGAAGTCAGCAGTCTCAACAAGCTCTTTTTACTCTTTTGTCCCTGCTAAATACCCTCAGGAAGCCATAAAGTTGTCTTCCTGCTACCTTAGAAATTCCATTCCATCGAAGTGTTTGAAGGGTGAATAGCCAATTTCCATGACCAGGACCCCCCCCCCCCCCCCCATTCACCCAGATGAACGGCACCTGGTCTTTCTCCATGGCGCAGCGCATGGAACCCCCCCGGTCATTTACTCAGAACACGCCTGGAGATGGCAATTTGTAAAAGAATGACTCTGGCACAGTCATATTTAACAAAGTGCTTTGTGTTACCAAAGGTTGGTGTTTGTTTCTGTTGCACAGCATGCATGTATAGATGTATGAATGTACAGTATATGGAGAGAGGGTTCTACGATATTACAGTTAAGGTACTGCCTCAATGTAGACATATATTGTTTTAGGTGCCTTTCATGCAGTCAAAGTTCTAGCACCAACGTGGACATGTGGGGAGGTTCATGTGTAGCAGCTCTACCCATGTTTGTAGTGGCTGCTGCATCGTTTACATCAGAGGTATTCAATTCAAACTCAGCGAGGCCCAGTTCCAGATCGTGTCGTCATGCACAGGTCCGGAACATTACAATAACGTCTAATTTGCCCTTATGTATTGAAGTAGCCTAACAGTTGTATTAACGTCTGTATGTAGTCAACAACTGACTGTCAAATCAAATATAGAAAGTTCTATTGAATAATATCTCAACAATATTTAGAGTCAGTTTTCAAATTGAACCGGATGAATTATAAATAATACATACTCTGATGATAAATAAAGGATCTCTTAGGGCTGGATTAGAACAATACACAACAGAAAGCTTTAGAATAAATGATTTAACTGTATTGTCCTGCAGCTTTAAATCCACTTCATTCAGGTGTTGAGTGACCAAAAGAGACATAATATAATATTATATATTATTATAAAAGTGCTTTTGCAGAACGTTATGATGGCACAATGAAGTTGACCTCTGACCCTTTGAATTTAAAATGTCACCACTTCATTATTTTATCCGGTTAGACTTTTGTTTAACATTTTGCCATAATTATCATAAGAATTCTTGAGTTATGGCCAAAATCGTGTTTTGTGAGGTCTGACTGACCTTGACCTTCGTATACCAAATTCTAATCGCTTCATCCTTTAGTACAAGTCGACGTTTGTACCACATTTGAAGAAACTTCCTCAATATGTTCCTGAGATAAAGCATTTAATAAGAATGGGATGAACAGACATAATGCCTCCATCCACGTCTGTCTCCAGCACAAAGGAATCCAAAGCTCTGATGAACCCACTGTACACAGACGGATACATGGTGGAGCATTGAGCAGCTGGAGAGACAGGAGAATATTAGACTTTACACACTAACACCAAGTGAATGATGCTTTGTGTCTACTGGATGTGTCAATAGGTAACATGTTGATCATGACACATTTATAAGGAAATGTCAGATGTTGCGTTCTTTTTCTGCCGCCCCTCGGTGACCACATCAGTGGGTACATGATGCTTTTTGTTTCAGTTGGCTCTGCAAGGGCATTAAATGGTTCAAGTCCTACTAATACTGCTCCTTGATTCAACCTCTGCTGTGTGTAGGCTGGCAGCACATCGTTCATACCAGGTCAAGGGGAGGTCATGAAGGGTACGTTGTGATGTGGGAAGCTAAGAATCAACATCGGTCCATTCTAATCTGTGTGGTTGTGTTACACATTACAAATATCTCCACTATTGTAGGCATGACCAAATACTTTCACATTGTCTGCTAATGGATCAGTTCTAGGGCCTGGAGCAGCTCTGAGCGCTAATCTGAGCTAATCTGCTTTGAGGCGGACTCCAAACACTATCAAAAAAGAACATCTAATTGCCTACAGACCCCTTCTAAAGTGCATTACAAGCTAACTAACGGCATGCTTAGTCTATTCAGCATCTGCATATTTCCATGTTCTGATAGATGTTTGTATTGTATGACCATGTTGGCCAACAGACGACCACTGAACATCATTCTGTTTCCTTTACAACCCAATCACGGCTTTTCTAGAAATAAATGCACCCAAGTTTAACCGTGGCGTAATCATTAAATAACACCAACGAAGCGTCTGAGCTCAACTGATGTCTTTTTGTTTGCGTGTAGGGTGGTATGGCTTCATTCATCAGTTGTGCCCCTGTGTGCTTTAACAAACACACGTTAGTTACTGTTGGTCACTGACCATATACATCATATTTGTTTCTGAAATAACTGTTGTTTGAATTTCAACGCCAATCCTAGTCTTCCTGTTTCCTAGTTTCCAAGATAGCGCCGCCCCATGGTGACTCGCTACGACCACAGTTTTCCACAGTGACTCAGTCAAAGGGCCACAAATATGCTTGTAGTGATGGTTAATGCTCCACATGGGCAAACCCATGTTACACCATTGTTCAATTACCATTTACAGCACTAGCTACAAAAGGAGAACAAGTAGAGGAAGTACAAGACCAAGACGATGTAATACAAGATGAGAGTCGAGGCCCATTGGTTGACCCTGTGGAAGTCGTACTAGTAAGTCTCCTAATAACCAAAGATACAAGTGTTTTCCTTTCATAGTATTGTTTTACATTGAGCACATAAGTGTCTAGATGTCTATTTGTATGATGGTGAGTGTGTGTGTGTGTGTGTGTGTGTGTGTGTGTGTGTGTGTGTGTGTGTGTGTGTGTGTGTGTGTGTGTGTGTGTGTGTCATTTGAACACAAAAGCCTCTTTTGAGAAGACAAAGAAAAAAGAAAGCAGAGTTTCATTTTGCAGTAGATTTGTGAGTTTGTGAGTAACTAACGTAAGCAGTACTGCGCTCTCATCTCATGTCAGACAGGAGCATAATACCTAGATCTTAAAACAACGACATAAATAATAGTTTTCCTTTGATTTGACCAAACAGATAATAACAGTTTTCCCTTCTTTCAATACAACAACAACACATTTCACTGGAGTTCACAGTCAATGCTTGACTTTACAGAGCTCCTATTCTCCCTCAAGTATAATTGTGGATGATTTGCATGTTTCCACCACAGAATGGAGGATATGAGGCATGTTGATATACAAACAGAACTGTGTGTGTGTGTGTGTGTGTGTGTGTGTGTGTGTGTGTGTGTGTGTGTGTGTGTGTGTGTGTGTGTGTGTGTGTGTGTGTGTGTGTGTGTGTGTGTGTGAGTTCAACTCTCTCTCTGAGTCTTGCCGGAACCCTCTGTTCCCCTCACACAGTTCCCATGGTGAGAAGTTCCTGTCATCCCACAGTGACACACACACACACACACACACACACACACACACACACACACACACACACACACACACACACACACACACACACAGGGTGAGAGAGATTAAATAATGTGGAAAGGCATACAGATGAGCTGGAACACAATATTCCTCCATGCTGGAGCCGGACTGCCGGTATGTCACATGTCACTCCTCCATGTTTGTCCGTCGTCGGTCTCCCCACAGTTCTTTTTTTTTGGTTTCCTTCGCAGCAGGATGTTTGGAGTGTGTTGGAGCTCTCTGCATGTGCTCGGACTGTCGTAGGCAAGGAAGCAGAAACCACATGTGACAGTCGAGCTTCTGATGATACAAACACCCTCTGCTGACTGAAAAGATAACTGCAGCACGCTGCACAGACAGACCAAAGATACTGCTTATGAATTTAACTTGACTATATTTTACTAAACTGTGTATGTACAATGCATGAAAGTGTTTGAGCAGCACAAAACATTGGGATCTTTGGGGATTTTGTATGATTTTCGGTTAACATGTGTTGAGGACATGAATATGGCCCTGAGGGTCAGAACATAACGACATTTACTCTCGATGACAGGGTTTAGGTAGGTTTAGGGTTAGGGTTAGGGTTAGGGTCAGGGTTGGGTTAGGGTTAGGGTTGGGTTAGGGTTAGGGTTAGGGTTAGGGTTAGGGTTGGGTTAGGGTTGGGTTAGGGTTAGGGTCAGGGTTAGGGTCAGAGTTAGGGTCAGGGTTAGGGTTAGGGTTGGGTTAGGGTCAGGGTTAGGGTTGGGTTAGGGTTAGGGTCAGGGTTAGGGTCAGAGTTAGGGTTAGGGTTAGGGTTAGGGTTGGGTTAGGGTTAGGGTTAGGGTTGGGTTAGGGTTGGGTTAGGGTTAGGGTTGGGTTAGGGTCAGGGTTAGGGTTAGGGTCAGGGTTAGGGTCAGAGTTAGGGTTAGGGTTGGGTTAGGGTTAGGGTCAGGGAGTCCTGTTAGTCTACTAGGGTTAGGTTTGGTGGAGGGCGTGGCCCTCCGAGGAGGGCCGCGAGGGGCACTGGCACAAGGGGGCTAACCATTAATAAGCGCTTTGATACACAAATAAAAATAAATAAAAAAAATAAAAAAAATACAAATAAAAAGGGTTTTGGATTGCTTTGGTTAGGGTTTGTGCCCCCAAGGCACGGGCAGGGTTAGGTTTGGTGGGAGTCCTGTTAGTGTTAGGGTTAGGGTCAGGGTCAGGGTTAGGGAGTCCTGTTAGTCTACTATCAACCAGCAGAATGCAACAACTCCAGCCTGTGTGTTGCGTTTGGCCAATATATGAATGTACTCTCATGCACAATGTCTCTGAAATAAATAAAACCCAGACTATATAATAAGAAAAGCAGAAATGTTAAGAGTTTTTTCAGACCAGAAACTGAACAGAAGAATTACTAAACCAGAAAAATCACACGAAGCACAATATAGAATAATTAATAAACTGCACGAGACTCGTGAAATAGGTAATAAATACGATAAATCAGGAAGTACCAAAAAGATTTTGGAACTTATTTTCATCCGATGTGTTCATGTCCATTGATACAATAGTCTGGTCTTCTGTTCTAGAGATTAAGAAATGGATCAAAACTGTGTATTCTTGGTGTTAACTCCTTGTCTGGTCATAAGTATCATACCTTATGCTGCATGCCTTTCTTTGGTTAGCTGTACATCCACCTACGTTGTCAACATGGTACAATACATTATTATCAATTCTTCCCTACGGATGGTGAGCCAACATATTACAAACAACCTTAGATGAGTTTGTAAACCAGTGGTTCTCATTTTGGTTATGAATGGCCAACAATAACCTGTGTTGGAGTAGATTGTGCTTGATTTGCTCAGCAAGCATTCTTTGTAATTGTCAATTTCTCTCCCATATGTTTTATTTAATTTTAATTTTGCTTGGACGATATTCCAAGAAAATTAGTTTTGTTTAATGTTAACTTCCTGATTTGTTTTGTTTTGTTTGAAAAAGAAAATGAAAGTTTGTTCAAAAGATTGAGCACAGCAGTGTGTAACTGGTTCAAAGAGAATCAGATTTTATGAACCACGTATGTGCCAAATATTGACAACATTGTGTTTTTATGAATTATTATGGTTGTGTGAATTGTGTGCAGTATGTCGTGTTTTCATCTTTCCTCAGCAGTCACGGGATAGATTCTGCTTCCGGGACAGAAAATGTAAATTCTTTGGGATAAATAGCACTAAATATATATATATATATATATAAATATATATATTTAGTGGCTAAAATGAGTTCCTCAATGACTGCAATGTGCTGGTTTATTTGAAGGGTCAACAAAAACATACTAAAATACTCATAAGCATATGCCGCCGATGAGACTCCAGCCTCTGACCACCTTCAATTTGGAGTTTAAACAAATGCTATAATATTGTCTATCACTGAACAGTAAGACACTTGCAATATAACTTGAGGGCATACAATTAAGAATCGCAGTCCAATACATACCTACCTGTTCCGGTTTGAGTCTCACCTTAACGTCGTTGCGTTTTCATTTTTGCTGTTTTCTGAAATGTTGATGTGTTTTCTGAAATGCCATCATGTTTTGACCCTCAGGGCCACCGTACATGAACACCAAACTCCTCCAATGTTGTAGGCTCAGTGGATGGGGCTAACATTTGACCCTGTACACCTTTGTCTTGGGTCTTTGTGGTTTCAGTTACTCGGATGTGACAGAGGTCACGATAGTAGTCTTCTGTATTGAAACGTTTGACTACTACCACGAGTAACTTCTTCCCACCAGCGCTCTTACAGTTAGGTGTTACTATGGGTCTCATTTAGGTCAAACTGCAGGAGAGTGACCGAGGTGTGCATCATACATCATCACACATAATGTCTGCTGCGGCTTCAGAAGAGCTCTGTCATGTCTGAGAAAGTAACCCTGATGATGTCATAGTGATGCCACCGGGGTTAGTTCGAGAGCTAGAAGAGCACAAAAAGACAAGACGTTCTCGTGTTGCATTGTGGGAAATGGAGGATCCGGCTTGACCAATACAAGGGACTAAAGTTAGAATATTGTATATCTCTATCTCAAAGCCATGTCCTGTGTTAACATTTCAGTCATTCAGTAACATTCATAGCTTTGGAAATAAAAACAAAAGGTTGTCCAGAGTTAAAGCGTCACAGAGGCAGATCACAACCCAGGCGATGAGAGACGAGAGGATGTGGACGGGCTGATTCAGTCGTCTCATGCAGCGCCTGCTGACCATCTGGCCTCAGAGTCAGGGTGAAAAACATGACATGCAACGCAAGTTCAGAAAAAACATTTTCATTATCATCAACATGCATTCCTCCTCGTCTTCTCCCCCTCTCTTTCCCCACAACTTACAGTCAATACCGCGACCGAGCTCTGCAGCTATGTCTCTTTAACCTGGCACAATGCTGCATATTGATGTTTTCCAGCTGGCACACCATCGCTGGACACTTTAGGATCAACATCAGGGGTTCAGTCATCCAAACGTGATGTTTGTGTTGTGAAAAATGACTTCCTTCTGTCGTCTGTGGGTTGTTAACACCAGACTCAAACACACAAACATTTACATATCTGACTGTTGGAAACAACCGGAGAAGCAAACAGAGCGGTTAGTCTTCACAGAACTTTGCTTCTCAGTGTCGCTGTTGCATGTGTATGTCTACACGCTCCATGTTCTCTTGTTTTTGACTGTCATAGTGGTGTGTGTGTGTGTGTGTGTCGGTGTGTGTGTGTGTGTGTGTGTGTGTGTGTGTGTGTGTCTGTGTGTGTGTGTGTGTGTGTGTGTATGTGTGTGTGTGTGTGTGTGTGTGTGTGTGTGTGTGTGTGTGTGTGTGTGTGTGTGTGTGTGTGTGTGTGTGTGTGTGTGTGTGTGTGTGTGTGTGTGTGTGTGTGTGTGTGTGTGTGTGTGTGTGTGTGTGTGTGTGTGTGTGTGTGTGTGTGTGTGTGTGTGTGTGTGTGTGTGTGTGTATAATACCTTTTTATTTGTTTTAAACAAACAGGATGCTTTCAGAATATAAAACACTGAATACGATGAGGTTAAGGTGATTAGTGATTTGGAACATCTTTGTAGCTTAATGTTGCTCTTTGTAAGGATGGATTCGTTGCCAGGGAACCAGATGAATCTTTATTTCTGCTTTTCACAGATTTCCAGCAACTTGAGAACTGATGGGCCAATCTTTAGTGTATAGCTCTTTTATATGATGATTTTAATGTAAAGTGTCTTTGAGTATTCTGAAAAGCGCTCTATAAATAAAATGTATTATTATTATATGATGAATCATAACCGTTTGTCTCAATGTGGGCGTGTTGGAGGTGATGACTGTACAGCTGTTAAAGCTGATGTGGAACTTTCTGTAGAAGTTGCTGTTTGCAAATTTGCAAAACACACCTTTTATCTTCCAATTCCGGTGGCAAAAAGGGCCCAAACCCAAAAACTGTTTGCATCAGTGCTCCATCGCCTGTTCCGTGGCTCTGATTGCAGGTCTATCCAGTTATGTCCAGAGGCATTTTGATATCACCCCTTAAGAATCGAAAAATCTAACCCAACAGTTACAGACTAATTTGCCTCGTGAAGACAGGCTGATGGAGGAGACATGAAGCATTAAATGCTGCAGAGATGGATATTGATTCAGTGGAAATCAGGATTTTGTCAGAAAATTGGATTTCATGACAGAAAAAATACAGAAAAAAGCAAGATTTAATTTCAAATCCCTGGCTGCCGTCGAAAAGTCCCAAAATGACCTTCTAACGTCTATTCTTAACCACTTTCCTTGACCTCTATGGAAAACGTCATGGGGTCAAGGAAAGATGTGAAGGAGAATTCATGAGGAGTTAGGAAACGACAACGTAGCGTTTAGAGAATTCGACTACACTTTTACTAAGCTACGTAATTATGATGCGACGGCCGACGTCACTGACGAAGGTATGCCATGGAGAAACTACAACGGACTACAAAAAGCACAACTAAAGCATAACCCCATGAAATCTACCATCAGCCTGCATGTAGGCTGATGAAGAGCTTCTTTCATGTGTAAAGGACAGAAAGCGGAGGTCCATCCTTCCTGTTGCTGTCACATCTAACACTGCTTTAGTAGAAACAATTCACTTGTGCAACATCAATGAAACTGTTCAATATCAAGATTTCTTTTGTGCAATAATGTATATTCAACGGTTCGGTTATATCTTGCTTTTTAACAATTTCATAATTATGATAGACCTAGCTTGTTTGCTATATTTACTGTTCATGTTATTTCGGCCCGTGTCCGGTTTTGTTTGACATTGCAATGACCATGGATCCCATGTCTCAGCGTTAGCTCACGTCATTGATGTCTATATGTCTAATAATGATGAAAAGTGTGTGTTGAAAGTCAAACTATTTGCAACAGATCTGATTTTGCGAATATCCTGCTGGAAGAAGTTCGATGCTCTTATGTCAGAGCAGGTCTGTATTCAGAGCCACAAAGTTCCAGCAGGAAGGAGCTGATTGTCTCTGTGCAGGCTGGTAAACAGGGGCCATTTATTGACCTAGATATAAAAGAAAACCGCGTTGTGCTGTTTTAATGATCCGGACAACTGAGCCCCTCTCTGCTGTTGGTTCTCCATTTAAGCAGCAAAACCTGGCAGCGATTCAGATCCCTTCTTTTCATGCCAACTTCTCTCTCGCTCGCTCGAACTTTCCCTCTCTCACAATATCTCTCTGCCAACCTTGACGCCAGCCTGCCTGCCTGTCAGGGCCAATGCTTCAGGCTGTCATTAACAGGCCAAGCACAACTATTCAGACGTGCCTCAATGTTCAGAGTCGCCAAGCTCCAGTCATCCTACAGTGTCAGGTATGTCATTGTTTCATATGGAACTGTAGGAAGGAGGCGAGTGGTGACAGATCGATTTAGATGAAGTGATAGTCGAACTGTTGAAACCTGGTGACCCAGTTAGACAGCTTTACCGTGACATGGAGGCGACTTGAGGACACCTCTGCATGAAAAGAAGAGAGAAATTCCAGCACGCACCACATATCTATCACACTTGACACAACCTGATTTTTACCAAACAGAAAGTCTTCTCACCACAGAGAATCCACACAGTCCTACATATTTCAGAAGATGACCACTTACACATGTGTGCAGAAAATGTAAATGTGTAAAGTCAAACCCTTTGAGGTGGTATGCCTTCACACCTTATGTTACGCCTCGGTGATGTTCTAATGTCCGTCCATATTGGTCAAGAGTCTTTAACTTTAATTGGCGCTCTTTCAACCCACAATTGTAAAATCATTTTCTTATTGGAACCAAAATTGAACAGGCAAAATGTACTCATGTGTTGTGGCCCTAAGCAGAAATGGACAAGGAATAGCATGGGTAGGTCTATAAACATAAATGATGTATGACTAATGGGCCAACTCGTTCTCATTCCAACTCGTCACATACTGGTGCTTTTTCATACCCCTTGGCGTCACGTTCTAATGCCCTGGATAGCCCAACGCACCTAACCCTAACCCAACATGGTTAATGTTGTCTACTAAAACCAATAACACCTGCTTAGGTTTAACAAAAATCCATTAGTTAAGTTTAGGAAAAACATCATGGTTGGGCTTAAAATAAGTACGTAAACCAAGTAAAACTGAAAACACGTCAACTTCCCTAACATTACATAATTAATCACAATGTTTTCTATAGAAAAAGAGAAGAAACAACCAACGAGGCCACCACCAAAGTGATTTAAACCATTGTTGGACTTTTCTTTCCACTTCGGTTGAGAGTTGAGACTTCTCAGCTTTTACTTATAGAAACACAGGTACTGTGTGGCCTTTGTTGCCTGTGTTGAGATGTCTGCTGAGCGACAGTCAACGATCGGCAGTAAGACATCAGCTCGTCTTCTGAACTTTGTTGTATTTACTACAGGACGGCTGTCTTTATATAGAGAGATGCAGAAGCTCATTGTAACTATTACCTGTGAGGAGTCATATTCCAAAGAAAATGCTCTGGAACCTTTTCAAACCAGATGAATATCTTGATTACATTTAGGTAAATATTCACTCAACCTCTGCGAAAACATATCGCTAAAACAAGCACAAAAGCTTCCTTGGCCCTCATTCACAGCTCAATGCAGCAAAACATTGAAGCTGGACAATCTAGATAAAATGTACTATCTTAATATTTTAAATCATGTCTTTAGCGTAAACCAGTCCAACATTCCATCTTCCAGTTAGCCACAATGAGGGACCCCATGGCTACTCCACACATCCTCAGTGGGGATGCTGGTAAAGTTAGAGTCATTCAAACATGTCTGAAGGCAAACGTTTTGAGAAACATGAGAAAAACTATGGTTCCATAAAAATGTAGTTATTTAGGGCAGCATAGCTATTTTTCATCCATATCCTTAATATTAACCAACGCTCTCATCCAAAGTCATGTTTCCAACTTCTTAGGTGTGATAGCTGCTGTCTGAAACCTTCTACAGCGATTGGTCCTCTCTGTCCTGCTGTCATTACAGCAAAGGCAACTGTGGGGAGGACAGGAGGAAAACCAACCTTCAATTATTATTCAATTATTTATCTTATTCTGCACTTGCACTTCCATTTCATGTATGGGATCAGTGCAGAGGGATATATGTCCTCTCGTGTTCTTAACTTGTGTATGCGATAAAGTGGGGGCTTACATGGTTTTCATTCTGTAAATCTTTGAATCTGGAAAGCACTTTGTGCTTAAGCTTGAAAAGTGCTATATAAAAATCCAATTATTATTAAACGTAGCACAAAGTAGCACGGTGCCATATTCATAAGGAACATGCATTTGTGGGATGAGCAGCACAGCTGAGTATGTGGGTTGCGCCCATGAAAAATTTGCCAAATCTTCTCTGCCAATGCCAACAGAGCGGTTTATCAGAGACGACCTCCAGAATGTGGGAGTGGAGAGGATGGAATGGCCTGCCAGCAGTCCTGACCTCAACCCCAGTGAACACTTGTGGGATCAGCTGTTCGTGCCAGAGTGACCAACACAACCACGGTGGCTGACTTGCGACAAATCCTGCTTGAGGAGTGGAATGTCATCCCACAGCAGTGTGACCAGGCTGGTGACCAGCATGAGGAGGAGGAGCCAGGCTGGTGACCAGCATGAGGAGGAGGAGCCAGGCTGGTGACCAGCATGAGGAGGAGGAGCCAGGCTGGTGACCAGCATGAGGAGGAGGAGCCAGGCTGGTGACCAGCATGAGGAGGAGGAGCCAGGCTGGTGACCAGCATGAGGAGGAGGAGCCAGGCTGGTGACCAGCATGAGGAGGAGGAGCCAGGCTGGTGACCAGCATGAGGAGGAGGAGCCAGGCTGGTGACCAGTATGAGGAGGAGGAGCCAGGCTGGTGACCAGTATGAGGAGGAGGAGCCAGGCTGGTGACCAGTATGAGGAGGAGGAGCCAGGCTGGTGACCAGCATGAGGAGGAGGAGCCAGGCTGGTGACCAGTATGAGGAGGAGGAGCCAGGCTGGTGACCAGTATGAGGAGGAGGAGCCAGGCTGGTGACCAGCATGAGGAGGAGGAGCCAGGCTGGTGACCAGTATGAGGAGGAGGAGCCAGGCTGGTGACCAGTATGAGGAGGAGGAGCCAGGCTGGTGACCAGCATGAGGAGGAGGAGCCAGGCTGGTGACCAGTATGAGGAGGAGGAGCCAGGCTGGTGACCAGTATGAGGAGGAGGAGCCAGGCTGGTGACCAGCATGAGGAGGAGGAGCCAGGCTGGTGACCAGCATGAGGAGGAGGAGCCAGGCTGGTGACCAGTATGAGGAGGAGGAGCCAGGCTGGTGACCAGCATGAGGAGGAGGAGCCAGGCTGGTGACCAGCATGAGGAGGAGGAGCCAGGCTGGTGACCAGCATGAGGAGGAGGAGCCAGGCTTGTGACCAGTATGAGGAGGAGGAGCCAGGCTGGTGACCAGTATGAGGAGGAGGAGCCAGGCTGGTGACCAGTATGAGGAGGAGGAGCCAGGCTGGTGACCAGCATGAGGAGGAGGAGCCAGGCTGGTGACCAGTATGAGGAGGAGGAGCCAGGCTGGTGACCAGCATGAGGGGGAGGAGCCAGGCTGGTGTGGCTGTGTATGGTTCTTCCACACGCTACTGAGGCTCCTGACTGTTTGTTCAATGAATAAATTGTAAAATTGCCAATACGTCTTGTTTCTTCCTTGTTACTGATAGACTTCAATCCACCAAACAACACCAAACTAGAGTCAACAGCAGAATAAGCTGTTTGGCATTGGCAGAGAAGATTTGGCACATTTTTCATGTGCGCAACCCACATACTCAGCTGTGCTGCTCATCCCACAAATGCATGTTCCTTATGAATATGGCATTTAAAAGGGAAATAAACAGGCTTTCCAACGGTATAAGTTTAAATTGGTGCTATGTTTATTACTACTCTAGTTAGCTGCTAATCACTACTTTATTTTCAACAGAAAGATAAACAGATAAACAGATAAACAACGGTTTAAGCAAATATTTTATAAATGACAGTGAGATTTGGTAATGGTTTATTTCAACCAATTACTCTTTTTTAGTATTTGATTTTGACAGACTCTCCACAAAGTTGGTCATCCATCCATGACCTAGGGTGTTCCAGTACCAAGTACTCTTATGAACCGCCCTATGAGTCATATTGTGAATCACTTTCAATTGTCGTTGCATCGAGTCAATCATTACCTGTAAGCAGATATATTCCTAAGAATTTTTCTTCGTACCTGTTGCCATGGTCTCTCCAGCGGGTCAGTCCTTGTGCAATCATTACCTGTAAGAAAAGATATTCCAAAGATAGGGAAACCTACAGACATTCAGGTGGTGTTGCAACAAACCTGAGCAAGAATACTATATGCTTCAGGTGATATTAACACTCAGCATATCCCCCATACTCTAATAGAATGATGAAGGCACAGCAACTACATATCACTTTGGATTATGTTTATATGATTATATAGAAATATTAGTGCTGGGCAACGATTACAATTTTTAAACACGATTAATCTCATTGTTCAATAATGAATTCAAAAGTAGTGTATTGCTCACTTTTATTTTAAAGTACTGCTATATGAACAACAGGTCAATAACATTTGGTTTGTAAACACTTTAAACACATCCGGTTCTTGTTAACAGCAGTATTCCCTTTACACAGTAGAGTTCTATCTCTTCACTATCTGTGCTCAGTGTGCTGACTGGATGTGAAACGTTCCACTGCTGTGAACATGAACACAATGTTTCAGCACGTTTCATCTAAATGTGTGTCTTGTGTCTTCATGACAGTCAGAGCAGGTGAATGCAGCTCTACTGTTCATCAATATAATGCTGTAACTCAGAGGTGATGATGGTTACCCAGCGATGTCCAGTAGTCTCCAGTGAGAGCAACAGCTGCTGCTCGTTGTAACGCCGTCGCTGTTGTAGTCCTCTCCTTTAATACAACTCGTGTCTTCTTCTTGTGACGGTGCGTCTCGAGGCTCATACGTGACGTCATTCGTTGATCCTAAAGGTGCGTTCACACCAAACGAGACGCGAACGCACCTTGAGAACGTTCCTCAGACCGACATCTTCCACAACACTAATACTACTCTACTTCTCCCACACGCTGCATCAACGTAGTCTGAAGACTTCCTCCACCGCTGACAGTGAGCAACGCACTTTCTAAATAAAAATAAATTAAAAAATGCCACACTGAATAAATGCAGTAATGGTATCGGTAATAGTATTAGTAATGTGACTAATAATAAGTCACATACAGTATATATTGGTAAGACCAACCTGAAGGATTGTGTAGACAGGGAAACAACACAGTGTCACATTTAACTGTCCAACAGGAGGTGAACTAGAAAAGTGATGCAATCGCTTGGTTTGCAGAAAAGGGAACAAACATGACAACAAATCTTTGCTGATTTTAATCATTTCATTCAGTTCAGTTCAAAGTGATGAATAATATTACTATGTTTACTAAATATGTTTACTGTTCATTTATGACAAATCAGCATCCACTACCACACTTAATAAACGTTCTGAAGACCACTACATCTGTCTGACCCTCTGTTGCATCGTAGCTCTGTGCCGATCTCTCTTCTCCCTAGTTTGTCCTCCTTGTCCTCACTTTTCACACAGGCTTATTTGAGCGGTACGCTCTGTGTTTGGCATGACTTTGACTATAACATAACTCTCACACACACACACACACATGTTCCCATTTAGACTTTTGTTCAGTTATGTGTAAGTCACACCAGCTTTGAGTAGAATAGATAGCAATGTGCTTGGCAGGACATTGACGAAGTGTAGATCAAAGGAAGCGAGCAGGTTCTGCTTGGTTCTCTTAGTCTATACTTCCTCCTCACGGGGACACAAACGCACACACATTTATTATTTCTATAGCTGATGATACATAAAATATACTTTTGGTTTGTTGAATGAAAAGGAAGCATTAGTTTTAATATTGTGTTCAAACTATTATTATGTTAATCTTTGTGATGACACTCATTGACATCATTCATTCCCCTTACCTTAACCATCACAACTAAGTGGCTGACCCTAACCCTAGAACCTACCCTAACCTAAACCTAACTCTAACCTTAACCATAAAACCAAGTCTGAACCCTCAGTCGGGCCTTTGAAGGTTTGTTCCAAAGTGAGGACCGAAAATGTCTTCACTCTAAAGATCAAAAAATTGGTCCTCACAAAGATAGCGGTACGAATACACACACACACACACACACATGGTAGGTGACTTGTAGTGGCCTTGCACAAACACAAAGAAGGTTAGCTGGGGATTTTTTTAGGATTTAAAGCCAGCGAAATTAAACTTCCACTGGCTTTAAATCCTAAAAAAATCCCCAGCTAACCTTCATTTTTTTCAATGAACCATGTGATCCTGCTTACCATTGCCCCCCCCCCCCCCCCCCCCCCCACACACACACTAGATAAAGAAGCCATGTGACCCCTTCAGAAGAAAAAGCAGCCAACTTCATTAACATTCAAGTACTGAGACGGTGGCAGCTAATTTCTTATTTCCTCCCTAGTTGGATCACTGCAGCACCATATTATACAAGATACAGGCAAACAAGTATGAAGTAAAAATGTTCAAAAACCATTAAGAATAAGCAATTTAAGTGTTGGAATAGGATAGGCAGGTTAAACAACAATCAAATCCAGAGAAGCAGGGCAGGCAGGTTATAAACAAGCACATCCTTGTCTCATGCCTCTTTAAAGTGTTTCACTGGACACAACTTGAGCTGAAAGTTATATGGAGGATTTATGGATGCTTTTATTTTCCAGTTTCCTAAATTGGCTAAACTGGACAGACTTGCTTTTTTTCATTGCAGCTAATGTTGACTCATTGGTTCAACCTGCACACATCTGCTGTCCAGAAGGATTTTATTCTTTTTTCACCAAATTTCTGAGACCATTTGTATCTGGCACTGATGGTGTGAATTGTCCTGCAGCTAAATATCCAGCCATTTTCAAACACCAAGTGAGACAAGAGTTGCTGTGGTTTCATTGCACGTACTGGTGAACTGCATCATAAAACCGAGAGGTGTTATACAATTGATCCAAGAATGAATTACAGAGCGGTACTCAGATAGGGCTGAGAATACCTGCTTCTTTTTATTGGACCATTCATTGCAGTTTTACCTTTTTCATTAAGGGCCAAACATGCTGGTTTTGTACATTTGTGGACACGCTCTCCAAGAAACAGGAGGCTTATTTATCTACTGTGAAGGAAAGAGAAGCTTGATTACAGCTCAGCTGGCTGCATAGCTGGTGAGCTGGTCAACTTCATACAGAATACTGAACTGGATAAGACTGACTGATCGAAAGTTTTCACATAAGTGCAATTTATTGTGTTTCAAACATTGTTTTGAGCAGATTCTGAACAAAATTATCTATATCAAGAGACAGCTCTTCACAGGCTTCTTTAAGAGCTCAAATACTGCCAGCTTTAGGCCTAATCCCAACCATACCTTTTGCACTAATTCCCCTGCAAAAAGCAGGGACACCATGTTGAGACCACAAAAGCGGACAGTCAACTTATTAGCTGCACCTTTAAACCCCAATCAGCTATAAAGAATGCAACCACATACCAGTGGGTCTGAAATGTGAAGCCAATGTGGAAGTACCCCAAACCTTCCATTCTGTCTAATAGCCAGCAGGGGGCGACTCCTCTGATTGTATAGAAGTCTATGAGAAAATGACTCTACTTCTCTCTTGATTTATTACCTCAGTAAACATTGTAAACATGAGTTTATGGTCTCAATCTCTAGTTTCAAGTCTTCTTCAATACAGCATGATGTTCATTTAGTACATTATGGTCCATTTAGAGTCAAACAGACCATAAAGCAGGGGATGCTTTAGGGGCGGGGCATCCTTGTGATACCGCGGAGTTTTGCAGCTTGGGAGTTAGCAGTGATTTCGTCTTATAACTGTTACCCTTTCACTGTGTGTTTTGAGTTCTTTAAAGTTAGTGGTATAATTTCAGTCTCCAAGAAATGCTACAATTTATGTGTCACTTCTTGTTAAAACAAAACAAAATGGCAACGGGCAAAAACCAAGATGGCAATGGCTAAAATGCCGAACTCAAACCTTCAAAACAGCAGTCCACAAACCAATGGCTGACGTCATGGGGACTACGTCCAGTTCTTAAATATAGTTTAAGCTCAGAATTTAAATTCAACATTAAAGCCAAATTTGTCCTGACTTAGTTGTCGTATTCTGCTTTTCTGCTTGTTTCTTAAAGTCCTGCAAAACTCCGATAGCAAATATAAAAAGTGGCAACTATATTTGCTCATATAGAGTCATCAGTATTAAATTGGGAATGTTTCATAACTTTATTAAAAGTTAATTGTAGTAACTATAACAATAGTGGTAGCAGATCAGAACATGTTCATATGGATTGCTTTTGAAGGCAATGAGAAACAATCTATTTTGTCATTGAGGTTGTAGAACTAGTTGGACTGACCATCACTGATCGGCACCATCATTTGGCCCAACTGCAGTGAAACATGAGTCTGGATGTCGCACAGTAATGTACACAGTAAGTGTAAAGTTAAGCTATGGTGAAAGCTGTAGTTAGTGAGAATCAAGATGAATCATTTTATGACTGTCAGCTTTCAGTTGTCTTGTGCAGAAGAGCTTTTGAACAGAAACAATAGAAAAACCGAGAGGCACCTTCATTACCAATATGATCAAAACAGTGAGAGAAATGATTGTGTGCATGCGTGCATGCATCCCTGAAGGTCATGTTAATCCAATCGCTGTGGTTCGCAACCTCCACTTGCATTTGGGTGTCGGCCCTTCACCACAGAGTGTATTCTTAATCGCACACGAGGATTAAACACAATGAGTCTTTTCTCAAAACAGCAGATCATCATTTCTCTTCGCATCATCATAATTCAATAAAGCTGGAGCTATTTTCAGCTCTGTGACCGCCGCGTTCTCCTCAGAGCAGCATCTTGACTGCATTTATGTTGGATCTCCTTGAGGAAGTTGTAAAACCGATCGTCTGAGTTTACAACACGTTGCTGTTTGTGGAGAATATGCTGACAGTTTCTCAGCACACACGGTATTCTGAAGGACTGTAGAAAGAGTCTCAGGTAAAGGATTATTCCTGGGCGTTTGTACAACTTTCCCAGTATAATCCTAGCTGGTGGGCTTTGTTGCATGTCATCCCCCTCTCTCTCCCTCAGACCCTCCTGCTGCTGGCTAACCTTCTCAGCCTCACCTGACTGGGACCTGAGGGTCATCATACATTGTCCATCAGTGTCTTATTTTAGAAAGGGTTGCTCTGTGCATTCATATCTCTACTCTCGCTCCCTCTCTTCCTGGCATCTGTCTGACTGGCTCATATTATGTAATCTATTATTATGTATTATGGCATCCTCTTGAGATTGACACCCAGTCAAAATAGCCAACCTGTGACCAACTTTACATATTGACACACACACAGACAAGAGTGCACCAACTGTGATATAATGTCATTGCAGAAAGCTACCAACAGGAATGGAAAGTTGCAGATCAAATCAGCCAATAAATGCTTAAAAGCAAGTATAAGCAAGGGTCTTTGAACAGTTGTCATGGTAATATGCCAGCACTGCCAGCACCCCCCCCCCCCCCATATGAGAACAACTTAGCTGATATTATGTTGAACAGGCAAACTTTATTAAAATATATTAATATTTGTGTAACTTGGAACTGATTTAAACATAACAGTAATAAAACCTTAGTTTAAATACAAAACAGTATTCTGCACCAAATAAATAATAATAATAATAAATAATTAAATAAAAAACGTTCTGCTAAAATGCCAATATACAGTAACAGTATATTCTATATCCAAAATATATATAACAAATGTTCCCAGTTGTGCAGCCCAAAAAGACAATTTTTTTTTAAATAAATCTATTCTGCAGCACTAAATAGGTTATAAATAAAGTGCTTTCCTCCTTCATGCAATTATTAGTAGTGCTGGGCAACGATTAACATTTTTAATCGCGATTAATTGATTTTTTGCGATTAATCGCATTGTTATGGCAAAGTTCAATAATTAATTCAAAAGTAGTGTATTGTGCACTATTTTAAAAGTACTGCTATATGAACAAAAGGGCAATAACATTTGGTTTGTAAACACTTTAAACACATCCGGTTCTTGTTAACAGCAGTATTCCCTTTACACAGTAGAGTTCTATCTCTTCACTATCTGTGCTCAGTGTGCTGACTGGATGTGAAACGTTCCTCTGCTGTGAACATGAACACAATGTTTCAGCACGTTTCATCTAAATGTGTGTCTTGTGTCTTCATGACAGTCAGAGCAGGTGAATGCAGCTCTACTGTTCATCAATATAATGCTGTAACTCAGAGGTGATGATGGTTACCCAGCGATCACAGAATAAAGACACTTTACGCACAATTTAGCTGTATTTTCCCTTTAACTCACGAGATGCAGGCAGCATGTTTTATACGTTTTATATTATATTATATGTGAATATAATTCATACTTTGTTGGCATCTTATTCTGAAAGCCGGATGTTGTCTCACGTTAATCTTTCCGCTAACTTTCAAAGTCCTTCGCTCGCTCCCGATCTGTGCCGTTTGAATGTGTTTACCGTGAATGTCAGCATATAGGTGCACTAACATGTGAGTGTCTGCTGAGTGGACCACGGAGATCTGAGTGTCTGCTGACTTTACTGCAGCGATGTCCAGTAGTCTCCATTCCTCCACCGCTGCCAGTGAGCAACGCACTTTCAAAATAAAAAAAACGCGCTATAAAATAATTGTCGGCGTTAATTAATGAATGCGTTAACGCGATAATAACGCGTTAACTTGCCCAGCACTAATAATAATACGAATGAGTTTGCAAATATATTGTGCAAAATTACAGTCAATTAAAAGTAACAAAATATTGGTGGGGACAATTGTGTCTTTCCCAAACTTTGGTCGTGACTAGTCCTTATGGACCATATGCAAACCTACGCCCTTGAATCACACACACCTTCTCGTTTTCCTCCTTCGAGGGGTCAGTATATGTTTTGCCCAATTGTGAAGTCCACCCTTTCCAGTTATTCTACACCTTTGTAAAAAAAATCAGACAAGATAAAGAGCATTCCTGACCATAAATATCCCTCCAATTTACACACACACACACACACACACACACACACACACACACACACACACACACACACACACACACACACACACACACACTTACCCTAAGCTACGACCAAGTCTTCACCTTAAAATGTAATCATTTACCTTATGGGGATGTGAATTTTGCCCCAAAAAGGAAGGTGAGTCCCCAGAATATGACTGTGTATACAGATTTATATCCCCAAAAGTCTTACTCAGAATTAATTGACGTATCTCAAATGTGTACCAACTTTTCAAACTTCCCTAACTCCACACCTGATATAGTCCAGTGCCACAAATGCAGGAAGTGTGCTAATGTTGGCCATGTGAGCGTCTGATGTATGTGTGATGTGAAAGCGTTTCTGCATAGTCGACTGATCTATGCCCGTTGAAGTCATTATTGCAGGTCACGTAACATGGACACCAGAGATTTGCTGTATGTCTCATGACTTTGACCCCAGTGTGTAGGTCTCCTGTGTCCCTGTTACAGAATGGAGCTGAAGTCATGGGAAACTTGACATGCTGTGAATTTCCACAGAGGCCATGGAGGGCACTGGTGGTGGGAAGGCAGTGCAATTTCTCTTTTAACAGCCGGGAACAAGGGTAGGACAGGACCTGGTACGCCCTGGTGCTGCGCTTTGTACCAGTCCTGACACCTCAGCCCACCAAGAACCACCCAATCTGTCTCCCTCCCCCTCTTTATCTCAGTGCCTCACTGAGTTTCTTCCCCTACAAAACATGACATCAAAGCAGTCTTTTGATTTGACTGATCTTATATCCCATATGCTTCACTAGTCTATGCATTTCTACACCAGGCCTGTTATTATTGTAGGACTGCAGTCATGGTCAGACACTCACTATTAGACCTTTTTTTACAGTAGACATGGTGTGTTACTTAAAGCAACTAATTATTAGTCCATTCCAAATAAGTGTCCCAGCAAGCCATGCTGCTAATCTAGGGCGTACTATCAATTCATGACATGTTTGTCCTCCTCACCTTTGTGACCAGCCAGCATAGTGTTGATGAAAAAACTGAATTGACAAAAATGTTGATATGCCTGCTGCTTTTCACCCAAAGCAATTAGCAATTAGTTGTAATATTCCTAATGTCAACGAGCCCCTGAAGGTTCCTCTTTCTTATTTACAGGGACATTACAAGGCATAGTTTGTCTGTACATCTCATGTTAACATGGTTACAGGGCCCCAGAGAGGTTCAGTTCATCCAGAAAAATTGTTAGTGAATGGCCCATTATGTAGAGACTCCTTCACAAGGAGAGGCCACACAAATACTGTGTGTGGTCAGAGGACAGCTTAATGATGTGTTTGTGTCTCAGCATGCATGAATTTCTACATGTGTGTGCTTGTGCGACGTATATATTTGATTACAGGCTAGAGAAAGCCTTCATAACAAGCCAGCAAAAATATCTGCATCTCGTGGAAGCTCTCGAATGTTTCGGTTGCACCTGTTGGCTGCTGCTGTACTTTATAGTTGGCGACTGGTGAGAGGCCTGTTTGGATGCAGGAAAACAAGCCTGCAAGGCAAGATGTTGTTCCGTGTCAGCAGTTTACACACAGTCTGTGACGGATGTGTGTAAGCGGCAAATAACCTGACTCGCCAGATAGTTTGTTACACAGGACCATCGTGAGAATCCAGCTGCCATGTAAGCTAACGAGGCAATAAGATTGAGGACCAAAATAAAGACAGGTTAAAGAAAGAGGACTTTACCAGACGAATGTTGGAATGAATAGGCTCACAATCCAAACGAGCAAACAAATCCAGAGAAGCAAGGCAGCAGGTCATAAACAGGGAGCAGGTCAGGTGCTGCATGGGCTCAGGGGATGAGAAAAGTGACTGAAGGCATAGACAAGGGGTAGAGAATACATAGAGAAATGTGTGTTATCTACACATTTTGGCAAATTTTCCACATAGACTGTATAGAAGAAATAGTCCCTGTGACCTCATCCATTGGTTTTTGGACTACTCTTTTGAAGCCTTGAGTTTGGCATTCAGGCCGTCACCATGTGACACAAGAGGGTGGAACTAAGTCAAATTGAAAGCTAAATAAGACATTTTTAGGAAACCAAAATGTTATAATTTACCTTCATGAACTGAGAACACACTATGAAAGGGTTAAAGTAAACACGGACAACTCCCAGGCCGGACAACGTCGTGGCAGCGACCTGTCAATCACAGTAAGCCCCGCCCTAAAGCATCCCCTGCTTTATGGTCTGTTTGACTCTAAATGGACCATCATGTACTAAATGAACATCATGCTGTATTGAAGAAGACTTGAAACTAGAGATTGAGACCATAAACTCATGTTTACAATGTTTACTGAGGTAATAAATCAAGAGAGAAGTAGAGTCATTTTCTCATAGACTTCTATACAATCAGACAAGTTTAAGGCACTTATACATTGGCTTCACTTCAGAAAGGGAGGTTGCCGTCTGGTTTTTCCATTATTATTCACTTTTAACAATAAGGGAAGAAAAAGTCAAGTGTAAACTTGTTGATGTTTGTCTGGGGTTTGCACTGCAAACATCTGGCATTAAGTCAACAGTTAATGATCAATATCAACTTTTTGTCACTTTGCAAGGCTAGCTCATGTGAACCTGCAGCAGCACAGAAAAATACGTGTGTGTGTGTGTGTGTGTGTGTGTGTGTGTGTGTGTGTGTGTGTGTGTGTGTGTGTGTGTGTGTGTGTGTGTGTGTGTGTGTGTGTGTGTGTGTGTGTGTGCATGTGTGTGTGTGTGTGTGTGTGTGTGTGTGTGTGTGTGTGTGTGTGTGTGTGTGTGTGTGTGTGTGTGTGTGTGTGTGTGTGTGTGTGTGTGTGTGTGTGTGTGTGTGTGTGTGTGTGTGTGTGTGTGTGTGCATGTGTGTTGATGTGAGTCTATGGCTGTGCATATATGTGCCCATGAATACCCCTTTGTCCAAATGATGTAGTATCCCGTGGGTGCCAAGTGTCTGCCCAGTGTTTCAAAAGCCTGGTCAGAGGGCCTCTGAGCCTCATTATGAGCCTGACTGCCATTATGCTCTGGACACACACACACACACATCAACCCTTGTATGGATTCTAGAATTAACTCAAACTTAAGACCAGCGCTAAACTAAGACTGATCTTTATTTAATTCATATTTCAATCTTAATCCGAGTCTTCAAACCGAATTTGCAGAAGATACGGATTTAGGTACAAGAACACCCACTGATCCAGGCACCACCCAGCCAAGAGAGTCCTGGTCAGGGTGCCAGTGCCCAGGGCATCTCCCGGGAGGTGGCACCCAAACAACCTAGCACAAACACTGCATTTCTTCAGCAGCGAAAGATCCAGCTTAGCAACAGCTTTGTCTCTGTCCTGTTGGCCAAACTCAAACAGCACAAACACACACATGCACAGATGCACTGGGAATACACACACATTATCCATACTCTCAATGATAGGCTTTTCATGTAGAAAACATGCAGGGACGCTCGGAGCTGAAGACATCTGGGAATACCAGGGGGTGTTACATAACACCAGCTATTAAGATGCTGCAGCAGGAGTCGGAGAGAAAAGATCTCTAGCAATTGATTTTCCAAGGACAACATCTCATCCTACTCTACTGTTCAGTGAAATGCTCCCGACCAAGAGCTTTTCTCATTTCACCACCAGCGTAAACAAAAAGTTGAGAACTCTTTCTCATTGCTCTCCACCAGGATGTTTCTAGTCATTGTGAATCTTTGTAAGCAAGTGCACCCCAGAACCTTCGATGGAAAAAGCACTTTTAACACAGAATGAGAGCCTGTTGAATCGTTGGCTCTCATACTGAGTAAAAATAGTTTACTGCGTCACAGCCATGAGCAGCTTTTGTTCTCTACAAGCTGCCTGCTCTATCGTCAGTATATCCTCAACACTACTCTGCGCACTCTGTTGAACTCCTTACATCTCTGGATCTCTCATTGGAAGCTTTAAATAAAGGGGCAGTCTACAGTTGTAGGAGAACCATTTTTGGTCCGTTTTAAAAAGGTTCTACTAGGAACCCTTTCAGAGTGTTAAACCTCGAACCCAACATAAAGGGTTATACCTACTACCATTTTTTAAAGATTCCACTCCACTCAGAACCCAGTTCTACAGAGAACCCTTCTTTGGTACCCAGGGCCCTCTCTGAAGGTTCTATCCAGAACCTTTCCACCTTCTAAGGCTGCTCACAAGAGCCCACTAAGGGGGTTGTACAAAGATCCCTGTTATACTCCAAGGGTTTCATCAAGAAGGGGGTTTGACCAAGAACCCTTTTATATTCCAAGTGCTTTATCTAAAATCCTAAAGGGCCGGGGCTGACAACTCTGGTAGAGCTTAATCGCTTCTCAGAAAATAACTCAAGTTACATACCTGGGCTATCTAAAGCCCCAGTTCCACCGAAAGCCGGATATACTACGGATGTCCCCGGATACACTACGGATCAGATCCGGGGTCATCCGGGGTCATCCGGGAGTGGAACCGTAGTGAAACCGTAGTCAGTCCAGGACGTTCCGTGATGAACCGTAGTAAAACCGTGGCCATCTGTGCTGAACCGTGGCCATCCGTGGCCATCCGTGGCGTATCTGGGAAGACGAGCGGCTCGCCGGACGTACAACTAACATCCGGGGTGATCCGGGGACACCCGGGAATGGAGAGGGGGGCGGCGTTGATCGTAGCGCATCCGGGAAGAAACGTAGTAGGACCGGGATGAACCGTAGCGTAACCGTAGTATAACCGTGTTAATCCGGGATGAAACGGGAGCTAGTTGACACCCCGGATCACCCCGGTTGTACTACGGTTTATCACGGAGCCACTACGGTTGCACCACGGATGGGACGCTTCATCCGGGACGCATCCGTGACGTGTCCGTGGCGTATCCGTAGTTGAACCGTGGTCAAACCGTGGCCATCCGGGATAAACCAGGCTTGAACAGGGGTGATCCGTGGCGGAACCGTAGTAGAACCGTAGTAGAACCGGGAAACATGTCAAATGTGTTGTCATCTGGGACGATTTCCTTCCAGGATCACCGCGGATCACCCCGGATCTCACCTCTTTTTATCCGAGGTGATACGGGGTGATACGGAGACATCCGTAGTATATCCGGCTTTCGGTGGAACTGGGGCTTTAGCTTGAGCTTGGAGTATGCATCCACCTATTTTCTACAACTTACTTGTGTCCAGGTCAAAGTGGCATATACATAGAGGATGGCTATATAATCTCTTCAGTATCATATTAGAGTGGCCTGGAGCTCTTCTTCACAGAGAGCTATCCTAATCAGATGTCTGAACTTTCAACAGAAAGGATGTCCGATCTATGTGCCTCATGCTTGATATATACTCCTGTGGCTGTGCACCTATATGTCTTGTGCAGCCTGGTGTGGGCATCTTTCGCGCTTTGGACCCGCGTTTTTCAAATCCTTTGTCAGGCGGTCTTCAATTTATTTGATAGGCGTGATTCAATAGTTCCATATAAGTTTGGCACGACACAACTCCATGGATGGAAAAAAAAAGAGTTGGATGACGAGGAGGAGCTCCGGTGCCTACAAGTAATAAGGTTGTTGTTGTTGTAACGAATGTGAGGTACTTATCTGGAAATCCCATAAATAAAAGTTTCTGTTGTTTTTTTACTTACATTTGATTATGTTTATTGACCTTTTCACAGCAGACCTTTTTACTTGTTATAGCAGGAAAAGCACAGAAAATGACTGCTGTGAACAAGGTCTGTTTATTGGTTGAAACACTGGGTTTTAGACCCATATAAAGGGTCTAAGTCTCTCACCAGGCTGAACTCAAGCTCAGCACAAATTGTGAGCTGCAGTGCGACCTGCTGAAAAGAGAGAGCGACCTGTGCAGACACAGGCATTATTACAGAGGGCAGCATGAGACCACCAATAAAATGTCGGGATATATTATCACCATTGTTTTGCTGATTTGCATCAAATTCCCCAGTATGAATGTGGATGTGCATAAAAATATGGGGAAAATGCATTTGATTTTGATTGACGCATCACAGTGCCTCCGATCATTGCATTTACACAGAATACACTCATTCAATCTGCAGTTCATGCTGGATGTGACCACAACATTTTGTGGAATAGACTCAATTTGACGACTCAAAAATTCAAGTCATGTCAAAGTCACGTTTTGACACCACTTTGTCTCTCCGAGTCTTAAAATACCCTTCCATCTTCACAGGAAATTAGGTTTGGACAGACGACTGGCCTGACGAAATGTGAACTATACTTTTACTTTTTCACGTGGCACCAACAGCGGTCTCCTGGACTCAAATCCTGACCCATCCACCACCCTTCCCGCCCTATCTAGGTTATCACGCTGTCAGTTGCTCTGCCCATAATGCCGCGGGTGGGTGCGTTGCATACACACATTAAATGTGCTTCAGTGTCAGACGACGAGGAGCACTGATCGAGATGAGTTATTTGATGCATTGGGAGTCTTTTTGCAAAGACCGAATGCATTGTTGTTTTTAACTGGCGAGCAGCAGAAGAGACATTTCTACATATTCGTGAATTTGGGTACATTTTATAAACATTAAGATACAAGATTATTGTCTACCGGGCGATCTCCGTACCACCAACACCACCAAATGTGGTCTGAGTGATAAGCTCTCAAAGCGTCCTCAATGCGACTCAATGCATTCACACTGGTACTTGGAGCTGTCAACTTGGGATCGGATCATCCTAGATGCATGTTAATACCAGGTCAGAACATGGTCAATCTGTTTATTTGAATGTGTGTTGTTGTGTATATGTTGCTATATAAATGTAGTTATGTACTGTGTGCACATTGTGTGTGTTTATGAGTTCACCCTCAATCTGTTTCTTCCTTCCTTCCTTCCCTCCCCACTCTTCCTTGTGACCTTGCCAACCGCTTTACTGTTCTCTGCTTTACGGATAAAAACACAGAACCCAGTATTCACCAACTGCTAATCTGAGCCTTTGTAGTTTGTGAACAAAGGCCATATAAAGTGAATAAATAGATTAGAATACATTTCTTGTTCTCTTCCATCATCTTTTTTATAGGTTTATAACTTTATCTCGTATCTGCTTCACATAATCATGTCTTATTGTTTCGCAAGCAATGGATTTTCTGTGTGTGTGTGTGTGTGTGTCTGTTTCTTCTCAGGGGGTAAAATGCTTCGAATCAAATCTACAGGGGATTTGTTGTTTTTTATTGAAGTTGTCTGGTAACTGCTGCTTTAAGGCCGCAGGAAATTAAAGCACTGTTATAGAGGTAGTATTTCTGAGAGGAGCGCTGTAGAGTTTAAAGACTTTTGTCTGGAATCCGTAGTCTGAGGGGTGATTTGCTACCAGTGCAGGCATGCTTTGAGTCAAACGAAAACATTGGATTTAAAATGAAAGGTGTGCAAAAATGTCAGCAAAAGTAATTCCGAAAATTATTTGTTTTCTGTTTCTTTTTTGTCTTGGACAACCTCCCCCACCAAATACGCCCCCGTTCATGTCTGCTTGCGTCTTTTCATTGACGTAAGTAGACAGGTCAACAGGTGCATATTTGTTTTTTGCAGTGTGAGTTGAGGTGAATTTTGCATGAGTTGAAAACATTTCAAATTTGTTATTTTTGCCAACACCTATCCAATCACATCTGTGATTTTATAGTTGGTCAGTTCTCACTATTACTTTGTTGATTACCTCATGCCGACACAGCTGGTTAGTAAAAACACACAAACATTAGCTGTGTTAATGCTGCAGTCCGTTCTGATATGTGTGGAATTTACGAGATCAACCAATGCATCCAGATCTGTCTCTGGGATCCACATTTCAGACGCACTCTTAATATTTGCATTCCTCCCACTTTGTATTGCAACTTCTGTCCAGCAATTTCCCACGGAACGAATAAAGTTTTTCTTATCTTAGACAATATATACAAATGCGGCAGGAAGACAGTCACTAATTCTGTTTGTGATCTTCATGGATAGCAATTCTAAGGCCCGTCACGTGCTTCTTGTACCAGAAACCCGCAAACCGCTGCAGTTACAAACTTAAGGAGCGCTACACTGGCAATCTCAAAACATCGCTGCTTTATTCACGCTAGAAGGTGAATAAGCATATTCCCCAAAATGTTGGGCTATTCCTGAACAGAGATGGTGAGAGCAGGACTCCAAAGCAGCTTAATGGTACATAAGGTCAGGGTTAGAACATGGTGTTGCCCATCAGAGGGCTCAGTAGAGTTATGACAGCATAGCTTGAGACCCACTGCAGGGCCGAACTAGAAAGGCTGATCTCCACCAGGTGCGTCTGCAACAACAACTGCTGAATTATGTAACGAAATAAATACAACCCACAATTGCCCCATAGACACTAATGGGCTGTAAGTCAATGAAAAATGCACTTTAATTCAAATCCAAAACAAGCGGCTATGTATGTACGCTAGTGATTAGGGGTGCAACGGATCACAAACCTCACGGTTCGGTTCGGATCACGGTTCTTGAGTCACGGTTCGGATCATTTTTCGGATCAACAAAGAAAAGGGGAGGAGTCAAATATAACTTTGCTTTCCATTTATTAATTAAAGAACTTCAAGAACACTTAAAGCAAAGAACTTTGGGCTACAGTCTTACATAAAAACTAAAATATTGAAGATGTCCAATTTGAAGTTGTCCAAGTTGAGACCCTCGTCCTTTGATCAATACTGAAAGAAAGAAACAGCCAGTGAGCTAGCTTCACTGTTTACACTGAACTGAACTGATCGGCAACAACTTGGGTCTGTGTTTACTTCCTGTCAGGTTATGTCATTCAAATACACAATAATGTTCACATTACTGTGACATTATTTTCAAAAAGATGAGAATATCTCCATTGTCTGGGGAGAGGGTCGACCTTTCTGTAGTGACTGTTACTACTGGGCCTTCTAGCTTCACTCTGATGCTTCTCTCAGCACCTGCACCAGGTGTGTGTCTGTGTGACTCTCACAGAGGGGGCGTGTCTACAGCACCTGTCTGTGTGACTCTCACAGAGGGGGCGTGTCTACAGCACCTGTCTGTGTGACTCTCACAGAGGGGGCGTGTCTACAGCACCTGTCTGTGTGACTCTCACAGAGGGGGCGTGTCTACAGCACCTGTCTGTGTGACTCTCACAGAGGGGGCGGGTCTGCAGCACCTGTCTGTGTGACTCTCACAGAGGGGGCGTGTCTACAGCACCTGTCTGTGTGACTCTCACAGAGGGGGCGTGTCTACAGCACCTGTCTGTGTGACTCTCACAGAGGGGGCGTGTCTACAGCACCTGTCTGTGTGACTCTCACAGAGGGGGCGTGTCTACAGCACCTGTCTGTGTGACTCTCACAGAGGGGGCGTGTCTACAGCACCTGTCTGTGTGACTCTCACAGAGGGGGCGTGTCTACAGCACCTGTCTGTGTGACTCTCACAGAGGGGGCGTGTCTACAGCACCTGTCTGTGTGACTCTCACAGAGGGGGCGTGTCTACAGCACCTGTCTGTGTGACTCTCACAGAGGGGGCGTGTCTACAGCACCTGTCTGTGTGACTCTCACAGAGGGGGCGTGTCTGCAGCACTGGACTATGAATCACTCCTCCGTGGTGAAAGCGGTCAGTCTTTTCCTTGTCGTATGTCTTTCTTTTTAAATAACGCCTACATACCGTAACGGTTTTGTCCACCACCCTTATCCGTCATTATAAGTTACAGGGAAGACAAAATACTCCCAAACTTGTGACTTAAATGACCCGGGGGCTTCTCAATTTCCTCCGCTCGCCATGACTTTCGCCGTTAAATGCTTTTAACCTGCTCCGTTCACGTGAACACATGCTTTTTCCAGTTCCATTAGCTGTCAGCGGTCAGCCAAGCACACCGTCCAAAACAATAAGAAAGACCTGCCCCCCATCCTGTGTCTCTGGCCACAGAGCAGCGACAGAGAGGTGCTATTAACTGATCATCAAACACACTGTCCAAAACACTGAAAGTGAGCAAACTGTTTTCTCCTACTGTGTCTCTGGCCGCAGAGCAGGGGATGGGGGTCGGCAGTCAATTGCAGTACAAAACAGGCAGTAAAAGGTGTTTTATGAAAGTGTGAGTTATCGCAACCAAGAGAGGTCCTTGAGCTTGCAGCCATAACTGTACCCAAAATATGATGCCGTTAGCATGCATGCATGTGACCGATCGCATGATCGTTCCGGTAGTGATAATAATAAGGTTAAGACATCATCAAACAGGAATACAGGACTTTCATAAGAATGATGACTCAACTTTTGGCACATTTTACTCTGTATTGCTAATTGGCACCTAGCATTGACATGCCAATCACAAAGACTCCTTTCTTTAGCTCTTAGTCAGATTTGTGAATATGATGGAAATGTGATGAGTAATGGCTATTTTCCCATAAAACGATCATGAAGAATTAATAATGAATTCATAAAAATGTACTGTGTAAAGCAACAGTTTAGTTACAAGCTCCTTCTACAATCGTGTCCATCAGAAGTGTAAAAAGGGGACAATTTCTTAAAACCCTTAATTTTGTTGTTGCTCCAACAGAGCAGGACAAAGTGCATCAGCTCGACATTCGTAGTCTTTCTCTGTGTGTGCTTTGTTGGTGTGCACAGATTGTGCATTGCCTTGACCTCTGTTTTTAGTGACTTCCTGTGTTAAAGATGATAAAAGAAGGCCCTCTGCTGGACACTGTTTTTGTCAAACCCTGGTTCCACACACATGTACACACAAACACACACACACACACACACACACACACACACACACACACACACACACACACACACACACACACACACACACACAGGTACAGAGTGTGAGCGAGGGGATTAGTTAGGAGCAGAGTGTAAGCTTCTCCAAGACAACCTGGAATCTCCTCTGAATGAGCCTGAACCCAAACCAAGCGGGCCACGGCAGCGCTGTTCATTCGATATCTGCAACATGCAGCTGCTTCACTTATTGCCGCTCTTGCTTAAATGGACATGTGAAGGCAGTCACTGCAATTGAATGGCTCATAAAATTACTGTTGTTGTGTGTGTTCGAATGGTGAATTCAGCTACTCCACACTTTTGAAAGATAATTCCCATTTATTAGAACGTGGGTCTTATTTGTGTTGTTTTGACCATAACTGGTCAAAGTTATGGTCTACTGCTAGCCTGTAGGATGGTGACCTCTACTGCTAGCCTGTAGGATGGTGACCTCTACTGCTAGCCTGTAGGATGGTGACCTCTACTGCTAGCCTGTAGGATGGTGACCTCTACTGCTAGCCTGTAGGATGGTGATCTCTACTGCTAGCCTGTAGGATGGTGACCTCTACTGCTAGCCTGTAGGATGGTGACCTCTACTGCTAGCCTGTAGGATGGTGACCTCTACTGCTAGCCTGTAGGATGGTGACCTCTACTGCTAGCCTGTAGGATGGTGACCTCTACTGCTAGCCTGTAGGATGGTGACCTCTACTGCTAGCCTGTAGGATGGTGACCTCTACTGCTAGCCTGTAGGATGGTGACCTCTCCTGCTAGCCTGTAGGATGGTGACCTCTACTGCTAGCCTGTAGGATGGTGACCTCTACTGCTAGCCTGTAGGATGGTGACCTCTCCTGCTAGCCTGTAGGATGGTGACCTCTACTGCTAGCCTGTAGGATGGTGACCTCTACTGCTAGCCTGTAGGATGGTGACCTCTACTGCTAGCCTGTAGGATGGTGACCTCTACTGCTAGCCTGTAGGATGGTGACCTCTACTGCTAGCCTGTAGGATGGTGACCTCTACTGCTAGCCTGTAGGATGGTGACCTCTACTGCTAGCCTTTAGGATGGTGACCTCTACTGCTAGCCTGTAGGATGGTGACCTCTACTGCTAGCCTGTAGGATGGTGACCTCTACTGCTAGCCTGTAGGATGGTGACCTCTACTGCTAGCCTGTAGGATGGTGACCTCTACTGCTAGCCTGTAGGATGGTGACCTCTACTGCTAGCCTGTGGGATGGTGACCTCTACTGCTAGCCTGTAGGATGGTGACCTCTACTGCTAGCCTTTAGGATGGTGACCTCTACTGCTAGCCTGTAGGATGGTGACCTCTACTGCTAGCCTGTAGGATGGTGACCTCTACTGCTAGCCTGTAGGATGGTGACCTCTACTGCTAGCCTTTAGGATGGTGACCTCTACTGCTAGCCTGTAGGATGGTGACCTCTACTGCTAGCCTGTAGGATGGTGACCTCTACTGCTAGCCTTTAGGATGGTGACCTCTACTGCTAGCCTGTAGGATGGTGACCTCTACTGCTAGCCTGTAGGATGGTGACCTCTACTGCTAGCCTGTAGGATGGTGACCTCTACTGCTAGCCTGTAGGATGGTGACCTCTACTGCTAGCCTGTAGGATGGTGACCTTTACTGCTAGCCTGTAGTCACAGACAGGTTTCCTCTCTTTTTGTGGTGATATTGGTACGGATGTAGTATTTGGTGCATTTCGTTAACAAGTCAAAGCCCCTTTTAAAGAGCCTAATGATGCAACTGCAGCGAGGATGCCTTTGTTCTTTTCTCAAGGTAGAATATCTTTATATCTCCCATTTGGATTTAAAAGAGCTGATGTGATGTTAACCATACTTTATGGTCTGAATGATATGACGTGATGCGGCATAAGATTTGATAAATATTAAATCTTCAAGGTTAAAAACCATAGACATCACTTTGTATATTTACTTATTCATTTGTATTTATTTATTTTTTACTTTGAACCTCTCCCCCTTAAGCTCTTCTCTTCATCCCTCACACAGCAGTCCCATTTTATGTGAACCACCAAGTGCAACCCTGTCTCTGGGGAAAGCCTGTCCAATGTGTGCATTGTTATCCCCTTTGAACAGTGATTAAGTCTGGCCCCTCGCTGAGACGGCAGGCTTCTCAATCCGCCTTTAAATTCCCCTCCGACGTACTCGGACATGTCAGGCGTACAGGTTCAGTTGAAGCATACCCAGCCTCTGTAGTTAGCCATGTACACACTGAGACTGTGTCTTCACACTTCCTGTTCTTTCTCTTACTTTCTTCATGTCTCAGTATATTTATGAAGATGCATAGAGCCTCAACTTGAAACATCTTCAACTCATCCAGTCTCGAGAAACCTTAAAAACAGACTCGTATTCAGAATGTGGTTCTTTCCTTTCAATGGTTAGGTATTATCTTTGTAATAAACCCTGAAGCCTCTAGTGGGGCACAATCATGGATTTATACTTTGACTTATTTTACTTTCAGAATATCAACACAGTGCAGAACATGTTGTTTCTTTCTTACTAACATTGCTCTGGCTGCTCTATTCCCGAGCTAAATGTATGACTCTTTGTTAAAATGCTGCTGCCATTATCCCCCCTGTGAATGCTCGACGGACCACCACTATGCAGTCCAGACTGATGAAAGCATGAAGACCTGGATTACTTTCAGCACATTTTACTTGAACAGCTTTTTACTGAGCTGAGGTTTCCCTGTACCCCAGAGCACAAAATGACCCAGTGAATCTGTTTGGTTGTGTGAGAGGCTTAATTAACATTCCCTGAGTGTTTACAGTCAATTATTCAACACAGTGGCTTTCTGTGGGAGCTACTCATTACTCTAATGCTGTCACAGAGGGAACAAATCCTCTCCTTAAGAGAAAGGCATCCCCAGGGGAAGGATCTTTGAGTGTCATTTCGAAAGCCTTTAAGTTAAGTAGTCTTCTGTATGATATCCGCTAATCCTGAAAAATCATCTGGGCAAAAGCAGAAAGAGAAAGTGACCCCGTTTGGTGTTGCGGTTCAGTGCCTCGCAGCTGGTGACAATGTGCGCAGCCAAGCTGTGAGATGTGGAACAGAGTGTTGAGCTGTTTAGTATTTAAAGCCCACGTAAATATACAGAAACCATTCACGCACTCTGCACTCCACTGTTTTCCCACACTGCTGAGGATAAACAACCCTCCCTGGTTAGGGTTTACAGTTTGATAAGTGCATGCATGTTACAGGGTCATTGTGCATATCCGCTGGTTTGATATAAAACAAGCCAACTGCCTCCCTGCCCACACGCATGCATGCACAACGTACAGACGCAGTCACAGGGCACATACTGTATAGACACACACATTCGACACCCTCCCACCACTAAACAAGCATGTAGCTCTGCCGCTGCCGAGCAAACGTGCAATTACACCTCGTTCTCAGATGCTCCGACTTCCTTTTTTACGCATTCTCTCTTTTTTGCCTCTTCCTGTCGGTTCATGTGGCCGCAGGCTGTGTCGCATGTGGCTTCGGAGACGCCATGAGGGAGGATATACATCGGGACATTAACATTCCTGACGGTTTGCTGTGGTTACTGCAAAGGAGCTGCTTAGTTAATGTCTGGGTTGAAGATTAAAAAGCAGAACAAGGCTCTTAAAAGAAAGTTAATAAGTTGATCCAACGTATTGAAGGCGGCTCCAGCACTACCCTGCCCCAAGGGTGTTACAATAGTCAAGGCTAGAGATGACCAGTGCCTGTAGAAGGAGTTAAGCCGCATACTCAGTGAGATAGGACCTGGTCTGTCTGACATGACCGAGTGACAGATACAACATGCTCAATCACGTTGCCCACGTTTTAAGCAGACTGATTACTAATATGTTGAGGAGAGGGAGAGGCTGGGATGACCAAGAGTTCAGTCTCATACTGCATTTCCACTGTACGGCACGGCTCTACTCAATTCTACTCAATTCTTTAGAGGTTACAAGCGAGCTGAGCCGATTCTAGAATGTAAAGTTAAAACACTGCAGACTACTCATTGGATGGAGGGAATTGTTACTAGCGTGACAAGAGACATCCTGCACAAACCCGCCATTTTTAAATAGCCAAGTTTCAGATTTAAAAAAAATGGCAGCCCACAAAACTACGCAGGACAAGTGACGAAGTGCAGACGTTCCTCTGTTTGGTTGCTAATGAAAGGGTTCGATGTCACGTTCAGGATGATGTCACTGCAGTTTCACGCGGCATCGCTATGGCGATCAGCTGAGAATCCTGTCTACACTGATTAACAGTGTATTAACACTGAGGGGAAACAAAACAGAGGAAAAGGACCTGGTGCCAAAAGGGAGTCGAGTCGAACAAAACTATGCAGTGGAAATGAGGCATTAGAGTGATTGAATTGAAGGTGGCGTACCATCATCCATTTTGAGATGACAGTAAGACAAATAGATCATCAGCATAGCAGTGGAAAGACAATTCATGTGAGTGGATAATCAGACCAAGAGATGTGGTGTATATTGAGAAGACAAGGTATGGAAACACCTCCTTTGTGGACTCACTGTTACTCTAGTTCTTAAGAACGTGATTTGTTTTTACCAGGTTTCTTAAATCAGGGTTTCAAACATTGTGTTCTGTTTGGGACCTCTTTAACCCTTAAAGCAGACAGCAGAAAAAGATATTAAATATTATTTTAAATATTCTGAGAGAACTTCTCTCAGTCCTTTCAGACAAGAGATTACATCAAGACATAAAAATCTTCTTTCCCAACTGTTTTTAAGTGTAGAGAAGCCCGCATCAATCCGTGGAACACATCCTCACTGACTACTCGTCAGATCTGTAGCACTACTGCAAAAGTTAAAAAACACGAGAGCACCATGTGGGGATCTGTATGTTAACACAGATGAGAAAGATGTGACTTAGCAATTCTCCTGGATACAAGCCCAGTGCTCCTTGCTACATCTTCAGAGCATGAATACAGCAGCAAATCATAAAGATATAGTGGATTATTGTCTACTTTCATTCTCCTTCTGTTTGTGTTGTAATCCCAGTTTCTCCTTGCTTTGTTTACATGGCCGCTCTGCATACATGGGCGCTCTGCAAACATGGCCGCTCTGCAAACATGGCCGCTCTGCAAACATGGCCGCTCTGCATACATGGGCGCTCTGCAAACATGGCCGCTCTGCATACATGGCCGCTCTGCATACATGGGCGCTCTGCAAACATGGCCGCTCTGCAAACATGGCCGCTCTGCAAACATGGCCGCTCTGCATACATGGGCGCTCTGCAAACATGGCCGCTCTGCATACATGGCCGCTCTGCATACATGGGCGCTCTGCATACATGGCCGCTCTGCATACATGGCCGCTCTGCAAACATGGCCGCTCTGCATACATGGGCGCTCTGCAAACATGGCCGCTCTGCAAACATGGCCGCTCTGCAAACATGGGCGCTCTGCAAACATGGCCGCTCTGCAAACATGGCCGCTCTGCATTGCAATCATACGGTGGTTACAGCTGAGCGTCGTGGTGGAAGCGTAGAGCCCACACCCTCCCGTTCCCCCCTCAGCTAAATAGTGATAAATGTTGAATGCACTTGTATTTCTATAGCACTTTTCTACTCTTTCACTCAAAGCGCTTTTCTCCCAAAATTCCCCCTTTCACACACACACACACACACACACACACACACACACACACACACACACCTACACAGACCGATGGCTCGGCCTTCAACAGCAATTTGGAGTTCAGTATCTTGCCCAAGGAAACTTCGACATGAGTAATGGGGGAGCCGGGGATCGAACCGCTGATCTTCCAATTAGAGGATGACCCGCTCAACCTCTATCACACAATCTATAGCACCTCTAACAATCCTGTTCGATCAGCACCAACAAGAGAGGAAGCAGAGGGGATAACATCAGATTATTGAAACCAGCTACTTGCCAAACCAGATCAGCAATAATATGCAATCACTTTATACTATTAGTGCTGAGCCCTAAACTAGGTCCCAATGTGACATTCTCACTGGTATTTGCTGCTCTAATTGGATTAACACCTCAACACATATGCTGCCATTTAACAGGGAGCTAAATTGGGGGCAATTACATTCACTTAAAAATAGAAACATTAATGGTGTGAAATAAAACATGATTCCTTTAACTAGTCCCCATGAAGTTCTTGCTTCATTTATTGATGCAGATTTAGCCACATTACACGTGTATTGTGAGTTTGGGATGTGACTGCCAAACCTGTAAATCCCAATTTATTTGCCTCAGTCTTCTAATCATTGCTGCAGAGAATGGAACATTTGTGCAACAAAACTAAATGGAACGCTGTTCTGAGATGTTTAAGTGTTACTTCACAGTTTTCACATGAATAATGTTCACTTCACTTCATCACTGATGTTTCTGGTTTGTTTGGAATAATTGAAGTGCACACAAAGTTGATGTTTTAGTGTGGAGGTGTGTTCAGACTAAATAGAAAGTGAACTTTAGAGGCAAGGCATATAAAGTCTAGGCAAAAAGACACAAGTTGACACCAGCTCACCTGGGATGGTGTAGATTGACACAAAGACGGGCCCATGCAAGTTGAAACATCAGTTATAAGCTGAGCTGTAACTGAAACACAGCACATGCACATTGCACATTTACACATAGGGGTGGGGCTTATACTGCTATCTGGCTACAGCTAACATCTGTACCGTCGGTACATAATTAACAGACTGCTCAAACAGCTCAGCAGTCAAATGTGTGCAAATTAAGAAAAATTGCTTTACAGTCAGTCTGAAGACTTAAAGAATGGCACCAGAAAAAAGCTCATGCAGAGGGCAAAATGAACAAATGTATATGTATTCAGTATAGTATATTGTCTAATATAGTATCATAGAGTATAGTACAATATAGTAAATAGTATATAGTATAGTATAGTATAGTATAGTATATAGTATAGTATAGTATAGTATAGTATAGTATAGTATAGTATAGTACAGTTCAGTATAGTATATAGTATAGTATGGTATATAGTATAGTATAGTACAGTTCAGTATAGTATATAGTATGGTATATAGTATAGTATAGTATAGTATAGTACAGTTCAGTATAGTATATAGTATGGTATATAGTATAGTATAGTATAGTATAGTATAGTATAGTACAGTATAGTATAGTATATAGTATAGTACAGTTCAGTATAGTATATAGTATGGTATATAGTATAGTGTATAGTATAGTATATAGTATAGTACAGTTCAGTATAGTATATAGTATGGTATATAGTATAGTGTATAGTATAGTATAGTACAGTACAGTATAGTTCAGTATAGTATAGTACAGTTCAGTATAGTATAGTATAGTATAGTATAGTATATAGTATAGTATGGTACAGTTCAGTATAGTATATAGTATGGTATATAGTATGGTACAGTTCAGTATAGTATATAGTATGGTATATAGTATAGTATAGTATATAGTATAGTATAGTATAGTATAGTATAGTATAGTACAGTTCAGTATAGTATATAGTATAGTATGGTATATAGTATAGTATAGTACAGTTCAGTATAGTATATAGTATGGTATATAGTATAGTATAGTATAGTACAGTTCAGTATAGTATAGTATAGTACAGTATAGTACAGTATAGTATAGTATAGTATAGTACAGTATAGTACAGTTCAGTATAGTATATAGTATGGTATATAGTATAGTACAGTTCAGTATCGTATATAGTATAGTACAGTATAGTATAGTACAGTATAGTACAGTATAGTATAGTACAGTATAGTACAGTATAGTATAGTATAGTACAGTATAGTACAGTTCAGTATCGTATATAGTATGGTATATAGTATAGTACAGTATAGTATATAGTATAGTATAGTACAGTACAGTTCAGTATAGTATATAGTATGGTATATAGTACAGTATAGTACAGTATAGTACAGTATAGTACAGTACAGTATAGTATAGTATAGTATAGTATAGTATAGTATAGTATAGTACAGTATAGTACAGTTCAGTATCGTATATAGTATGGTATATAGTATAGTACAGTATAGTACAGTATAGTATAGTACAGTATAGTACAGTATAGTACAGTATAGTATAGTACAGTATAGTACAGTATAGTATAGTACAGTATAGTATAGTATAGTATAGTACAGTATAGTACAGTTCAGTATCGTATATAGTATGGTATATAGTATAGTATAGTACAGTATAGTACAGTTCATTATCGTATATAGTATGGTATATAGTATAGTATAGTACAGTATAGTACAGTATAGTACAGTATAGTATAGTACAGTACAGTATAGTATAGTATAGTATAGTATAGTATAGTATAGTATAGTATAGTACAGTATAGTACAGTTCAGTATCGTATATAGTATGGTATATAGTATAGTATAGTACAGTATAGTACAGTATAGTATAGTACAGTATAGTACAGTATAGTATAGTATAGTATAGTATAGTATAGTATAGTATAGTACAGTATAGTACAGTATAGTATAGTACAGTATAGTATAGTATAGTATAGTATAGTATAGTATAGTATAGTACAGTGATTCTTAACCATGGGGCCGCGGCCCACCATTGGGCCGCGAGCGCCACCTAGAGGGCCGCAAAATAATTTCAGTTTTCCACTTGTGGGCCGCGAGGGCCGCGGGACCGCATAGGTCAGACCTGGGCATTGTACGGCCCGCGGGACGTCAATGGGAAATTAGGAATGAAACGTAAATAATTGTAGCTACATCATGCACGGAATACAGCTGCATTGCTTTTATTTTGAAGGCGACTGCTGCTCTCTTTTATCTCAATTTACGTACGTTAGTACGTTCGTGGATGTGCGAGCAGCGGCTCACTGCAATCCCAATAATAGAACCGGGCCGGTGTATTTGGCCCGATTCTGGGGCGTCATTCAGTCTCAGCCGAGTCGGCAACCGGACTCGGCCCGACGTGTTTCTTCCGGCATGCCGAGCTTACTCCGGAGCTGGGCCAGGTCATTTTGGCTACCTGAGATGTGTTGGTGATGCAGAGCGACACGGACATCTGAGGCTTTGCTAGCTAAGCTGCTAAATCAACATGCTCAGAAGATGTTGGTTCTCTTTGGATCGACCTACATATGTGAACAAACATTCTCCGTGATGGAGTTTAATGAATCCAGATCCAGATCCTCTCTCACTGACATCACCTGTCAGCTGTCCTTCACATCTCACCTCACACATTCACCCTGACTTCAGTCACTCGTTTACTGAACTAAAACACAGACAATTAGGTCATTGGACTACAAACGATAGTGATAAAAGTACTAATTAACAGAAACATGATTCCTGTCAGTGTTTTACTATTATATATAGATATTACATATTTATATTTGTTTGGATCATTATTCCTGCAGCAGATGTTTAAGGTGGAGCTCATTTTAACTCCTTTATACTCTGTTGTTCAGTTTGGGTAGTTAGGAAGGGTTTGACAAATTATAATGTGCAAAGTAACTAGTAACTAAAGCTGCAGACAAATGTAGTGGAGTAAAAAGTACAATATTTCCCTCTGAGATGTAGTGGAGTGGAAGTACAACGTTAAATAAAATAGAAATACTCAAGTAAAGTACCTTGAATTTGTACATACAGTACTTAAGCAAATATACTAGTTACATTCCACCACTGATCATAATATTTACTCTTACCACTCGCAGCTTATCAAAACCATACAATGTACTGCTTCTTTGTGATCATCACATTGTATCATCTCATTTATTTGACAAGGGTTTTGCTTGTTAAACTGTACGTGGATTTAATATAGTTATTGAATACAAATCAAACCAAGAGTGAGATAAATTAGTTAAACCAATACAGTGTTAATATTTGAATGGGCCCCGGGCCACTTTGTACTTGAAAAGTTGGGCCCCGAGGTCAAAAAGGTTAAGAACCCCTGGTATAGTACGGTATAGTACAGTTCAGTATCGTATATAGTATGGTATATAGTATAGTATAGTAATTTTAGTTTAGTTGCAAAATGTTCACACTGAGCGTACCAGTAAATTGTTCACACAAACTAGTTTTATTAGTTTTCCCCACAATATTGTAGCCCCCGACAACTAAAGCATGAATTAGGGTTTAATTGTGATGGTCAAGGGATCAAGTCAAAAGGATTTATCCTCCGGGAAGCTTGAATCTATGCTCTACATGTTGTGCTAATCCACCCTATAGATTTGGAGATATTTCTATACTGAAGTGGTGCACTGACTACCTGATTGACGGAATGGCTATTATTAGACTGGTAAACTGCTTTCATTATGTTGATGTTATGACAAAACAAATAACCAAGTAAAATCATTAATTCTTGTCCTTGAAGTACTTAAAGAAACAAAACAAAAAATCAAAGTCTACTTACTTTAATCACATCATGGTCTTCATCCTTGAAAGGAATCAGTTGACTTGTTATCACAAGACCTGAGTATGGAACTGAAGCAACATTGAACCTCATCCCAGTGGGGCTCCTTGTCTGAGCTGAACATCTAGCCAGAGTCTTCAAGCACTCATCACTAACCATTTAACACACACACCTGAATAGTCAAAAAAACACTTTTCCGTGACCTCGAAAAACCATCCTTCTTAAGAGGTGTGATTCTGTTTTAGACAGGAATTATGAAGTGAACTGTACAGCATCGAGTTTGTCTCTGTTCTCATTTTCCATTTGTTATAAATAAAGTTGCTGAAGTGTTTCTGCCGCAAGTGATGGTGGGACAACATTATGTCCTTTCCTTTCCTAAAGGGTGGTCCAGTGTACCCTCTGCTAAAGGAGATGAGGAAGGAAGCATTGAGGCACCTTTCCTCAGCATTTAGAGAATTTGACCAGCTCTCATCATCGTTGCCACTTAGAAACCTCCGGGTCATTTCATTCAGTTATAGGAATCTTCCGAAGCAAAATGGATTTTATTTACTGCAGCCCACATCAAAACCACTGAGAGCGTCCACTGTAAAAGGTCAAGCAGGGGTCAAGCAGGAGTCAGTGGACGACCGGAGAAAGATTAGTTCCCAAAGAAAATTACAATCTCCTCCCATGTATACCATGTTATAGGTCCATACAGTACTTACTGTAGGTCACATGACAACAACTGAGCCATGTCCATGAAAGACCAGGACATGTGGTTGAGCGATCTAACATTGATTCAACGTCATCATACATCGGAACCAGAAATGTCGAAGTATTGAATAGTAGAAGACAGGGCAGAAACAACACAGTACTGAGCGTTTAGTGCCCAACATGGAGACAACAGTGGAAGTAAATATTACAGCAGTGACTGCTTAGCATTCTGTAGGCTCAACAAGGCTCCTGTTAGAACTGCAGCAAATTAATTTGCGCAAACAGCTTGATTATCTCTCCGTTTCTTCACAAACCTATAACAAAGTACCAATTGACACACACACACACAGCAGTGAACAGACCCTCCCTTATCCACTGTGAGTATTTATAGCCTCGATAACTCAATCTGCTTCATTAGAAGTCACAATTCTGCTGGAGAGGCCTTTCACGGGGCCACAGAAGAAGAGTGCATTGTTGAATTCTTCTTGATCTGAGGCCCTGCCGCGGCTTCCACTATTCCACCATGCTCCAGCCATGTAAGTCTGGCTGTAAAAGTCCATCATAGTGAAATGCAGTGAGCAACTCACAAAGGTTATCGTCTCCTGGGGTTAGAGTGTGTGTGTGTGTGTGTAGTGAGAGAGGTTGTGTGTGGGTTGGAGGATGTATCCAGAATGTCTAAGTAACTTCACAATAGGGAGTTGCCCCGTGAAAAGGCCAGAGCAGAGCCAGGACAAAGAGGGAACCTTGCCTCCTGAAGTGCACCCACGGGTGGGGGTGGGAGTGGAGGGAGTACGGTGATTAGTGGTACTTTTAAGAACTGGAGATAAGCTTATTCTAGTAAAGTGCTTCAGAGCAAAATGGGCTGAAATGTTGATTCATCACACAACTTTCGGTAAGACTGCACGGGATGTTTGAATGTCCCTTTCACTTTTAATCAGTCTGTGTACAGAATCATGTGACGGACAGTCACAGCAGGGACTCCAGGAGCAGCTGTTGATTATTCAGCTGAATACAGACACCCCATGATGAGGGTCTCTTCATAAAGACACTGATACACAAGTTGTCCACCATCAGCCATTTTTGGGCTGCCGGCGAACGCCTGCCTCCCTAGTTTTGCATTAGCACTACTCTGCCCGTGTCGGCAGCTTGTCGGACGATTCGTCCTGTCGGTGAGAGAAATCACTCAAAGCTCAAGCAAATCAGTGCAGGGTAAGAGAAACGGAAGTGAGGAAAGCTCTTCTCATTTTCCGTCTTCATTTCATCTGATCAACGACACGGCTATCTAGAATGAAACTAAGTGGTGCGCCAGAGTGCTATGAAAATGGTCGGCCAACGCTGCTTTGTTTTATGTATGTATCATAAGAACTTATGAACTTGTATACCCGCAGCCCCCGGTCTTCCGGTCTCTATTTTTGAATGGCGAATACAGACTACCTGCTGGTAAGGAGAGTTATTTCCTCTCACAAAGGCACAGAATGTACGGGCTAGTTGGCCGTTGGCTGTAGTCTTTGCATTGTGTTCAAGTGAAACTTATGAGGTCCAGACACAGGCAGCGTGAGTCTGGTGTGTCTGGGTCGCAGTACCTCATTATGCCCAAAACAAATCGCTTGTCAGACCATCTAACAATGTCTGAAACCTCCATACCCATTGTGGAACCCAAAAAAGACAATCCGACAATCACGGCCACCTTGTGCAGCACATGGCACTTTTTCATGGGAAAAACTGATTACAATGTCATGAATGGCTTCCAGGATAAACTGTCTGAAGGTTGGCACGGTTAGCTCCATTTGTATGATTCATGCCGTCAAGAAAACAAAGATACAGAGTTGCCTTGCCATGAGCTAAGAACGTTGGTTCTAACTGCATAAGTCTGTTGCAATAATCAAAACATGGTGACTGTTAAAGCAAACCATTTTTGGAGTTTTCTAAAATACGTTAGGTATATAAATAGGTTATCTGCTGTTTATTATAGCATTGAATGGTGTCCATAGCAACATGGATCATTGGGCTCCCCAGCAAAGCAAGTGTAGTTACCTCAACAGGTTGCAATGCTGATGGGATTTCCAGACTTAACATTTGTGTTAAGAGACTTGAGACAGTAAAGGTGGACAAAACCAGAACTGAGACCTAGCTGAGGCCTTTCGGGGCCTCAGGGTAAACAAACTTGAGATATGATTATATTGAACAGCTTCCAGTTCATGCTGTTGACACAAACAGGGAGCTGAAGGTCGACATATGAAAAGCTTCACTGTTAGCGCTATCTCTGTTGCATACGCTGTCTGTGCGAGAGTGTGTGTGTTATGAAGGGGGATTATTCTGCTGACACAATGTATTACATTTTAATCATCCGCGGTACATTTAGATACTTTCGAATTTCCACAGCCTACATTCAATAACCTACTGTGTCAAGCTGCCCCCCCCCCCAACAAGACTCTGTTGGGTTAGGAATGACAGCTTGTTGACATCTACTGGTTAAACATCTCAATCATTTGCACTCTGTCATCGAAACTTCAGAGGATCAAAAAACGACATCTTTAATTATTTTTGTGTGTTACAATGTAGGCATGGTTTTATTTCTGTTTATAATCTTTTTTTAAGGATTTATTCTCTTCTCAAACATCCTGCAACATAACAGTACCAACCATACTTTCTATGTGTAGTCTGTAGCTACACAAACACAACAGCTCGGCATGAAAAGTCTCATCATCTCCCCCTCCCGACTACTCACAGCACATGTCACACGTTAAGGCTTTCTATTACATCTAATGATCCCCACCATTAATGTGGAAGAAGCTGTGCCACATTTCAATGAATTTCGAGTCAGAATCTTTCAGTTTGGCGAGCAATGACTTGTATGACGCTGTAACCGTCATGAGTATCAAGTCCTTGTAACAAGGTGTGCGTGAATTTTTCCAGTTACTTAGTATAATCCTGGCTGTATTAAGTAAGCCTGCTAGAGCTGGCTAAGTCAAGCTGGTAGAACAGATTTGTCTACAAGAAGACAAAAACGCGGTTTTCAGGGGCTGATCCCACTTGGGTCTAAAATGGTTAAACCAATGGATGGCCCCACACGAGTCAGCCTGGTCTCACTCCTAGAGCGTCAAATACCGATGCTTGGGCAGTGGCCATCTGGGTCTTGATACCAACACACAAGGCGCCCTTTAGCGTTAGCATGAGACAGCAACAGTTGGATTTTTACTTTTGCCGTTATGTAACCTAAAGTACTTAGCTTAAGTTACATTAGAAGCATAGTTATTCTAAACCAAGTAGTTTCACAAATGTTACACCGTTAACTATGCAAAAGACTCACTTTAATGACTCCAGAAAAACATGACGAGTAGGGATGAGATCATGTTCCATGAGGTGTACAAAAGTACGCAAAGAGCTCTTACATTTCAGGCACCATGACATTTAAACAAAGCTTTTTTAGAGAGTAATAATATCTATCAATTATTTTAGAATGCATGAATTTGCTCTTTCTATCCCTTACTGGCCAACCCATGTTATGGACAATATTGTCTCCAGAGCTCTTGTTCTCGTTATGTCATGAAGTGAAAATTAGTCTTATGCATGTACAGAATTCCACAATGGTTCAGATTCATAAAACAGCCTTTTTTTAATATTTTTAACTATTCATTTACCCATGCTGCAGTTGCCATCCACAGATATTGGGAGGATAATTAATGACAAAAATGACTCACATGTGGTCATTGGACATAATCTTGGGTTCTCAGAATGGCCCAGTATCGATGTTCACTGTAGCGAGTGGGTCGGACGGATTGCAAGAACCATTCTTTGATGATTTCTTTTTTTTTTCTGGTTGGTATTTTTATTTAATTGTTAGCTTCTCTCCCACCATCTGCTTACAGGACTGACCTCATTTCACGCAGTGTTGATACCATAGCTGTGACTCTCTCACTAATGATATCCTGTCTTTGTAGTTCCCCACCTGACTGAGCTTACTTTCAATTGGCAGATGAGAGAATGCTACATTTGGGTGCTTCCATATGCTTTTGCTCTGCTACTTTCACCCACGCATTTACACCCCCACCCCCCAACACACACACACACACATACATATCCGTACATACACACAATCAAAGACACATGCATACACTACCACATGAAGAAGTTATAAGCCGTTATATAACCTTCACACCTCTGTGTCCAACAAATACAACAGATATCCTGTCCAGTGGATGAGCTATATATCTAACAATGTAACCCTCTCACCGGTTGGCCACCTGGGTTTGTTAAACGAAAGCGACTGCGCTCTGTGTCTCCCGGGGCCTCGTGTCTCGGCAGAAACGCATGAGCAAAAACAAAATGAATATGCATACGATAAAAAAGCGTGAGGCAGCTGGCACACAGGTTTTATTGCTATGACTTTTTGTATTGTGTGCTAGCGCTGTAACAAGTTTACAAGGATGGTTGGAGCTGGTTAGGGGGCTCGCAGCTTCACTTTGGGTTTGAAATGAGAAGGGAGTACAGGGACATATACAGTGTACTGTATCAGTGGTTAAAGGGCATCTGTGCGTTAGAAAACCTTTATGTCAGAGATTTACATTTCCATGAGTATCTCTGAGCATCAATGGCCAAATTATTGCACTGACTGTCACTGATCAGTTTCTTTGGGTTTAAGTATCAGCTCTCTCTCCATAACTGTCTCAAGGAGGGATGTCTGAATTGTTTTGTTGGAAGCCACAGGAGTAAGACGTCATGAAACTTCCTTCAAACTGTCAATCTGATGTAAGAAGATCTCGCGGAGAGGGATCTGTGATGTGTTTGCCAATGTGCTGCCAAACCATTCCAGTCACCACGCTGTGTGTTTTTGTATCCTGCATAACTTTCCTTTTGCCTCTCGTTCTATAATCACGCTGTGGTGCAGGGTCAGAGGGTCGGAGCTCAGTCAACCTGTGTTAAACTGTGTGGGGAACGTGAAATGGAGCAGTTTGTCCAATGTGTACCAAGTTACACAAGAGTTCAGACTGGTACTTGTCTGTCATAAATCCCAGTGTCACCAGAGTGGATCCATTGGGAGGGTAAACAAGTTTTCCCAAGTTTCAACTGGTTTTCCTAATCCAGTGGGTAATTTTTTTTATTTTATTTATTTATTTGTTCATTTTGCAGGGACAATGCACACCAATCAACCGTCAAACTGTAAGTGAGCCAGAGTTAGCCAGAGAGGCTAGTTTTCATCTGCTGTCTGCAGCCAGATGTTTGAAGGCAGCCTACAATTACAAAATGGCATGTGGCCTTGCTCTTTCACAGTATAAGACAACAAAACTGAATGCATTATTTTGTAAGAAAATAGAGGTTCAGATACCAAACCACGATCTTTCTCTAAACCTAACCAAGTAGTTTTGTTGCCTGAACACTGCAGGGGCTGGCGCAGGTTCACTAATCGCTTGTATTGATGGACAAAAAAATGAACAAAATGACTTTTCGATATCATACAAACCCTTGTATGAGGACACCTTGATCCATTCCAGCAGCTAAAGCCACTAGATTAAGAGATCACTTTGACCATTTCACCTTTTTTAACCCAAGAGTGGGGCCAGAGGCTTTTTTAGTGTCTACAATTAAAGGAGTTCATGTTCTGGGATGCATAAATGTGTTTGATGATTTTGGAGGGGATCTGCGACTTAGATTTTGATATTTCTAGTGTATACGTGTAGATACTGTTGGAGTGATCAAGGAGTTAGCAATATCCTTAAGTGGCAAATGAACATCTACACCAAATTCCATAGCAGTTAGTCTTGTAGCTGCTGAGCTTTCTTGCCCACTGTGTAGGACAGACAAACCGCTATCACCCTCCTTAGGCCCCACAGCTGGAGGAGGAGAAGTCTGTGATAACACCACCTGTTTTTGAATCTGAGCTGTGAAACAATTGAAATAGCTGATATGTTGAGTGTGTTTACAGTGCCTTCTAGATAGCAGCCGCACATGGTCAAAGACTGCAGAAGCACACCCACACAAATGTGACATGTGGGCAGTGTTGACTTCCAGCTCGTCTTGAATTGTTGTCTAAGGCCTCTGGTAACTTATTGTTACCAGGACTCTCCGGTCTCAAGTGTTGAAACATGTGTTGTGGTTGTTGAATTATTTTGCCTGGCAGGTAGTGTCAAATAATTTCCAAATCTCCAAAGAAATTCATTTGATGTCCCTTTGAAAAAATAACTTCCTGCCTGTGAAACAAAAGACAAAGAGAAATGGTTTTTATAACGTTTGGAAAAATAGCTTCCTGGAAAGGAGAGACACAGACACAGTGAAGAGCTGGGGAGGTGTTTGTTGCACTATAATACAGAGGTCTTTGGTGAGATCATTTATTTTCAATTTTGTGTTTAGCGGGAGGGGGGCTGTTACGTCCCTGTTGGGTTGGTCCAGGGGAGGATTAGGGACGAACATAAAAACAACCCAAATGAGAAACGAACAGCCCATGTACCATAAACAATATTTATTATGCTCACGTACAGTTAAAGGTGAGCGAGTCTCAACACAAGATTGGGAGAGGATGGGACAGGTGTGGTCGTGCCAAACAATTGAAATCAATATAACAAAACTGGGCCGAACTAACTAACCTCTGAAATCAAACAAACAAAATGGCTTCTCTAGCTTATCTACATGTGCTCGACCAAAACCCAAATACAGACGGGGCACCGACCAATAAGCCTAGTGTGTCGAGACACAGAGACTCTACTACGTGTGAGCCAGTGTACAGGGTACCCCAGACTCACCTACTGTACAGGGTACCCCAGACTCACCTACTGTACAGGGTACCCCAGACTCACCTACTGTACAGGGTACCCCAGACTCACCTACTGTACAGGGTACCCCAGACTCACCTACTGTACAGGGTACCCCAGACTCACCTACTGTCCACAACCTCTCACCACAAACTCTAACACGTTCAGCTCTCAGCATAGACAGAAAAACAACATGAAGTGACGTGCCCCCCGAACTCCGAGGCTTCCTGCTTTTTATCTGCGGCTCTCCCTCAGCCTGCAGCTGGTGCCATCCCCAGAGCAGCACGACCGGCCCCCACAGGTGGAATCTAATCAACTGATTGACCTGTTAGGAATATGTGCGAGAGAGAGAAAGAAGGGCAGGAGGGGAGAAAGCACAACACGTAACAGGGGCATTGAAATACAGCATCAGTTTATAGAAAGAGGCATACATATTGAGTTACACTTAATCAAACACTGTTTGAAAATGCAGTAAAAGTCATGCTTTGGCAGTCCAGGATGCTTAATACCCGCTTGGCCAACTCCAAAACATATTTATCCATTAGGCGAAAACATAAATCTGCCGAGGTCAGCTGTAATGCCGCTCTTTTTTTTCCGTCTTCTTCTTCTGGGTCTTTTTTGTCCTGCTAGACTTCAATATTAATCAAGTAATGAGAGAGAACAACAACTATAAAACAAATGTCCAAGTTCTCCATCCAATGGAAAATGTCTGTTCTTTCCAACCACTCTGTGTTCCAAGTCCACAGCACAGTTCAGTATGCAGACTCTTACCTGCTCTGAAACAACACACACACACACACACACACACACACACGCACACACACACACACACACACACACACACACACACACACACACACACACACACACACACACACACACACACACACACACACACACACACACAGGCCAGGTTTGGGTATTAGTCAGGAATGGTTCTACCTTACATATGTATTTAAAACGCTGATCAATTCTACTGACATAACTGTGCTACATGTCACAGAATTCACAGAAAACCAGGATGAGGTATTTTGAGGTCAGGGTCAAAGGTCAGCTAAGAGGTCTATTAATGGCCACTTATTATTGTTATTTGCTCAAGAAGGAAAATCAATCTTACTCTGGTATCCGAATCTGTTCACCTCCACTGAGATGCTCTTCGGTGACCCACTCCGTCACGATGTGATGCCAGTTGTTGTGTTTTTCTGAGCTGGTATGTGTGATCTGCCACAGGGCAACGCTATCTCTGCAACAATTGGGATATCAATGATTTGTATTCATATTTTATTTTAATTCATCAACAGGTTGGCGAAAGTAAACTTGACCCATGCTGTGAGTGTTTTTGATCTGGTGTTTCTCTCAATGCGAGGTGTGATTGGCCCACTACAGCAGCAGCTGCATCCCATACAGTACGCTGAGATGCCACCAAGATGTTGGAAAGTATGTCTATACTTCACGCCTGTGGCGTCTGATCAAAATAAGTGCGGTGGGGGTGGCATTTTGCGACACTGAATGCCTCCATTCCCATGATGGGCATCGAACGGAGTAGTAAAAGAAGGTATTAAATGAAGTATTCAAGGGTACTGGTATCGTACAACTCTGTGTTTCACTGATGTAGTGTCACGTGTGCTCGCTTTACCTTCTGACGAGTCTTACATTTCCCACTAAATGTCCTTGCCATAGTGATTATTGTATCAATTGCAATTTTCCATTAGAATTTAACTGGGTCATATGCAACCTGCAACATTTTGTTTTCTCACAAAGTACCCATGTAAACATGAATCATATTTTCAAACCTATTGCTTAAAATTCGCTGAAACTTGGATCAATATATATACATGTTTAATTCAATGACTCCTTGTCCCAATTTATATCCAAACTGACAGGAAGTGAATTCTACTTTGCAGATAAAAAGGGTCCCTGTCGGTACTATTTATCTTGTGCATTATGAAATTAATGTGTCACCTGCGGTTGTAATGCGCTCTGATTCCTGCTCCTCCATAATCTCCCCTGTGTCCGAGGTTAAAGAATGTCCTAATTACAGCCATTTTAAAGGAGCGGGTGACGTCTTTTGATGTAATATTACCCTCCAATCCAATTAGCCCAACACTTGTCAACCTCACTCAGCAGTCATGGCCACCAGCCTGAAAGTTAGGCCCAGAAACCTTCCCTTTCTTCCTTTCAACATTATAATGGCATGCCTCTGCTGATTAACCACACCGCTCTAACCCGCTCTATCTGCTTAAGTTTAGATGTGGAATAGGTTTTCTGAAAAGATGGTTATAAATGATCATTATATATTATAAATCAATTACTTCTGTCAGAGAAAATCTGTGGACTGTAAGGTCCCAAATAAAGGTGATAGATTAAAATGATATAATCATGATACAGCTACAAAACGTTTAATGTGAAACAGATAGAGGAAGTGTTGCGATGAATGGAAACAGACAACAGGGATGGTTCTAATAAAAGGTTTATTGGTACTAAGTGCAGACAGGTTGTAAAAGCAGGACTAAAGACAGATAAGTTAAATTATACTTACAGAAGACAGGCTGTGTGAAATAGTGAAGTAGTAAACAGATTGCATGCATCAGTGCTGGCAGCATGCTGGTTTGACAGAGATCAGGTTTTGCAGTGAGTTAAGGATTCCATCTAGTGGCCACATGATGACATACAGTTTCTGTACATACAAAAGCCTCTTAAAATCCACCGATGAGGAACTATGAGGAGCTGGCCATCTTAAATGTAATCATCATGAGGTAAGATGACCCTGATGGGGTTCAATGCTCAGGAGTTCTGCCCTGCACTATTGTGGCCCTCTGTATCAATATTGCTGCTGCAGATCCTGAAACTTGATCTGGAGAATGAGATGTAAAAATGGAGACCTAGTGAATGATTACTATTGCCACTTGGAAAATAGGTACAGAGAGCATCTTTTCATTTTGACAGACGGGCCAGCAGCCAGGGGCTGAATGACGGTCTCTATAAATTAACATCCACCTACCTGACTGTATACAGTAGAGCTGTACGCTATTTCAATGGCAGTCCAGTGGAGTGAACAGATTCAACCTTGCAAAATATTGATACGTAGTGACTCGTCTGCAATCCACAATATTGGGTCAGGCTAATCCCAATTATTTTATTTGGAATGGGGGATTTATTAGGGTCTGACCAAACTTTTTCTGCTAAGATTTCTGGGAAGGTTAGTTTCCATAAATGAGTAGATTTGGGAAAACCACTCTGAATTGAGATCAGTATTTTCTGATGTGCTGATTTTATGAAGTATGATCAAATAGGTATCTCCCACCTATTAATTAAGAGGTTGGGAATTTCATTTCTACTTATATTTCTACTGAAATAAACACTGACACTATATATTTGAAGGTTGCATATTACATTTCAAGTGAAAAAGCATTAAATTCGCAACACGAGTTCACAGTTGAATCGTGTTTGCTCAAACTTAATGTCACATTGCTGAATGAAAAGTGGAGCTTTTTTATTGACGAATGTGAACAGACATTCCGCAAAATTTAAAAAAAGATGAACGACAATACAAATTAAATGTAAATAAATAAGTAAATTAATTTAATACAAAAAAAGTAATTGCGCTCCGTCTCTACGCACGTGAGAAGTGTTTTCCACCAATCCGCTCCCGTTCACTACAACCGGAAGTTGTACGCAATAACATTTTGTGAAACAACAACAGGCTTTCAGCAGCATTTCAGCAGCGCTGCGTGTGTCGTTGGGTTTACGAGATGAAACACAACTCGAACGTCCCGGCTTTCCTCACCAAGCTGTGGACGCTTGTCGAGGATGCCGACACCAATGAGTTTATTTGCTGGAGCCAGGTAACGCTAACGTTGCAACTATCTACCTTTAGCTAGTTAGCACGCCAGTTCTAAAAGCTAACGCAAAGCAGAGAGCCGACGTTAGCTAAGCAGTGAGATTAGCCGGAAGGCAACCTAGCATTTAGCCACGCTAATAACAATGAACTGTTACGGTTCAACAGCCACCTAACTATCGGCGAGCGTTAGCCGAAGCTAACGGTTAGCTAGCTAGTTGTTCCTCTTCATCGTGTAACGGTAGCCTGCACGCTGGGCCAAATCCAGTCTGTGCGTCATGCTAGCATCAGTTCCTCCAAGCTTTTTGGCCACCGAGTCCTTATAAAGCTATGTGTGAGCATGAAGTGAAGTGGCACTATGAAAATAGATCCAGTGGCCCACTGAGACGCTGTTCTGACTGTCATTGGTTGTTTCCAGGAGGGCAACAGTTTCCTTGTGTTGGACGAGCAGCACTTTGCCAAGGAGATCCTCCCCAAGTTCTTCAAGCACAACAACATGGCCAGTTTCATCAGGCAGCTGAACATGTGTAAGACTGCGTTTATCTACTTGTCGTGGTTTGTGATACATTTAGTTGGTAGTCTTTGCTTTGCAGTTGTTTCTACTGGGAAAGGCTTCACTTGGTCAGTCTGCAGCCACACTTTGTAAGCCACATGACTGGTAAGTAGTGATACATAGCCCCGAAAACCTAACCCATAAAGGCTGCGAAGCGAGAAAGTAGCCTGTTAGGTTATTGCCCTAGTACTGACTCGCCTCTTAACCAAGTAAAAAACAGGGACAGGACCAGGCAGGACTGCAACTAACAGTCACTATCAAATAATCAGCAGGTACTTCTTTTAATTGATCAAATATTTGTCGATACTATGTGAGAAAATGGCTGTTGTAATTTCCCACAGTCCAAGTTGATGTTAATTCAGCCAACAGTCCAAAACCAAAAGATACTCTGTTTACTGACATATAAGACAAAGGAGAGCATCACACTGTTAAGTTC
>JAVDOI010000153.1:287500-352500 GCA_032191485.1 Leptoclinus maculatus
GTGCGACGTGTTGTACATGAATATTTGTGACGTCCCGTGTGTCCCCGTTTAGACGTCTGTGAACAGTCTGAATGGCGTGAAAGGCTCCGAGATATCGGATGACGTCATCATCTGTGACCTGACCGAGAGTGACGCCGAGGTGGCTGAGGGGTCACCCAGAGCCCATGAGCAAGGGTAAGACTAGTTACCCATAAGTCATCGTGTGACATTCAGTTCAGTATAACTCCTGGTTAGAAAATACTTTGAATAGTCTTTCTTATGCCGGTACATTGGTGAGTAATATATTATGTGCGTTCAACACATTTAATGAACACTTCATCAGTGTACCAGTTCTTAGAAGAAGAAGAATGTCCTTCACTACAACACTTTAAAGCACCAGCCAGTGTATCAAATAGCAGCAGTATCTCTCTCAATGAAAACGTCCTCCCTCAGTGACATGGACATCGTGGAAGTGGAGCTGGACAGCTGTGCGTTGCTACCGGCTGAGACGGAGGTGAGCACCTCCTGCACAGACGACGTCAAACAGACAGAGGCTGGTGTGTCAGCGGCAGCAGACGACGGCAGTGGAGCGACCAGCAGCGCCCTGCAGCTCAATAAAGCCTCAAGCCTCATTCTGGAGGACCCCGTCAAGATGATGGACTCCATCCTGAACGAGAACGGGGCCATATCGCAGAACATCAGCCTGCTGGGCAAGTAAGTGCCGACCTAATGGTAGTTGTTACAGAAACAGAACCTCCCAACGTTACTGCAGGCCTACTAGGCTCAGGTTATTGAGAGTGCTACCGGTGGACTCGTGTTTCTTTGTCCGTTGGGTTAGGGTGTTTCCATCATCTACTGGAGAGCGCTGGGTCTTCTCTGCACTTGTGAATGTAGTGTGACTCACAATGACCTGCTGAATCAGTCTTAAAGGGGCACAAATACATTTCCATTCTAAAATGCTACGCTGACGGTTTCTCAAATGAATATAGGGATTGTGAAGGTTATTAAGCCATGCTAATGGGGATGTCTTTGTACTGTAACAGTCTCATGCTCCATGTAGTTCTTCTGTAGTAAAATAAAGAGTGTCCACTGGTACGTCTGTCAGGCTACTACATGTTTAGAAGAAGAAGAAGAAGAAGAAGAGTTGCTGGCTACTGGTGGAACGTGGTGTTTTGTGTGTGTCGTCAGGATGGAGCTGATGGACTATCTGGACAGTATTGACTGCAGTCTGGAGGATTTCCAGGCCATGCTTTATGGAAAACAGTTTGGCATGGACTTGGATGCCTTCGAGGTAAAATGACATCACTAACAAACTAAAGACAATTCAGCTGATCAACAACTGACAAACGGAACGTTGTCACATGTCTCCACTGCTATAACGGTAGCAGAAAGAGTTTGTTAGCAATGTGAAACGTAAAGGGTTCATATCGACGTGTGTCAGTTCCTCAGTCACAGACAATAAAGCATGACTTAGTACAGAAAGCAGTTTGTACGGACACAGAGCAGCAGCACTGACACCTGACTCTATTCATTCTAATGTCAGTATTAGAACAGACGAGGACAGTGCAGTAATGATTAAATACACTGAAGCACATCAGATCAACACTAGGTCACACTGGACAAAAGGTACCTACTTGATGTGTGTGACATAAGCCTCACATCAGTCTTAACTGAACTTAAGAGTTCATTTAACTCTGGACTCCATCTGTTAGTGAGGGATCTCTTTACAGCCGCTGGAGACGGATGTTCAATAACTCAATGTACATGAAGCCATTTCAACATTATTGATGAATCTATAGTTCAATCCACCTGTTTGATGTTGTATTCATCATTCCCTCTCCGTGTGTTCAGGAGGGCAAAGACAACACGACCCAGCTAAACCGAGGCCGAACAGAGGAAGTCAACACAGGTGAGAACAGGATCCTCTCACACTCCACTTACCTCGCTTCTCATTTATAACTGTCACGTACCATCAGAGCGGGGCCTGTAAGAGGCGTACATCGCTGCCCACACAGAAGGTGAGATCTATGAAACTCAACGCCTCATACAGACACTTTGATACATACATACGCACGTTATGTAGACGGGGAATCTGACGCTTAGATGAAGTGTGTGAGTGATGTAACGTACAGATCCACCTCATCATTCATGACTATTCCCTAAGCATCTTTTAATTGTCAGAGACGTAAAGCAACTCGAATCTTGAATCATATTCTGCTCAATATTTCATCCGTGCCATCATCATCATCATCATCATCACGTTCCCCGCTCCCGGAGCGCAGAGAGAGCCAGACTACAAACGCTCGTAGGCAGCTGATGAAATGATCTGAAACCCAAGATAACATCAGAGCTTCAGTGGCTCTCAATAATATCTCCTAATACTGTGCATATATCACCAAGTACCAGTTCAGTTTCCATGTAGTTTTTGTGTGTAAAATCAGTGAATACAAATGTATTTATATATTTTCTTTACGGTTTATTCAGTAGGGACAGAGACAGTACCGATAAACTAAAATCAGCTATCGATGCCACAATCAGAGTGGGTCTCCAGTGCGCCACACCTCACGGAGCACATCTTCATCACCTGCACATTTTGTGGAAATTAGCAGTGTGGAAATAAAGCCAGTGACGGCTCTCGTCATAACACTTCATATCCTCCAAGTCCTCATCATAATGCAGGCCAAGTTCGCCATACAAAACATGGAAACAGGAAATTGTGCACTGGAAGGCGTACGCTATTCACTCGAGACCGATGGAAAATCATTAATCATTGTACATTTATTCTTTGCAAAGAAGGAGACAGAGTTGATTCACATACAGGATATGCATCAAGGCCGCTCTGAGTTTACAACATGCAATGGGCTGTCACAGGATTGTTTATAATGAGGTCTTCGTCACAAAAGGTGACACACACACACACACAAAATGGCGTCCACGCCATGTAGTCTGAGAAGAGTGTGCAACTTCTGGCACAAAGGTCACTTAGCTCTGCTTCTATCTCAACACTTCTACAGTTCTTATTATCATTCTGCTCTCAGCAGACTAAACATCTGTAGAACCTAATGTCAGAGTAAGTTCACACATTCACATGAGGACACCAGACTTTGTAAGCACACATATTATAATTAGTCATTTAGATTTTTTGACCCCAACACACACGTAGACAGTTTTTTAATTAGCAGTTATATTTATTGCAAAATGATATCAATGTGATTGGAATGATTAATTGAGGTTAATTGATCCTTTTAGATATTGCTGCTTTTGACAATATCATGACAATATCGCCATGACCTCTGGTTTCACTTCTTGTATTTAATTGGATTCATTCATTCATTGATTAATTTGAACAGTCATCAGCTGTTTAGTTGCATTTGTTAGGGGTTACTTCATGACTGTGTCCTTTCAAAAATGTTGCAAAAGGAAGCAGACACACTCGTACCTGAAATGATTCATGTTGTTAACTTTTTGACTTTAAACAAAGTCCCAGTGGGAGATGTCCCTTTATGTGGCTGATGTCTCCTCTGCGAGTGGAAGCCAGTCAGCAGAGTAGAATGTGCTGTTGATGTGTACGTATATACAGTGTGGAGTGTTTAGGTCTTCTCCGTACAACAAATAAGGACTCTTCCGGTGTCTTGTGTTCAGATAAGCAGTTGATCCAGTACACATCTTGCCCCCTTCTGGCCATCCTGGATGGCTGCATTACTCACCCGGAGCTGGATCTGGGTCCCAGCAGCAGCAGCATGGGCTCCTATACCAGCCACCTCCATGCCTCTTCCAGCGCTGCTGCTTCTGTGGAGGCTGAGCCGCCCGCGGAGCTGCTGGACACCAGCCCGGAGTCGAAGCAGTCGGCCCGCAGCTCCCTGATCCGCCTGGAGCCTCTGACGGAGGCGGAGGCCAGCGCGGAGACGCTCTTCTACCTGTGCGAACTGAGTCCCGCCGGAGCGGAGGGCGACGCCACCGCGCTGGACGGTTTGTGAGCAGGGAGGGGAACCGGTAGGACAGGGATGATGGTCCACCACAGGATACAGACAGTACTGACTTTGGGTGTTAATATTCCCTCACCTCTCTTGGGTGTGCACGTTGAGAAGCAGTAACGGAACTGAAGGAAGCACCAGGCTGCAGTCTGTCCCATGTACACATTTTTACATTTAAGACTTTTGCGTTTATGATGACTATTGAGTGACAAAAATAAGCCACATTCTCATCAAATATGATATTAGTTTAACAGCCTCTGGCAGGTTATTAGAACTTTGAACCTAGAAGATTAGTGTGAAAAACCGCACCACTTCTTACAGTCATGACTCGGTCGGGACAGAAGACACACACTGTACACACAGAGCTGAATGTGTCCATACAGTTCTTATATATATCTTCAGATCATAATCACCATGTTCTTCTGTATCAAGAGTAATCGAACTGTTGTCGTAGGAACATCTGGACTTATTGGCAACATCATACTTCACCCAAAGCATGATGTAAAGTTAAGTACCAAAAACATTCTAATCCAACATGGAAGTAGAAAGAAAAACAACAATGTGAGAAAACCTGTGAAAAATATCGTCGTTTTGTTTGATCAATAAATGTTTAGACTCTAAATGTCTCAACATGGTTCTTATAGCGCCACAACACTTCCTGTATCCACTCGTATACACACATTTACCTTGCTGTGTGTTTATGAACACACAACACGCTTTACCTGCCTAAAGGTGTCTCAACCGGCTCTACATGTGTAGTACTGCTGCCCTTCATCCTCTACATGTGTAGTACTGCTGCCCTTCATCCTCTACATGTGTAGTACTGCTGCCCTTCATCCTCTACATGTGTAGTACTGCTGCCCTTCATCCTCTACATGTGTAGTACTGCTGCCCTTCATCCTGGAACACGTAGTGTCTCAACCGGTTCTACATGTGTAGTACTGTGATGATGAGAGTACTTTATTTCCATGAATTAAATGTTTTCATAAACGCAATGCTCTCAAATGTAAAGATGGTTTATTGGTTGACACAAACTGTGGCTAGTTCACACGACGCTCACCTGGATCCATCTTTGGTCTCCTCTTCTCCTCTAAAGTGTTGCATCACATCCGGTTCCACAAAGTCATCTTCACTGACCCGTCACAACACAGTGAACCTTTTCTATGTACTTTTGAAAATGTATTTATTTAGATTTTAGTTTTCTTATCTTTTGCTACATTTCTGTTCACGAAGCTAGCGCTCTGCAGAGAAGCAGCATTCCTTCTGATAGGGTTGAGTTCAGCCCTGTTCCTTTGAGTAGAACAAACCGTAGTAAAGTAAAATAACTTCTGAGATACTGGTTATAGTTTACTCTCCATGGTCTGAGGTCACGTGACTTCTCTGTGACCTGCCCGCCTCCCATGAGCTGTCTGTCATTGTTGCAAGCCTTGCAGTTAAAATAAAGCGAATGCTACTGTGTTGGTTTGTCGTTCATTGCTTCTCATCAGGAGACTGAGACTGTTTCTATAATCTATAACCATGTGCAGAGCCAAACCAACAAGGAGCTGATCTTAGCATCAAGTATGTGTATCCAAAGCCGGATGTACACAGTTGGCAGATCGCTAGATAAGTCTTGTTCGGCCTTCATTTTTAATCTTTACACACCTGTGTAAAGTTTCGTGGCACCGAACAAGCCAGTTGTTGTATAATATAGTATATCCAAAAATTAAGTTATTTTATTATATGTCCGATATAGCCATCGTATAAAAAGTCAAAGCATAGTATGTCCAAAATAGTTTTACAAAATAAAATATGTAGGAAAAGAGCCAAAGTACAGTATGTTGAAAAAAGTCAGAATATGTATGTCCAAAAAGATCATTTTAATCCGCTCCACCTTTTTGTCCAAACATTCTGAATGTTACGGGAAGAAACAAAACACACGACTTCTTTCCCTTCAGTTTTATTAAACGAGTTACAATATACTTTTACATGTCAGGAGAAAAATCATATTAGGATAAAAGCACAGGTGAGACAATCACACGAATGCACACAAACACACCACGTGTGTGAGGAACTACATGCTAACTCTGAACACGACCAAGTCATTTATGTAGAAGTTTTCAATTTTACATTTAAAAGTCAAAAATTCAAATCAGAAGCCACACAAAAACAGGAATGCTTTTGTCGTGAATGTGCAAGCTGCAGAGGACACGCGCAGCTGGTAGAGCTTCAACACATGATGGCAATGACTAGAATACCACACACACACACACACAACGCTACACAGCACCGCTCATGCTTGCTCTCGCGTCTCAGCGCCACAGCTGGAGTCCCGCTCACACACAACTGAATCCATCAGACAAGCTAAGCACTTTAATTTACGTGTAACAGCGTTTCCATATGTAATACTGCAGTCAGTGTCGTCTGCACGCCATCACCGGCCTCACACACGCTTCAGTTACAGCTACTGTTCATGTCACATTAGGTTTGATAGGAAAAAAGCATGCAGCTCTGTCTTTATAGAAAGAAAACGAAACCATCCGCTAGAAATACACAGGACGTATTTACAATGGCAAACGGCATGGGGGGGGGGGGGGGGCCACTACAACAGGCTGCTGAGGATTCACAATGACGTTGCAGCAGAGGAGCCGGGCTGCAGTCAGAGCTGGAGCTGAGGCGGGACAATCAGAAGCCCCGGACTACAGGGGACGAGCCCACAGCCCCCGAACCAAACAGCCCCCCCGGCCCCTCTGCTGCAGCTGGAACTGATGCGGGGTGCTAGCTAGCTACTGTTTTTTTTGTTTTTTTTACTGACTTTTTGCTGAAACAAAACACAGGTGAAGCAGAGCATGGATGTGTTTGTGTGAGCGGTGGGACGGTGCTTTCAGTCAAAGTCTCTGTTGACCAGGACCAGCGGAGCCACCAGCGTCCACACGTAGAGGGCGATGCAGATCCAGCTGGAGGAGATCTTCACCCACACCGACGGCCACTTGCTGGTCATGGCCTGGTAGTTGGCGTCGGGGCTGTGGAGGGAAACACAACAGCTGACAGATTTAGGCTCTGCGGCTATCGGTCTAATCAAAAGACAGAAAGATGAAACCTCAATAAGAGACTCCAGTGACAGTAGCTTATGTAAACTAGTGTCGATAAAAAACTGTACAAGATATCAGAAAGCTGACAAATATTTGAATCGGTCAAAGTCCTGTAACCTGTTTAAAGCTCCAATGAAGGCTGAAGCTAAACGTGTGAAGAGGCTCAGGGTCTAACTGGAACAGGCTTCAGAGGACTTGAAGATTCTCTTCATTGAGTTACAAACAAATAAAAACCTCTCGTTACATGTTCGGTTGTCAGAATCCATATTAATAATAACTCAAGTTCTACAGAATTCCAACAGAAAGTGTTTGAAGTTGATATTTTACCAGGACGCCTTCGTATCTGTTGGCGGAGTCACTACGAGCAACCCGGCCGCTCATTAAACCAAAACACCGTCTATGGCTGTCTAACTGGATAAACACAAAACTCTGATCGGACCATTATCTAATAACTTTTGAATTCCTACTAACGGAGTGTGCGCCATTAAGCAAGAGTTACTACACTAGATGTCTATCTGATGGTGCTGTAGCTCAGTTTAAAGAAGCGATTCCATCTTTATTCAACTCAATACCATGCTTTGATATAACAGAGGACTCCTGTGATAACTTTAGTCCGACCCAGATTGATCATCTTGTCGATAGTGCTACAAGCTCACTGAGAAGGACACTAGACTCTATTGCTCCTCTAAAAAAGAAGTTAGTAAAACAAAGGAGGTTCGCTCCATGGTATAACCCTCAAACCCGTAAATTAAAGCAGACATCGCGAAAACTTGAAAGAACATGGCGTTCCACTAACTTGGAAGAATCTCGGTTAGTCTGGCGAGACAGTCTTAAGATATATAAGAAGGTCCTCCGTAATGCCAGAGCAGCCTATTACTCATCGTTAATAGAGAAAAATAAGAACAACTCCAGGTTTCTCTTCAGCACTGTAGCCAGGCTGACAGAGAGTCACAGCTCTGTTGAGCCGTGTATTCCTATAGACCTCAGTAGTAATGACTTCATGAACTTCTTTAATGATAAGATCATACCTATTAGAGAGAGCATTAACAATGTACTGCCCTCGACTAGTACCGATCTTTCCTCAAATAGGGTACCCTTAGAAACAGCTGCAAACCATGATATATGTTTAGATGGCTTTACTCCCATCGATCTTGATAAATTAACTTCAACAATCTCTAAGTCTAAACCTTCTACCTGTCTCTTGGATCCTATACCGACTAGACTGCTTAAAGAAGTGCTACCATTAATTAGCACGTCTCTACTAGATATGATCAACCTGTCTCTACTAACAGGCCATGTACCACAGTCCTTCAAAGTAGCTGTAATTAAACCTCTTCTTAAGAAGCCCACTCTCGACCCAGAGGTGTTGGCTAACTATAGGCCGATCTCCAACCTTCCATTCCTCTCTAAGATCCTTGAGAAAGCAGTAGCTAATCAGTTGTGTGACTTTCTACATAACAATAGTTTATTTGAGGATTTTCAGTCAGGATTTAGAAAGCATCATAGCACAGAGACAGCTCTGGTAAAAATTACTAATGACCTTCTAATTGCATCAGACAAAGGACTTGTCTCTGTTCTTGTCTTGTTAGACCTTAGTGCTGCGTTCAACACCATAGACCATTACATCCTGTTACAGAGACTTGAACATTATATCGGCATCAAAGGAACCGCACTGAACTGGTTTAAGTCCTATTTATCGGATCGATCTCAGTTTGTATATGTAAACGATGAAGCCTCGATGAGGACCAACGTTAGTTATGGAGTTCCACAAGGTTCTGTGCTTGGACCAATTCTGTTCACCTTATATATGCTTCCTTTAGGTAATATTATCAGAGAACATTCTATAAAGTTTCATTGTTATGCAGATGATACTCAATTATATATATCGATTAAACCAGATGAAACCAACCAGCTCACTAAACTACAAGCATGTCTTAAGGACATAAAAACCTGGATGACCTGCAACTTCCTGATGTTAAACTCAGACAAAACTGAAGTTATTCTACTAGGCCCAGAACACCTCCGAAATCAGTTATCTAATGACATAGTTTCTCTAGATGGCATTGCGCTGGCATCCAGCTGCACCGTAAAGAATCTTGGAGTCATTTTTGATCAGGATTTGTCTTTTAATTCTCAGATAAAACACATTTCTAGGACTGCCTTTTTTCACCTACGTAATATTTAAAAAATCAGGCACATCTTGTCTCATAGCGATGCAGAGAAATTAGTTCATGCATTTGTTACCTCTAGACTAGATTACTGCAATTCCTTATTATCAGGCTCTTAAATCTCTCCAGCTGATTCAGAATGCTGCAGCTCGTGTACTAACAAGAACTAAGAAAAGAGATCATATTAGTCCTGTATTAGCTTCCCTGCACTGGCTCCCTGTAAAATCTAGAATAGAATTTAAAATTCTTTTACTCACCTACAAAGCCCGAACTGGTCGGGCACCATCATATCTTAAAGAGCTTATAGTACCATATTATCCTACAAGGGAGCTGCGCTCCACTAATTCAGGGTTACATTTCTTCACTTTACTTTAATATGGCGGCAAAACAACTATTATCTATTTCTATTTTGAATTTGATTGATTATTTGATTTCATTCATTTCTTAGTTCAACGTCTCACTGAGCTTTCTGTTGTTTTGACTGTCAGCACTGTGAACGTTAAAGGTGATGTAAGATGTAAATAAAGTTATTATTATTATTAATGTCTCAGAGGTTTCCGGATGCAGGGTATCTGTAGAACTACAAACACTAATATAAACATGATTCCACCTATGCATAAGAACATTTTAATTTAGGAAGAATAAAGAAAGCACGAGCAAAGCCGACAGAAAAAGCGTCGCACCCGGTTATTTGAGCGCTCCGAGCACTCCAAGTTAAAAATCTCTCAACTGTTCAGAAAAGCTCTGGTGACGTCGCTGTAGTCAACGCAGGGGAAGCTTGTTTTAGCCGTGTCTGTCTCTCCCCAGCTTTATATTTCACACACATAACAAAGACCCAAAGTGCTGTTGTTACTGTACACCTCGTCTGTCAGGTGGAGCTCGAAGTGGACTAATCACAGAAAAAGTGTCCTCTGTGCCATAGGGCTCCACGCTGTTGCGCTGGGTGACACGATGCCTACCTGTACCAGTTGGTGAGCGTCATCATGATGTAGAGCGACGCCAGGAAGAGCATGAAGTGGAAGAAGGAGTAGGAGTAGGTGACGCCGTCCTTCTCGTTGTCCACGGCTCGGCCGGCACCGCTGCCCTCCTCGAAGCCGTCGGCCGTCGGCCCGTCCTCGATCAGGGCCGACTCGTCGCTGGTCAGAGTCAGCTTGTTCACCTGGGTGTTGGACGAGTTACGAATACTGATGGACGGACAGGGAGGAGAGAGGACATTGAGAACGTCAGCTGTCTTATGGAACACCAACACAAGGTGACAGACGGAGGCCGTTTAAGGCTGCAGCCTGCCCGTTGGTAGTTAAAGGATTAGTCTCTTCACATGAAAGGTGATAAACAAGGACGTCCTCACCTGGAGTAGAGGACACACATGAGGAAGAGGATCAATCCCACAATGCCCTGGGCGTCCCACCACTGAACCACGTGGTCCTGACCTGCAGGACTGGTGCTGTTCAGCCCGATAATACCCAGAAGGCTCGGGTTGCATTTCCTGTCTGTGAGCCACAAGAAAAGATGTTTAATTCATGCTGTGTGACTGAACGAGAGCTTTCTACCAGATATGATAACAAGCTTACATGCACCTAAAGAACCAGCTTATTGTCAGCTTTTTGCAGTGATATGATGTTACATATTAGAGAAACACAGTTTCTATAAGCGAGGTAGGGGAGTAAAGCAGCATGGAAACATATGTAATCCTACCAGGCTCATTGGTCATGGCAGACCAGGTCAGGTACATGGTGTACAGGGTGACCAGGGAGGACTGCAGCAGGCCAGACCGGGGCTGGGACTCCTTCACACAGAGAGCGACAGGCATTAGTAGGAAAATCAATCCAAGACCAACTCACAAGTAAAAAGTACTCGGCGCGCATCCCGGAGGGAATAGCGCATGACTTATTCTGGCTTCAAGTCCCAGACATGAATGCAAACCTGGATCGGAGGCAGGATGGACAGGACGGAGGCAGCGACGCACAGGAGCATGTTGATGCTGATGAAGACCTTGTTCTCGGTGCAGCCGTCGGAGTGGGTGTAGTAGACGTAGAACATGACCAGAGACACCAGAGACAACAGGTAGTTCACCGCCGTGACCGACAGCAGAGCTGTGAACACAAATCAGCATGGTAGGCATTTTTTTTAAAAAGGTAGTTATTGATCAGGTTTTTCTCCGTGACACAAAGCATCATAATAACACCGTCACCATACCTGCATACCAGCAGCGAGAGTTGCCCTCCTCCATCTTCTCCACCCAGGACTCATTCCAGGAGTGGGCGAAGTCAATGAGTAGAACCAGCTGGATGAGGATGAAGCAGAAGGCTCCGGCCATGCCGATGTAGAACCACACTGTGGAAGACGGAGAGCCAGGTCAGGTTGCTACACTGTGTGAAATGTTTATTATTAATCACTTATGATGTCATACGCAGACTAATCCCAATGACAACTGATATCTGCAGTCTTGATCTACCCTCACAGAGGGACAGATTTAGGAATAATAGTTTGTATCATCATCCTTCTTGGTTTGTGTCTAGAACGCAACTAGACTAATGCTGTTATCATATTTCCCGGGAAACAGGAAGAATGGATTCCTGGGATTAAGGCCTCGTACAGACAGTTGCATGTCACGTTTCATTTGAGGGGAGAAAGACAAGAGCGGTTACCAGTAGTGAAGGGACCTTCTGAGATGAAGAATGATCCAATAGTGATGCCAGCAGCTGCAGCAAACTTAAAGAACCAAAACCTGGAAGTGAGAGGGTTTTGTTTTTAGATCAGTCACAGGCTGATCTCAATGCAGAACTCAAATGTTGCCCAGATGAGGCTGAAATGATCAGTCTATCACCAGCGGTTGGGCGCTGACTCACCCGTTGTGCAGCGCAGCTCGGGGGTCGTGGCTGCTCTTGACTTTGATCATGAGCAGAGAGAAGAGCAGGAAGAACATGGCCATGCCGAAGCAAACGCGGTACACGGCCTTGTAGCCGACCAGCACGTCGCAGTTCACGTGACCCTCCACTCCGGGAATGGACGAGCCCGTCCCTCCTTCACAGAAACCTGGAATCTACAGCGACACACGGGACGGAAGACATTTTAGGCCAAATCACAGACTTTAGCTTGGTCTTTTCTGGCAATTTGTTTAATCGTACCGGTGAGCCAGTACAAGGTAATAAACAAATAAAATGAATTGTGTATGATCTTCGTTGTAATATACCTTTAAGTAAAAGGAAAAAAACAAACGGCCCAATATAAGGACCTTCAGCACAACAGTGGGAATGTTTGCCTTCATTATAGTGTCCACTTAAGATACACGTGGATCCTTCAGTGCGTGTGTGACACAGTTCTGCACATTACATACATATTCATATTTCTATTATACAAGGTTTTGGCTTCTCAGACAAAGCTACACGAACACAGATTCATAAATCAACACACATGTAAGAAAATAAATAAATTATTGTCTCCACACTTTGCTGCAACTTCCGCAAAACAAACGCTCCTCCACAATAAAAGCAACTACTAACCACCACATTTAGCAAATGAAGCAACTATGATAGTTGTGAGGAGTCGTTCATATGCTATTCCTTCCCTGCACTGTAACAATGAATAGTTGCATTTCATACCTTCTTGAGCTGACCCTCCATGCCGGGCATCAACATAATGCAGGCGAGGCCCACTCCCAGCAGCAGGAAGAAGGCGTAGATGAGGCGAGTCACTGTGGAGTTATTCCCACCGGGGCAGCATCGACACAGCAGGCAGGGGGCGCTGCCGCACAAGCATGGGATCTACACACAAACCAGCACCGCTATTAATGACTCATCATTAATCCCATTACCCTTCCACCATGCAGGATCCCTCTCTCTCTCTCCCTCTCCCCCCCCCTCCCTCTCTCTCCCTCCCTCCCTCTCTCCCTCCATCCCCCTCTCTCTCCCTCTCTCTCTCCCTCTCCCCCCCCCCCTCCCTCTCTCTCCCCCCCCCTCCCTCTCTCTCCCCCCCCCTCCCTCTCTCTCTCCCTCTCCCCCCCCCTCCCTCTCTCCCTCTCCCCCCCTCCCTCTCTCTCTCCCTCCCTCCCTCTCTCTCTCCCTCTCCCCCCCCTCCCTCTCTCTCTCCCCCCTCCCTCTCTCTCTCCCTCCCTCCCTCTCTCTCTCCCTCTCCCCCCCTCCCTCTCTCTCTCCCTCTCCCCCCCCTCCCTCTCTCTCTCCCTCCATCCCCCTCTCTCTCCCTCTCTCCCTCCCTCCCTCCCCCCCCTTACTGTTTACATGTCGCGGATACCTGAACCCTGTTTACTGTTTACATGTCGTAATGTCGCGGACAACTGAACCCTGTTTACTGTTTACATGTCGTAATGTCGCGGACAACTGAACCCTGTTTACTGTTTACATGTCGTAATGTCGTGGACACCTGAACCCTGTTTACTGTTTACATGTCGTAATGTCGCGGATACCTGAACCCTGTTTACTGTTTACATGTCGTAATGTCACGGACACCTGAACCCTGTTTACTGTTTACATGTCGTAATGTCGCGGACACCTGAACCCTGTTTACTGTTTACATGTCGTAATGTCGTGGACACCTGAACCCTGTTTACTGTTTACATGTCGTAATGTCGCGGATACCTGAACCTTGTTTACTGTTTACATGTCGTAATGTCACGGACACCTGAACCCTGTTTACTGTTTACATGTCGTAATGTCGCGGATACCTGAACCCTGTTTACTGTTTACATGTCGTAATGTCGCGGATACCTGAACCTTGTTTACTGTTTACATGTCGTAATGTCACGGACACCTGAACCCTGTTTACTGTTTACATGTCGTAATGTCGCGGACACCTGAACCCTGTTTACTGTTTACATGTCGTGGACAACTGAACCCTGTTTACTGTTTACATGTCGTAATGTCGCGGACAACTGAACCCTGTTTACTGTTTACATGTCGTAATGTCGCGGACACCTGAACCCTGTTTACTGTTTACATGTCGTAATGTCGTGGACACCTGAACCCTGTTTACTGTTTACATGTCGTAATGTCGCGGACACCTGAACCCTGTTTACTGTTTACATGTCGTAATGTCGCGGACAACTGAACCCTGTTTACTGTTTACATGTCGTAATGTCGCGGACACCTGAACCCTGTTTACTGTTTACATGTCGTAATGTCGCGGACACCTGAACCCTGTTTACTGTTTACATGTCGTAATGTCGCGGACAACTGAACCCTGTTTACTGTTTACATGTCGTAATGTCGCGGACACCTGAACCCTGTTTACTGTTTACATGTCGTAATGTCGCGGACACCTGAACCCTGTTTACTGTTTACATGTCGTAATGTCGCGGACACCTGAACCCTGTTTACTGTTTACATGTCGTAATGTCGCGGACACCTGAACCCTGTTTACTGTTTACATGTCGTAATGTCGCGGACACCTGAACCCTGTTTACTGTTTACATGTCGTAATGTCGCGGATACCTGAACCCTGTTTACTGTTTACATGTCGTAATGTCGCGGACACCTGAACCCTGTTTACTGTTTACATGTCGTAATGTCGCGGACACCTGAACCCTGTTTACTGTTTACATGTCGTAATGTCGCGGACACCTGAACCCTGTTTACTGTTTACATGTCGTAATGTCGCGGACACCTGAACCCTGTTTACTGTTTACATGTCGTAATGTCGCGGACACCTGAACCCTGTTTACTGTTTACATGTCGTAATGTCGCGGACACCTGAACCCTGTTTACTGTTTACATGTCGTAATGTCGCGGACACCTGAACCCTGTTTACTGTTTACATGTCGTAATGTCGCGGACACCTGAACCCTGTTTACTGTTTACATGTCGTAATGTCGCGGACACCTGAACCCTGTTTACTGTTTACATGTCGTAATGTCGCGGACACCTGAACCCTGTTTACTGTTTACATGTCGTAATGTCGCGGACACCTGAACCCTGTTTACTGTTTACATGTCGTAATGTCGCGGACACCTGAACCCTGTTTACTGTTTACATGGCCGCAGTGTTGCAACAGCGAGCGTTGACGTAACAGCCCCGGCTGTTCAGCTGACGTCATCGACATGTTTGTTTACAATGTTCAACCAACATAAAAACTCAAAATACTGTAAAGTACCAGTAACGCTCATTTAGCTTAGCAACATTAGCTTAAATGTGGAGCTCGACATGTTTTTGGGGTTATTATTTAGGTTAATGTTAGTTAACTGGGTTCCAAACAAAGGCAGACATCATATAACTTAGCCCTACAGTTAGCTTACACAACGTCAAGAGCCGATACACCTCATCAATATTAAGAACTATAGCTTCGTATTAGCATTATAGAATAGCAGCTAGTGAATGCTAACTAGCTATGTCGTGTTTATTTGTGTCTGTCTGCGCCGCAGTTTGTCAGCGCGACGGCCTGCTGCCGTCTGTGTTATTGCGCAGTCATGACAGCAGCAAACAGCAGCGAGAACACATCCACTGCTTTCACTGTCAGCGGGTTGTAAACCACCAAAGACGTCTGTAACTTACCCAGCTCGCCATGGAGCACAATCCCAAAACGGCTCCCATGATGGCGGATGTTTTTCTTCTTTACTAGTCGGTCGTTAGATGGCTGGTGCTTTCGTGCTCTCCCAGAAGATGGATGATGCGCTCCCGCAGACTTCTTCTTCTTCTTCTTCTTCTTCTTCTTCTTCTTCTCATAAAAGGTCCGGTAGTTCTGCTGCCCCCCATAGGACGACTGCAGCCAACACACTCCACTCAGTCTTTACCTACTGAACATGTATTCAGCCTGCGCGTGAGTGGGGACCCTCCCTTAAACAGCATCTCTGTGTTACATGAAGACATACACATACAATCAACATGTTTGCAGCGATTCCAAGTGAAAATAAAAAAATAAAAGTAGTGTATTGGATTTTTTAAGAAATACATTTGTGAAGTATTTAAAATCAAGTAAGTAAAATAGCAAAACAAATAGTCCATGAGCTTGTGGACCATTATTCTATATGACATTCTGGGCGTCCCACCAGAGGCCCAATGACACAAGCAAGCTGGAGTTAAGACAATAGGTGGAGAAACAATATGTAGCTTACCTTTGGTTGTCCACAAGACTTTCTTACACTGTCTGGTAGAACGTCTTCCAGAGGTCATCAGACATTTCCCACACTTTGATGTAGAGCAAGTTTCATTCAGCAAAATCTTTAAACTCAATATTCTGCTATTTCGACTGTTCTTCATGTTGGGATTGCCAAATTTAAGTGTTCAAAAGTACATTTTAAAATGTGACACTGCAGACAAAGCATGTGGGGCTGGGTGTTCTGACAAAGATGCTTTATTTTACAATAAGTAACATCATTGTAAGCACATTGTAGACAGCAACTCCGATGCACTACATCAAACAGGATACAAAAGGCCATCGAAAGAGGAGCGTCAAGAAAGTCCCTCGGAAATAATCCACAGGAGATTATATACAGTCATGAAGTGAACAAAGAAGCAGACCAAACCAAGTGAACAGCTTTATCTTCGGTCCGTTCAGTAACCCTGTTACGTCTCTCCTGTAAATCAACAGGAAAATGTATTGCTTCCAATATTAGGTTTCAAACAGAATTAGGACTTAAATAGGAAGAACAAGGGATCAAATAATGCTCTTAAACCTTGAGCACACTTCTCCTCTCATTAAACAACAGTCTCATGTTTCTCATGGTGTGCACACTGAGCAGTAAGAAGAACCAGTCAGTTGGATTTGAGCGGTATCTCAGCACTCTGTCTCATATAAACCAATACTAGGGCAACATTCACACTGATGTTAATACATCTGAGAATGCACCATACGTGGACACACGGTTCAGCTCACGGCAGTGATTTCAGATTGCCCATCCACAGTGAAATGGCAAAAAAACAATAAGAACATAACTAAACATCTCCTGTCTTCTTCATTTTCAGCTGGTAAACAGCAGTTTTGGTAAGGATAAGGGTTTAATACAACGCCAGCATATCAAACCTCCATTCTGTCACTTCCTGATAACAGACTGCATTTCATTAAAGCCAAACCAACAACACAGCAGTTTGTTCATGGTCATTCCTCGTCACGGTTAGTTTTACCTTACTTATTGTTGTATGTCTTCTGTGGCTCGGGAGGAGCTTGTGAAGTCTGAGCAAATGACATCATAGTGATGTCATCGGGGTTATCTCGGTTTGGGATTGAGAACAATAAAAAGGTCGCATTACAAACAGGAGGTGTGGAGTTTGGAAGACTTGGGTGTTTCCCAGGAAGGTTGGGTTTAATAGAGTTGCCCAGTGGTTTTGATGATTTTACCGGGAGAGTTTGATTCAAGCAGTAAGGGTGCTCCAAATGTGAGTCATGTAATATTGTCTATAGAAATAATTAATAGGAATTTTACTACCAGAGCCAGTGGGTGCAATTCCATTCATCTATTTTAACGCACATTTTTAATTAGTGCATAAAACACCTGAGTGGAAAATGCAGATAATTAAATGCAAGAACCCACCTGAACAGACCCCAAAATAAACTCTCGGAAGATTTTTTGTCAGTTCAATGATTTACGTTCTGTAAATTCTATGTCTCAAGATGAAGGTAAATAGGCTACTGAATGCTATTTTTGGTGTAAAAGTAGTCAAACTTAGATATGATAAGACTAAATATATTTGTACCAGCCGACAAACCTTCAGTAGCTGATGCAATATATTTACATACAGCGCAGCTTTGCGTGATACAAAGATGGTAAATGGATTTTATGAACTGCCATTCATCTTTCATTCCTCACTTGTGTCACTGCTATGTAAGTACTAACGGACTCAAATCTGCGTATTACTTACTAAGCTCGTCATTGAATTTATAAACACAGTAGATTGATTCAGATCAGATCATAACAAAGTAAATGAATACAGCTTTAACATATACACGTGTGAAGCACTAACATTCTTGACAGATATAAAAAAAAGAAAGTAGATTAAATACAGTAAAAGTACAATACCATCTATTTACATGAATGATCAGTCACTACTGTCTACTCACAGTCTTTGTTCACAGTGAACTCAACAGTTTCACTCACTTTGCTATTTGTTTTAACAACATTCTGCTTATTCATTTTTCAGATACATGTATTTGTCTTAACTTGGTCCCTGAGCAGGTGGAGACTTTGCTCACCAATACAGGCCATTAAATGAGAAGCAGGACCTACCTGGGTGATCAGGAGACCGGGTACAGCCAGTATATTTCTCTGTATACAATTTTGGGCAGAAACTGGAGGCTGCAGCTGGCTCGCTGATTCACCAGCCTGACTGACTAAACTCCCTCCCAGATCTTAGGCGACGCGTACGGGAATCTCGTCCCCCGCCTCGGGACCCAGGCTGGTGTAGGTGACGGAGGGCTCCAGGACTCCAGCGCTGAGCGGAGGCCGGTCGGTGGCCTGCTGGCCGCCCACGTTCCTGAACTGCTTGTAGACTCGCGGGTCCTGAGCAACGTAGGTGGACGAGGTGGCGTAAAGGACCAGGCCCAAGATAATGATGAAGAACGACAACAAATAGAGGCCCGAGAACTGCAACACAGAGACAGACTCAAACAAAGGAGCTGTACTTCTACACTTCTGCTTTATGCTGGTTTAAATCTTATACATCAGTGTGTAAGAATCAATGACATGGAGACGTGATGTCGGTGTCCCCCAGGGATCTATTGTAGGTCCACTCCTCTTCAGCGTATGCATTCATGATCTGCCTTTAGCATGTATTGCGGATGATGTTCAAATATAAGCGTACATTGTTTGTGTATCAGCAGCATTAGCCCTGTCTCTCAGCAGAGAGGGCATGTTGTGGCAAAAGCAAACCTAACCTAGTGAGGCCCTATCTGTCATAGCCTTTGGGACTGGTATAAACCTGGGGCCTCATTACAGAAAAACATCTTGACTTAAGTTTCAAAGACAAATCCTATCTTCCTAGTTCCTAAACTCATGGGTGTGTCCCATCCTATCTCTGACCTCCTAGTTTATCATAACCTCAGAAATCCTAACTATAACTGTACATTTGATTATTTGATCGGCACTCGTCCTGTCATGCTTAGAATGCAGCAGTAGGCTACTCGAGATGGACAAGCCATAAAATCAAGGGCTCTTACTCGTCAGTGGCTAGTGAGCTAGAGCCCCATGCCTCCTTCAAGGCCTCTCTAGAGCCATTAGTCGTTGATCAAATTCAGAATGAGAGTCTTGGCAGACGGGAAATTCACAGCCACAACATACGGTTTGATTTGCCTTTCAATCAATATATTCCAGTGTTCTTGTTGTTCCCCGTTGTAAATTGTAATGTTACAGACCTAACAACAATGCTGCTGCCATTTTTGGCAGATATTTTTAATTTAGGACAGGATCTATTCATGCCATCCTAATTTAGGATTCCTAACTTGGGAAATCCCTACGGTAGGACGCTTCTGTAAAAGTTAAATTCCTATCCTGAGAGAAGATAGGATTTGTGGTCAAAAAGATCAAAATCGATGCAGCAGAATGACGGATATTGTCTTCTTTGTTCCACACATTCTTCTTCCTTGTCAAAACCTGGCACCTACATTGCCCACCATGCAACCCGAGCACTGACACTTTGGTCGCAGATTCGGATGTCTGGGCATCTTTGGACCTGCATATCTCCAAATGAAAACTTCCTGGCAGTTTGCTCTTACCTTGTAGTGAAAGAGGAAGAGGCCACAGAAGAAGCTGTACAGGTCGGCTGTCAGCAGAGAGAGATTGACTGAGGTGGCACTTGTTCTCTTTATCACCAACGGCATGAAGCTGTACAGGCCGAACATGAAGGCACTGAAACCAATGTACAGAAGACCTGCAGACAGCAAATGATTTGACCAGTTACTGTCATTACATTTTACTTACGTACTTACTTGTGTGTATGAATCCACGTTGTGTATGTCTGTGTTTCCTGATGCATGTGCATTCTCACCTATCTGCCAGTCCCAGGGTACCCTCAGCAGCTCCTTGTGTTCCATGATGGCCCTGCAACAGTGCACAAATGCAGAGATTAACCTCTGATGGCCATTTCCATGCTCAATTTTGTCTCGTAAGGTGTTGCAGCAATTCTTGGGGTTGATACCATTTGTTACACAGATTTTGTGCACTCAAACAGTTATAAAAAAAGGATCAAAAATCCCTCCAATCTACCACACTAATACACCAAGACTTCCAGGAACTCCATAGAAAATTCCATGCTGTGATTTTGTGTCTAAAACTTTTGACATTAGGAGATTTCTGCACAAGCAAACGGGCAATTGGACGACAAGAACTTCTGTTGTGGAAACTGATCAGAAACCGCCTCATTGTCAATATACCTAGGAAAGCCATACATCCTCTGAATGCCGGCCTAGAGGGCCCAACAGGTCATTTTACACAGTGAAGTCAAGTTTCAAACAATGGTCTCGCCACAATGAAATGGCTACTTTGGGGACTTACATCATCACACATGATTAGAATTGGGCTCATTGGATCCACAAGAGTCTCAGCTTTCCAGTCATAGACAATTTACAATTTCAAGACTGTCTAGGGACTCCAGTACGCAGATATAAGTTAACATGACGTCTAGCTTTAAACTCAACATTGTACTTCCGTACAGTACTGTTAGTTAATTACTTTCCACCACTGCCCAGCTGTCATGAGGTGTATCACTCCCCATTACACACGCAAACTCACAGCTGGATGCCGCTGAAGAAGGATCCGAAGAGTCCCATCATGCCGAGGAACTCCACACGGCTCAGGTTCTTCACGATGAACTCCTCACAGACGTTGGAGATCCCGTACAGCGTCGCTCCACCCAGGACCAAGAGGTCCCCAAACAGCTTCTGCTCTCCTGATTGATGAGGGAGAACGAAGATGGGGAAAGAGACAAACGTGAGGAAGACTGCAAGTCCAACAAACCTGGCAACCTCCACATGTACCTGCAACCTGGTGTACCGTGTATGGTCAAGAACGCGTTGGGGCACTCACCAAATCCTTGCTGCCGACCAAGCAGGATGTCAGCTCCCACCATGCAGCCGACACCCAGCAGACACAGTCCTGCCCCGACAAAGTGGACGGCCTTGTACCTCACCAAAAGAAAGAACCAGGAGAGCAGCAGGACCACTGGGATGACAAAACAGTCCAACAGCTGAGCGGAAGGACGGACACACAGAGACAAACACATACAGGCATGGTGAGTTCTATTTATTTATAGTTTCAGTTAGTTGTTTTCTTCCTCCTGGGTGGCTTCATCACTTCAGACTGGTGACCAGTAAACAACAGCAGCAGTGGGCTGGGAAATCACCGTGCAACAATGGACCCTCAGCCACAGCATTTAACCGTTTTTAAAACCCTAACGCCATCATTCAATCTACAAAAGGCTCCATACACATACCTCCCTGTGCTTGGATCAGGAGGAGGACGAGGCACAGATGAAAGGCTCAGTATCACTGCAGCTGAACGGCTCCCCCCTCCCAAGATGATTGGATTATTGTTTTTGTAAACCCCCCTGAGTTCAAGATGAGACATCAAACATCTGAAACAGTAACAGGAGCTAAAGACGCTCAAACGTTCGTTTCACTGTGGAACAAGTTACATGACGCTTTAATCTTCATATGGACATTAAGGAGAAGAGTAGGGAATGATGAAGGTCTTACTGTTTCATTTGGACTGTCCTTAATAAGGGAAGGGTCTTTTGATTTGGTCTTGTTTTTTGTATTTCTATAGATATATTAACTGTGTGCAACAGTATCATCTTCCTGCGTTCCTGATAGTCATGTTAAAAGCCTCTGTGCCTGTCAGTCCTGCAGGGATGCAGATCTACACGGCCCTGGCAACATTTCAGGGATATTGATTTCTTGCTAATTTAGATCCAGGAATGTAATCTGATTCCTTCACTGCCTGCATCCAGCCTGAATATAATGTCAAATATTGAATTTTTAAGGATGTATTGCATTACTTAAAGGAAATGAATTGCAAAAAAGAACTACATCTATGTGTGTTAATAGGCACGAAGCAATGTGAGCCAGTTCAATGTTATTTTAGTATTTTAGTATGTACTAAAAGATACTGTAGTATTGTACTACATTAGGTTAAGGGATATGCAAGAGACAATTAAAAATACTAATCCCTCTTTTGCACCGTTGATTAGCGTGTGATGCGCTAGTTCTGTAGGTATTTGGTTGAGGATCACTACTATTACGTTTCATCATGAAGATAACATGAATGTCAGAGCAATACATTGAATATTTGTTGTGATATTTCAGTTTGTACCAAGGTGGTAGACAGAATGACACTGACATTACTAAAGAAAAAAGGAAAACAAATGTAATTGTACTCCATGATATTGATAAGGCTCCAAAGACATTGGATCCTACACTACCCACAATGCAATTCAATTGCACATTTTTTTGTTAGACCTCAGCATTTCTGGTAAAGGTCCATGTCTTTGAAGCCCCACCCCCAGAGTTTTACACGCACACACACACACACACACACACACACACACACACACACACACACACACACCTGTACACTGGAGAGTGTGGTGTACTGGTAAGCTTTGAGCATCAGATAGTTGGCCTCGATGTCTATCAAACCCAGAATCATGTATTTCCACCAGCGCTGCTTCAGGATGGCCAGCAGGTTCCCTTCCCCTGTACGACAGAGAGAAAAAGAGAATATCTAAATGCCATGACAGTTTTTAGCTTCAACCCATCAGACTTTTAAATGCTTCTAGTGGAGTGAGGAGAGCATATTAATTGCATAATTCGTACGTTGATAAATGATAATTATTAACACACGTCAAATAGCATCAAAGTGGCAAAGAGTTGTACACTCCATGACTGCTGCTGCTATGTGCATGTGTGTGCGCATCGACTCAAAGCTTATAATAATAATAATCTGTATTGATATTGGTGATTCTGGCCCCGGTGTTACTTGGTACCGGACGGGAACTACATTTGATGGTGTTGTCTGCTCCTCGTGTCAGCATCAGTACCACACACACACAGCTCTCACTTTCTGTCCGTACTGTACCTTGCCTGACTGCCAGTGTGGTGGTGTAGACCAGAAACAGCAGGATGTAGTTGAGAAAGCTCTGGAACACCGGCGTGTTGGCATGGAAGTTATCAGCCAGGTACTTGCTGGTCAGACTGATGGCACAGATTAACAAGGACAGGACCTGACCCAGGGCGAGGGTCACCAGCAGGTCCCTGCAGAGGGGAGGGCGCATGGGCAAAGGGTCGTCAGTGTTCCATTAAGGATGATTTTACATGCGTCAAATGCTTTGTGTTTAACACCAAGGTGATATGATAATCTCATTTACAAATTCAGCAGTTACAGAGCAACATTCTAAAGATATATCTAAGATGACATAGTTTACAAACAAGCTCAGGGGTCACTTTATTAGGTACATCATGATTGTGTTGGTAGGAGCCCCCTTTGCCTCCAGTATAGCCGGACTTCTTTGTGGCATAAATTCAACTATTTGCTGGAAACATTGCCTAGATATTTCATGTCCATGTCCTAGCGCCGTGTCTGCAGATTTGTCTGTTGCCTTCACGCTAAGACTTTCCCTTTCCACCTCAGCCCAAAAGGACACGTGACTTGATTTGTCAGACCAGGCGACGTATTTCTTTTCCATCTTTGCACTGTCCAGGTTGGTCGAGCATGTGCTCTTTGTAGCAGTGGGACCATAGACAGTATATAAGAAGTGGATGTAGTCATCATGACGTCATCAATTGGTTTGTGCTCTGCGGTTTTGAAGCCTCGAGTTTGGTATTTTGGCCTTTGCAATCTTGTTTTTTTGCAACCAAAAGTGACACAAGAGGGTGGAGCTAAGTACAACCAAACGCTGAATCATTTATGCGACCAAAATGTTACAACTAACTTTCGTGAACTGAAAACACACTGTGAAAGGGTTTAAGTTAAGACAAAACTGTGAACCGTTAAATTACAGGGCAGCCCCGCCCTAAAGCATCCCCTGCTTTATGGTCTACTAGAGACCTGTCAATCACTGTGTAGCCCCGCCCCTAAAGCATCCCCTGCTTTATGGTCTGTTTGACTCTAAATGGACCATAATGTACTAAATGAACATCATGCTGTATTGAAGAAGACTTGAAACTAGAGATTGAGACCATAAACTCATGTTTACAATGTTTACTGAGGTAATAAATCAAGAGAGAAGTAGAGTCATTTTCTATAGACTTCTATACAACCAGAGGAGTCGCCCCCTGCTGGCTATTAGACAGAATGCAAGTTTAAGGCACTTCAGCAGTGGATTAATTATGCCGATAGAAGGAAGCCGCCTGAGTAGAACACCACTCAGCAGGGTTAGGCTGCTGTGGGGTTCCACTTCAAGGTTCCACAAGTTGTGTGCTTAGAAATGCTTCTATGTATACAACAGTCGTGATGTTTATTTGAGTTACTGTTGCCTTCTCGCCAGCGTGGCCAACTCTGGAGATCAGCCTGTCTGACATTAAACAATCAAATAATATTTGGTCTGAACAACAACTGAAACTCTTGACTATGTCCAGAGATGCTGCCACATGACTATATGTTTGCATTGACGAGATTTGATAATGAAGTGTAAAGGGAAACCAAAATCAAAATCGATCAGTATCAGCCTCCAAACCACAGTATTAGTTAGGCTTAAATATCCATAAGCTTCTGTTTGCAGTAGTTAAAGGGCAGCACACCGCAAAAATGAAATTTTGGCCTGACTAATTCAGAACTCTGATTTGTCCTCGTCTGAAAGGAGGCGGATCATTTTGGCCTTCACAGCAGCTATTAGCAAGCTGCAGCTAGTTCTGACTGGAACCCTTGGTTTGGACAAATCTGACCAACATGAGTTTTCTAAGCAGCGTTTTTCTGTGACTGAGATGTCCAAAAATAGTGGTGAATATCTATCATTGTCTTATATTTTTGTGTGCACGTACTGTTCCGTTTGTTTTCCTTCCCTTGGCTGACATGTCGCCATCTGTGCTTGTTTGTGAGCCTGCTTTTATTCTGTCCGCCTACTTTTGATCAAGGATGTATTACAATAACATCCCTCTGTGTCTGTGGCTGCCACAAGAACATCACCACACACACACACACACACACACACACACACACACACGCCTGATATGTTGGATACCAGGGATAAGAGAACAGCAGATGGCAGGAAAGAGTATGAGACAGTGGGGTAAGGTGGTTATGAGTTTACACACACATACTGTACACACACACACACATCATTGTAACGTGATGTCGTCATCACATGATCAAATCGAGACTTGACATTGGATAACGTTAACAAACATTTTATCCAAATATTCATCATTGCATGTCGGTATTAGAGATTCCCCGATTGCGATACTGATACCAGATATACGGTCCGATACTGACTCAAATAGCTGGATCTGGTATCAGATACCATTATTTTAATAGATAACAATTCAGTCAATTTAGATTTTCTATATTTATTTTTGCATTTGGTTTTACAAAGTTAGGAAAGCAATGTTGAAGTCAAACCTGATGCTGATTGTTGTCCCACACAGTGAGGCACACAGCTTATTAATAATAGTATTATTATTAACACTGGTATCAGATCGGTACTTAGTATCGGTCGATAACCAAAGCATCCCTCATCTGTTGTGAGAAAAATAGATAGATATTCATTTAATTAGTATTTGTAAATAGTATTTTTGTAATAGTTTATTTTTATTTTGTATTGTTTATAAGCAGATCTTTTTTGTCATAGATCATAGATTGCTACTGACTATATTGCCCCCCAAAAATGAAAAACATGACGGCGATGGGGTCGCTTTTTCAAGGGAAAAATATAGCAAATAGCTAAATTGATAAGTTATTATGAATTATTTTTTGATCAGTGGCAATTTGAATAACTTGCGAGTGCCCATCTACCATCCAACCCCTTGCTCTATATGCCCCCCCCCCCCCCCCCCCCCCACCGGCCCCAGTGACACGCACTGTCTATATTTACGCCCGTGGTAGGCGGCTAGAGGTGTGTGTGTGTGTGTGTGTGTGTGTGTGTGTGTGTGTGTGTGTGTGTGTGTGTGTGTGTGTGTGTGTGTGTGTGTGTGTGTGTGTGTGTGTGTGTGTGTGTGTGTGTGTGTGTGTCTGAGTGCATGAGAAATACAAAAGGGAGTTTGCACCAAACATTGAGAGTGAGGCATGTAAGTCAGTAGACATGCATGGCAGCACAGCAGCCATTGTGCAGTACAAGCACACGCTGAGAAAAAGCCACCCATGGCAGCCAGCGGGCATCGAACCAGCAACACCCTGTCCGCGCTCCGCTCCAGCACCAGAAGGTGCACGGATGCCCAGAGTCAAAACGCTGTAACACATACACGCACGCACGCGCGCGCACACACACAACCCACACACACTAACACACGCATGATGTGATGTTCATGCAAAAGGGAAGATGCTGCATGGTTATGTTGACACATCTGTTGCACAACATGCTGCTTCTTCTTGCAGCAGCAGCCTGAATATGATGTTACAGGTTGAAACAGAAGGTGTCCGCAGTGATGAGCTCCTGCTGAGCGTGGGGTGAATGCAAAAAAGGGATGCTCGGCTCGGATCGGTGCCGTCATCATCATCATCATCTTACCTGGTTAAGACCCTCCTGATCCGCTGGTAAAGGCTCGGCGCCGGGGTGCCCGTAACTCTGGGGACGCTCTCCACAGTGGAGACGACAGACATCATTCTTTTTTCCCCCAGACTGAGCGGAGATCAGCGCATTCTGCTCCGGGGGAGGACGAGGAGGAGAGGGAGGGGACGTGGAGCAGGCTCACCTCAGCGGACCCTCTTGGTCTCCGTGTTGCAGTTCAAAGGGGAATACACAGCGGCGCGTGGCAACGGTGTTGTTGTCAAGGCGGAACTAACCTCCCGCATGGATGCGCTTCCCTTCACCCGACGAGAAACTACGGGATTCGGAACCGCGTCCTGCGCTTCACACGCGGAGAAGCTCACTGTACCACAAGGTGGCGTCCAGACACCCTCACGGGGTGAAGACGTCATACATCAGGATGTGTATCAACCTTCAAATGACGTGACCACATGTGATTCAAAACTGGATTTACGTTGTTGTTAGTTCTTTCTGTCCGTATATGGTTGATTTATTTATTTAATTAAATGTATTCAATTCATATAAAATGTAACAAATAAGTGAAAACAAAAACAAAAAGTAAAGATATAGCAAACTATTCATATACAAATTATTTTAAACAATATGAATTAAAAACAAATATATATTAGGATCATATAAGTGTACAAGTGTACACGATCCTACCCCCACTACCCTTTACATAACTCAACTTAATATTTATCATATATGCAACTTACAAACAACTACCCCAATGCTATTATGTACAACCCAAATATCAGATATTACTTAAATAAAACTAAAGCCTTATACCTCTTACAATATCATAATTTTTTACATCTTCTTGAATTGATTTATATTTGGACTTTTCTTGAGTTCTATGGCCAAAGCATTCCACAAATACACACTGAAACAAGTGAAACGAGTGAAACGACGTGTCATTGACTTAAAGTGCATTTATACATTGGTTTAATGGAAATTTGTAGTTTACTGTTTTTTTCAGTTTGCCTGAAAGCAAATGACATTCCCCACGGAGTACATTAAATGCAATACTTTAAATAAAATTGTATTTTCACTTCAAACCAGAAGTTTTCATGTCATGTGACCACATGACATCACATCAGATCGCTCTCTTTCGAATTTTGATGTCCGCCATGACCTCGCTTCAGAGATGAAGACCGTCTGTTGTATAAGAAAACTCCTTTAAACAAGGTAAGAAATGGACGTTTTGTTGTTTTAAGAGGGTCTTGTGTTTTCCATGAACTTATGTTTAGTGACAGGATGAACTACTGAACAGACTCTTTGTATTCACGCCGGTGTTAGCTAACGCTTAAATAGTTAAAAACCTATTCACGAGTTGAAAGAGAAGGCCTGCGTTGTTCACAATGGGTGAGGCAAGTGACTTTTTAGTTCAATGGCAATACATCTGTGGTGGCCTGCAAAGCAACTGATATCATCCCCTATCAGAAGAGACCTGCTAAGAAAGACAGTCAAACCAATTCAAAATGGATGTTTTGGCCCTCATGTCAAAAGTAAGATGTCACACACCACACAGTTGTAACGTGTTATGTTATAACATTTGCTTGTGTTTTAGGGATCGATGCTGCATTTAGAAGAATATCAACTGTTCCCCTTCAACCGCGATTCTTGGACAAGCACTACAGCAAGCTGCTTGAGACCATCAGAGACCAGGGAGGAGTTGATGTACTGATTGTTCTGTATCAGGTATGTTCTTGCTGAATATATGTAGATTTCCCTTACATCACTTAAATAGTAACTATTACTTGAACTCCAAGTGCTCATTCGCACATTGTGCAGTGTTTGCATCTTCGGTTAAGTTACAAAGTTAGGTTGTAATAATTTAGCATTGTGTGTGTGTTTGCACTCTCACCTAGAGCTCGAGATGAATCTGAAAAGAATCTGCCACATTGTGTACCTTGGGGAACATGTGGTCAACTTTATCAAGGAGTGTCTGGTAAGTAGTTTTAAATGAATCACTTATTATATTTTATCGAGCTGTATTCACTGTGTCTAGCAAGACACACGTCGACTGGTTTACTACAGCTGTATGAACACAAAACAAACTGATTTTGCTGAGATTTAATTGCAATAAACTGACATAAAGGGATGGAGAAATAACTACATTATGATGCCCAAAATACTTGTTTTTTCAATGGAGCTCGGATCGATCGGAGCTATGCTAAGCTAACATTGTAGCAGCTCCATCAACACTCAACATAACGTCGTATATGCGTAAATACGGCAGCGTCTTTTTCATTGTTTGTACCGTATGGTTTATACATATAGTTTGGTCCGGTCTCTACTAATATGAGGTATTGTAGAGCTCTGGGTGAACACCTACGGCTACAATCCTGGTTCTACAATCCTGGTTCAACAATCCTGGTTCAACAATCCTGGTTCAACAACGGACGTCAGTGATGACAGACGGAGCCTCTCATCGCGACACAGAGTCACGCAAATTCTTCGCCAGAGTTGAAAAATGTCAACTTGCACGAATGGGGAGAATTTGCGTTTACTCGCATCTATTCGCGTCTGTGCATTGACTTTGCATGTAATCTACTCGAACAAAGAAATGGTGCCGTGTTTTGTGTGAACAAGGCATTAGTCTGTGAGCAGATTCTGAACTTTATAAAAGTGTGAAAACAAAAGACAGTTGTATCTTTTAACATTATAGTGAATCTTAAAGTGTATTCTACTGTATTGTTCTATTTCATATATTTTTATTTCTCGGAGGATAGTTTTTTTAATACTGGTACTTGTGCTTTACTTGCGATAAAGTCAAATGTTTGCTATGAGAGAAGTATTTTAGGACACGTCGTTAGCTATCTTAGGCTTTGTAAGTCATTACATTTTGAAATCGCTAGAACTCCAATTTAAAGGTTCTCTATACCAAATGCAGAGCATTAACATACCATCAAACTAGTATTTGTTTTGTAAAGATACAGAGCAGTAAGGTCCACCTGAGCAGAGAATGAAGTCTCTCCTTTGTGTGTGTTGGAATCAGAACTTGTCAGTGTTTTGTTTCCATAGCCGAGCCGGCCGAGTGTCCTTTATCCACGAGTCAGTCTGGACCAGTGGAGCTGGTGGAACATGTTCTTGGTAGGGCTGTGTCACATCCAATCAATTTCAGCAAACATCCCAGAATGATTTAATGCAAACAAATTAAGGTATCAAACACGCATTACTACTTTGCAGTTAAATATTTAACATTTATTCCAACACGAAAAAAAGCAGTAAATAACACTTTGACAAACACGCAGGACATCTTATTAATGTCACCCTCACAGGGAATTCAGTATAATATAATATATATAACATATAATAATATTCTGTATAATATAATAATATATATATCATATAATAATATTCTGTATAATATAATAATATATATATCATATAATAATATTCTGTATAATATAATAATATATATATATCATATAATAATATTCTGTATAATATAATAATATATATATATCATATAATAATATTCTATATAATATAATAATATATATATCATATAATAATATTCTATATAATATAATAATATATATATATCATATAATAATATTCACTATAATATAAAACACACACACACACACATATATACATATATATAATTATTTATATATAACTATATATCCATTTCTCAGACAGGTGCTTCATGTCCCTCACTCCCTAACTGTCCATGCTGGTTCTGTCCCCGTTGTTTTAAAAAGATAAATAAGTTATTATCATGACGTCATCCAGCTAGTCAAACCTGTCTGGTGTACAGCTAGTAGAGAAGCTTCATGTACTGCTTCTCTTTCCTGCTAGTCTGCTGTCTGATTGTGAGGTCAGGCTGATCTGGGATCAGCTCTTTCAGTAGTTTCTCCTCTCAGTTCTCCTCTCAAACGGGTCTTGGAGGAGTAGTGCTCACACTGGCGCTCTCCTGTAGAGACTAGTCCTGACGAGAACGCAGCTTGGGGCAGAATGAAATCTGCCCCAAGCTGAATCTATTTGAGGACGCTGATTGGCTAAATTGTATGTCACTCATTTATATCTTTACTCAGCATTGGCTAAACTGCTTTATAGACCCGCCTCTTTGGGGCAGTTTCTCCAGCGCCCCAGCAGCTGAGACGTGCACACACTGAGAGGACCTGCAGACAGGCAGAGAGGACGAGCAGGAAAATCATATATTTACCGCAGATATCATATTTTACACATATTACTGGGTGATTCCATGTTTCAAAAACACAAATATTGACAATTTGTATAGTTTATTATTATTATTATTTATTTTATTTTGTATTATTTGTAGCTCAAGGGGGGGCGGCGCCCTAGCGCCCTCTATGGACCAGCCGCCACTGGTCTGGACCATAGAGAGAAAATTCAATCGCTCCCTAATATTAGACAAATACCTCAATAGTGATATTGCGATGATATTGTAGGGTTGACCATTGGCTGTTACAGCCGTATGAGCTCTGTAAGCACCACTACCTTCAAGCTGCCAGCTCAGCCGTCGCCATGTTTAGAGCCATAAGAAGGCCATCATTTTGGTCTGGATGGTTTTCAATGGTTTACATTTTCAGATCTGATTTGTAATGTTTGTGTAGATGTTTTTGTGATGATGTATATCAGACACTGGTTTCATCAGAGTAACTTTCTAAATGTCTTGTCTTTTATCAGGTTGTTCAGGAGGATGAAGCTGAACCAGAGCTTGAGGGGTGTGCAGTGGTTATCATCGCGGAGGAGGAGGATCCTCTCCATGTGACTTTGGGTTTGTTATTGATGGTGTGGAACTACGAGTTGCCATCAGTCACACATGTGCCATGTTATTTTGCCTCATCTATTCTCTGAACTTCAGCTATCCAAGTAAGCTCAAATACACCTTTGATGCGCTGCAGAAAGTATTCATAGAGATGGAACCAAAGAAAATGACACAAGTGTGCAGCCTGAGTCTCAAACTCTAAATATTGCACCAATGAAAAGACATTTGGATACAGCATGTGTTTTGTTCTGTTATATAGCTTGTATTCAAATACACTCCAGCAGAGAAACAGACTTTGTTTGAAAACAATTGTCATAATTTTGTACACTGAGAAGTTCAGTAGCACTGGTAATGTTTACAGTGGGTTATGCACAAAAGACCAACCCTTGTTCAAAGATTGCACCCCAGCAATTTAATTGTATTTTTCCTCTGTCTCTTGATCTTACATTGGTAATGGTTCAAAATATTGTGACATTCACACATTCTGGTCATTTTATCAAAGTTAACAAATACAGATTTTTACACTTCTTCATGTGTATTACATTGTCTCATGTTTAAATGACGGATGTACAAACCACTTTTACAATGTTAGAAACAGTAATGTCTCATGTTTAAATGGAGAGATGTAACCATATTGTTCATGTTAACATTTATGTGGATCTTTTGAAGTGAATTTAGTTTTTACTTATAGTAAGTAAACTAAATTACACACTAACTGTAACAAAATGTTTTGTATTCTCGCAAATTTTGCCTTTGTTTATGGTAAAAGTTTTAAGTTGTAAAAAAGCAACAAGAAAATGTATATTAATCTACATTAAGTAATCTTTTTACTTTGGACTAAATTAAATATGTGATTATTGTGTAATTAAAATAATAGTTTGTACTAAAACAGAAATGTAACTTAAGATTAAGTAATAAAATTACCTGTAACAAATTAGAGTGTTTTAATTAGTTTAGTCCAAAGTAAAAACTTTGCTCGTATGTAATAGAAAATATAAGGTTTTTCCAAATTGAAAAATAAAGTTGTATCAATGTAAAAAAAATGGTTTATGGTCTTTATAATTAATAATTTTACTTCGTGCGAGTGTAATTTTTTGTCATTTTCAAAAGTAATATTTTGATTTGTCTTTAATTAATCAAATTGTCAGGTTTCAACCAAATCATGAATATAATTTGAGAAAAAATACATTTACGTTTAACAAATGAGTATTTTAATTACTTTAGTGTAAAGTAAAAACTTTGCTTTCATGTAATGAAAAATATTAGGTTTTTCCAAATTTAAAAATTAAGTTGTACCAAAGTCAAAAAAAGATGTATGGTCTTCATAATAAATAATACTTTTACTTTGTGTAAATGTAATTTGACTTTTTCAAAAGTAATATTTTGATTTGTATTTCATCAAAATTTTAGGTTTCATCCAAATCAAAAATATAATTTGAGAAAAACTAATACATTGACGTGTAACAAATTAGAGTGATTTTTTTAAGTTAGTCCAAAGTATCATTTTTTTCAGTGCAGGCTGCTCTTAGTGGTGCGAACACAACCCCATCGCTCCGTCTGTGAACCGTATTTTATGTTACACTGAAGTACATTATTTATGCAGTCTTAAATTCTTGACTTCATGGTCACACTTTTTAAGCACGAACAGATTAGGATGAGCATGTAGTCTATGGATTCGGGACACAGCTACACAGACTTACCTTCTGCTGTGAAATAAATGTCACGGTGGGCTGGTGAGTATCGTCAGGTATGTTGCTGTGGACCTGAGCGAACTGATCAACACCGTCCTCCCATCTCAGACCGTTTCACTTGAAGGACTTCTAGCAGACAGAGGATGATGTCATGTCTCACCAGAAGAAAACAAGAGATAGGGAGAAGTTAAGAAAATTGACAATATCTTTAAAAAAAAAAAAAACGATATTCAGGGAGGTGAGACATCATTTCAGAGATGACAGCTCTCACCCAGAGAATACTATATCTGCCATGCAGTGATCAAATACCAGGTGTTTGTTGTGTACATGTGTGCACTGAAACTGGAAACAAACACACACAGTGGCCCAGAACTGTCCGTCAACAAGCCGAGGGCTTTAAAGAAGTTATCGATGTCAGCCCAGAGTGAGACTCTTGAGATAGTTGTGCACTAAAATGCAAGGTAAATGGAAAGGATTCTGTTGATGAATGAATTAGCTTTTCTGTCCTCTAACCCCTCCTTTAATTTACCAGTCAGAGAACTTTAATGCTAAAAGGGCCTCCGCTTCATATTACCATCCTGTGATCCACAGATCCACAGCGCATTGTGCTTTATTGATGGTAATGGAAAGTTTTTTAAATCCCTGTATGAACGCTGAAATCTCTCACGTCCTACATTTGTAGCAGAGACCTCAGTAAACGTTTGATCAACTAGGGAAACCATTAACTGAAGGATGATCTAGAGCATGAGCATCATCTATTTCCTTTGTTCAAACAAACTACAGTAACATGAATGCTTCACTTTACATCCATGTCTGTCCACAATGTCATCACTTCATTTTCATCAGATTAGACATTTGTGTGAAATTGTCCCAATCAGCACACGAGTTCTTGAATTATGGCCAAAAATCAAGTTGTGTGAGGTCACCGTGACCTTTATACCACCAACTTGTAATCAGTTAACCTTTTGTCCAGGTGGACGTTTGTGCCAAATTTGAATTGGACATTCGCTCGAGGTGTTCCCAAACGATTACGTTGACAAGAATGGGACGGACGTGAGGTTACAGTGACCTTAACCTTTGACCTACAAATTCTAATCCGTTCAGGATTGTCGTTTGTGGAAAACTTGGAAAAAATTCCCTCCAGTGGTTCCTGAAATATCACGTTCACAAGAATAGAATGAATGGACGGACCGACAACCCCACAAACATACTGCATGGGGGCATACAGTTTGAACCAGAGGAACACTTTAATATTTCAAAATGAAACAGATTTTTTGATCTTTCTCCACAGCAAACACAAAAAGCACAGGTGAAACAAGACTCCTTTCTTTTGTGTTTTATATGTCAGAAGGTATTCCTCCTCTGGTCGATCCCGCTTTATTTCTCCTCCAAATGACTTTGTCCAAACTGGAGGTTCGTTTCCAACCCGTCTGACCGTCTGACCGGCTCACTGCTCGTGTTTCTTGTAAAACGTCTTCTCAGTGATGTCACCATGTTTCCAGATGTCAGATTAATGACCGTAACGTTTGTCAAATCTCGTTCAAATAGAAGTTTGACTAAATGATCTGAACTTAAGGTGGATATACAAGTTTCATGACTCATCACCCACCATCTCATGGTCTGCGTCATCATGAGACCGAATATGGACCTGTGTTGAGTGAGTCAGTCAACATTAGTTCATATTAGGGGACTTTTGTCAGGGACTCCTTTAAAGTGACCTAACATTGGACTGAAGGGAGACAGTGCATTTCTTTATTTCAGAGCTGGGTCAGTCCAACAGGAGCCTTGAACAAACCTCCGTATGTGTCTGAAGCAACACTACGCATGAACTGGAGGCCACCGGGACAACAAACACAGGGCCACATGAACGTCTCATATTTACACCTTATTAACCGCTCTGTCCCTAAGCTCAGCTTCCTCATGTGTGGTTGGGGTAGTCGAGATTCTCTCCGAGGCGCAGCTGGATTTCCAGCGGGTGCCTCACGAATACGGGCACAAAGCCTCGTTTCTTCTTTTGTCATCCGCCGAGTGAAGGCGAGTCATTTTCTAAGTCTACAGCAGAAAACAGCAGCTGGAGACTGAATGGCAAACAGAGAGCCAAGAGGGTTAGAGAGGAAACAGAACAGGGAGTCTGTGCAGACAGTCCTCTTATGTCAGTGTGTGCGTCTCCGATGTGCTATTTTCTCTTGGCTTTGGAGAGCGTGTTCCAGGAGTCCTGGAATGTGAGTTTATTATGAGACAAGAGCTGGTGGCAGGAAGTGAGCTGGTCTCCTGGTCTTTGAGCTTGTCTTTGGAGTCTGTTAAAGTCCCAGGAGATGGACAGAGTCGGGTAGAGAGGAGACGTGAGGGACACGGCGAATCGTGGAGGGGTCACCGCATGTCCAAACTCTCCTCTCTCCTGTTTGAAGAGCCTGACACTGGGGGGGGCGGCACATCACTGGCCCAGCCGCTGCTGACAAGAACCGAACCGCTGCAGGACACCCAACAGGTCCTCATAGGAGACATTTCTGTGGGAGGGCAGGGAGCTGAGGACACAGAGCAGGACACACACTTTAAACATATCAAACTGAACACATCCGGAGAGCTAAACCGTGCCATCTACCGGTCACGTTGAACATTTGTTTTGGCTTTCTTTTAGTGATATTAAAGTTCAGACGGCAGCTTACATGAATTCAGTGAGTCTGATGTGCCAGGGGAGGAAGCCCAGCGTGCTGTCCACCGGACCAAACTTCACCACCAGCTCAGGGTCTGGGACGTTCTTGGACTCTGAAACAAACGAGCACAAAGACGGGCAGCATGTCATCACAAAGACCGATGTGTCCGGATGAAGTCTTTGTATGAAACCTGCATTTAAATAGACCTAATTATGAAATGGTGATGAGCATGACGCGGTGGGTTCTATCCAGTAATAAGTGTGCAGAAGTCTTCTTCCTACATTTGCATATATTTGTGAATCTGGATCATCATTAGTGGACTGTCGCAATTATTACGTAATCGCCTGATCGCGATCATTTTCCACAATCAGTGGAATTTAAAGCCAAAGTTGTGGCAACAGATAGAAAGTGAATTAGGTGCGTGTCCATCAGCTGGGTGAATTCAGGGTCTACCTGAGCACAAGGAAACCAGATCTTACTGCTGTCGGACATGTTCCTCTGTTAGAACAGGGCTCTGTATTGACCCCCCACACTGACAGCTCCAGAGGGGAGTTATGCTGGAGTCGTCGCTTCCATCCAGCTTTGAGAATGAGAAAATTCACATCAAAATGTCTGGGCTGCAGACAAATTGTCAAAACAATGGCGTCCTATGTCTTCTAAAGCGCTTTTCCTTGACCTCGATGGAAAACATCACGAGGTTGAGGAAAGATGTGAAGGAGGATTCATGAGGACTTAGAAACTGTGCTGCTCAGAAATATGACTCCACTTCATGACGGCTACATAATTATGATGCGACGGCGGATGTTATTGACGTTATTGCCGCAAGGAATTGTGGGGAGGCACCACCTCCTTTCCTTTGGTAAAGCATCTCCGGTCTGGAGGCTGAATTAAGAACGGTTCACACTGGCTTTGTGTTTCCTTGTTGCATATTAACTTGGGAACATAAAATCAAGCCTCCTTCAACAGCAAGTAAACAGCTTGAAATAGATCAGTGCAGCAGAGCGAGGTGGAGCATCGCGTCAGTAGACTATCCGTAGACTAACGATAGTATCAATGATTGCATCATTTCCATGAGTGGATTCAGGTCTAGTTCTAAAGCAGCACAGCTTGAATCCTCATCACGTCACTGAGTGAACAGAGGACACTTGATTACCTCATTTAATGACTGGGTCACTTGTTGTTTCTACTTATGACGCATGGATTTTTTTATAATCCAGAGATGTGAATAAAAAAAAGTGATTTCATTATAAATAGCTGCACAACAACAACAACAACAATCTTCAGACAGATTTGTTGTGACGAAGGTCCATACAGAGCAGAACATCTCAGCGCTCTCTGGTTCCTAAACAGAGACGTACGGGTGTGGAACTTATCCACCTGGACGATTTATGCTCACTGAATGAAAGCACATAAATAATCACGTCAGAAAAATATAGATAATAATATATATAACAATAGAATCTGTCGGTCGATTATTGTCGTTTTGAGATGATCGTCATCGGCCAATGTCTGCACTGTTGGCCGACCCCCTTGTGTCAAAATGATCCACTGATGGTCATATTGGCTTCAACTTTCACTACAGATTCTGTACCTACTTATAAAGAGATTAATATAAACTAAATGTAACGCAATAAGAAACCTAAACTAACTGAAGATGAATCCTGTGTCTTCTACGGGGATAACAATATGTTAACCATAATGATGAGAGTTTGTTATTTTAAATGAGGACACTGCAGAGTGCAGATTTACTTCAGCAAACTTCAGACAACAAGTGTGTTAAATAAATGCTCATTGAAGTTCAGGGATTTTGTGTAAATTGCTGTATTTTATCATATGCAAAAGAAACAAAAAGACAGCATGATATCGGCACTATTCATCAGCCGCCCTGCTCTAAATATCTGCATCGGACATTGAAAAGCCCATGTTGGTCGACACCGTTCCTCAACAGTATGCTGCAGATAAGACACAGAGCATCAGTCACGTCCTTCAATCAACCCAGCTGTGTGTAGTGAATATGGGCATTTTAATTGGTTTTGTGTGTAGGTTGCTGCGTAATGCGGCAAGAATGTAATAGAAAATATAAAGCTGAGACATGTCTCAGTGTCCTCACTGTCTGTATCCCAAACACAAGACATGAACTGGTACCTCTTAGCAGCACGTCCAGCATGGAGACGCTGATGTCTTTGGAGCTCCTCTCTTTGTTCTCCACAGAGCGACAGAGCTGCTGCGCTGCCTGGACGATGCTCTGCTTCCCGTCCTCTGGAGACAACACCTTCACTGTGGGGCCGCAGGAAACCACTGAGAGAGACACACCAGACAGGATTAACTTCTGAGCATGATGTACCTTCACAGGTACAGTAGATGGGGAAAGTCACAGTCCTGCATCTATAAAGCGAGTCGGACCGTCACTGATCCTGGAGCTCGATCCTCGTCCCCGGGACACGGCACCTTGAGCAATTTTCTCGTAACAAATAAATATTTTTAAATATCAAAAACAACAGAGTGGTGATTCTTCTCTGTGAAACCATATTTGAGCGAGCGTACAGGTGACCAGTCAGTGGTCAAATCGATGACACTATAATAACACGGTGGAATTTGCATTGTATAGAATGACAAGTACATTTCAAAAGGGAGGAAAGAAATTGGAAAATGACTCGTAAGGTAGCTTACAAAACAAACGAGATATATTCAATATACTCATTAGACAAATGTCATTCACATTTTAAAATGGTCTCAAGATGAACCAAACCATATAGTCACATTTAAATAATGCATTTAATATGCAATAAAAACAACTCATTTCTCCAGTCATTTGGGAAATAAGTGAGATGGTAAATCTCACAGAGTGGATGGTAAATCTCACAGAGTGGATGGTAAATCTCACAGAGTGGATGGTAAATCTCGCAGAGTGGATGGTAAATCTCACAGAGTGAGATGGTAAATCTCACAGAGTGAGATGGTAAATCTCACAGAGTGGATGGTAAATCTCACAGAGTGAGATGGTAAATCTCGCAGAGTGGATGGTAAATCTCACAGAGTGGATGGTAAATCTCGCAGAGTGGATGGTAAATCTCACAGAGTGAGATGGTAAATCTCACAGAGTGGATGGTAAATCTCACAGAGTGAGATGGTAAATCTCACAGAGTGAGATGGTAAATCTCACAGAGTGAGATGGTAAATCTCACAGAGTGGATGGTAAATCTCACAGAGTGGATGGTAAATCTCACAGAGTGGATGGTAAATCTCACAGAGTGAGATGGTAAATCTCACAGAGTGGATGGTAAATCTCACAGAGTGAGATGGTAAATCTCACAGAGTGGATGGTAAATCTCACAGAGTGAGATGGTAAATCTCACAGAGTGGATGGTAAATCTCACAGAGTGGATGGTAAATCTCACAGAGTGGATGGTAAATCTCACAGAGTGGATGGTAAATCTCACAGAGTGGATGGTAAATCTCACAGAGTGGATGGTAAATCTCACAGAGTGGATGGTAAATCTCACAGAGTGAGATGGTAAATCTCACAGAGTGAGATGGTAAATCTCACAGAGTGGATGGTAAATCTCACAGAGTGGATGGTAAATCTCACAGAGTGGATGGTAAATCTCACAGAGTGAGATGGTAAATCTCACAGAGTGAGATGGTAAATCTCACAGAGTGGATGGTAAATCTCACAGAGTGGATGGTAAATCTCACAGAGTGAGATGGTAAATCTCACAGAGTGGATGGTAAATCTCACAGAGTGAGATGGTAAATCTCACAGAGTGGATGGTAAATCTCACAGAGTGGATGGTAAATCTCACAGAGTGGATGGTAAATCTCACAGAGTGGATGGTAAATCTCACAGAGTGGATGGTAAATCTCACAGAGTGGATGGTAAATCTCACAGAGTGAGATGGTAAATCTCACAGAGTGAGATGGTAAATCTCACAGAGTGGATGGTAAATCTCACAGAGTGGATGGTAAATCTCACAGAGTGGATGGTAAATCTCACAGAGTGGATGGTAAATCTCACAGAGTGAGATGGTAAATCTCACAGAGTGGATGGTAAATCTCACAGAGTGGATGGTAAATCTCACAGAGTGGATGGTAAATCTCACAGAGTGAGATGGTAAATCTCACAGAGTGGATGGTAAATCTCACAGAGTGAGATGGTAAATCTCACAGAGTGGATGGTAAATCTCACAGAGTGAGATGGTAAATCTCACAGAGTGGATGGTAAATCTCACAGAGTGAGATGGTAAATCTCACAGAGTGGATGGTAAATCTCACAGAGTGGATGGTAAATCTCACAGAGTGAGATGGTAAATCTCACAGAGTGGATGGTAAATCTCACAGAGTGGATGGTAAATCTCACAGAGTGAGATGGTAAATCTCACAGAGTGGATGGTAAATCTCACAGAGTGGATGGTAAATCTCACAGAGTGAGATGGTAAATCTCACAGAGTGGATGGTAAATCTCACAGAGTGGATGGTAAATCTCACAGAGTGGATGGTAAATCTCACAGAGTGGATGGTAAATCTCACAGAGTGAGATGGTAAATCTCACAGAGTGGATGGTAAATCTCACAGAGTGGATGGTAAATCTCACAGAGTGAGATGGTAAATCTCACAGAGTGGATGGTAAATCTCACAGAGTGAGATGGTAAATCTCACAGAGTGGATGGTAAATCTCACAGAGTGAGATGGTAAATCTCACAGAGTGGATGGTAAATCTCACAGAGTGGATGGTAAATCTCACAGAGTGGATGGTAAATCTCACAGAGTGGATGGTAAATCTCACAGAGTGGATGGTAAATCTCACAGAGTGGATGCCCCACCAGGAGAATGTTACACAACTTTTTCGTCATATTGGCCAAGAGTTTTGAATTAGATCAGTATAATAGACTAACTCTCCCAAACTATAGTACAAGTATACCTTTTCATGCAAGAGCACTCATCCATACAACACAATCCGGAGAAGAAGCCTTTTACTGGGAGATATACATTTTCACTCAGGAAACCAAGTATCACTTGGGGATAACATATTCCCTCAGATATGAATCCCTTTCTGGCCTCAGCCATTTGATCCTACACGTTTACCTACATGAGAGAGTGTTAGAACGTTGATCAACCATTCAGGACCCAGGGGCCCTCAATGTTGACCCTCATTTAATACGTTATAGGGCAGACACTCGTTTAGATCTCCTCAAGTTTGCATGTTGTGCCCACTGTCGGTTGAGCCACAGCAGACTTCTGAGTAAGTTGTGTTGAAAGGAAGCCTGGGTGAGGGTGAACCCACCCGGATGAATTGTAAATGAAGTGGAACTACAGTCTGTAGGAAGTACACCAATACTACGAGAACGTACACGCTGCCTGCGTAATGAGAAAAACCTGCTCCACAGGACATCATTATCCATGTGATGGGTTCATGGGGAAGAGACTGTGACACCATATGATGGAGCCGTTCAATGGGTGGCAGCTCCACAACACAACTCTAATATTCTGTACTTCACTGTACTAAACTAGTGTGAGATAAAAACCTGTGGATGTGGGTTTTTGAGGGCTAGCTGGCAGTGTCAGTTTCTGTCTTTTGTGTCCTGGAAGAATATCCTAAAAAACTAGTCAAAGGGCCCAAATCCCACAAGTCTGAGGTCTGAGGGCCGTCCCATTGACTAAGCAGGTACTGGAGGGCTCACTCGCACACATCTTGAGCCCTTTTTTATGCACTTTTCTTAAGTCTGCGTTTCTGCAGACTTTGCCGGAGGGAATTACCCACAATTCATAGGGTTCTGATGTAAAACACAGGTGTAAAAAAAAAAGAAGAAAGGTAAACAAATAAGAGGACACAAAGCCTGGAGTTGTACACAGAAACAATAAGACGGTCCAACAAAGACATCATGAAACCAGAGGAATGCAAGCAGAGACTATATTCACACCTGGTTCATTCATCAACCATTTCGTCTGATTACTGAAGCTGTGGTGACAAAAACAAGTAAACTTATTATTAAAACTATATTATTATTTGACAATAACCATTTGAAGCCCTTGCAGCCTGTCACACTCAACCATTCACCAGGAGACATCAGTGAAGTCCCCGAGACTAAGACCTCCTCCTGTCCTGGTACTGACCCAATAGGATGGCAGTGGACAGGGGCAATAAACTCAAAACTAAGCCCGTCGTTTGTGCATACAGCCATGTTTTCCATCATGTTCCTCTTACTCCACAGTCTTCTCCGTTTGTTAAAATAGAGAGATTTGAGGGGCTTTGGGGTCATTTCATCCAAAGTGTTTTGAGGAGGCGAATTCAAACAGATGGCAACTTCATCATGTCAGCCAGTTCATTCAAGCTTGCACTTTGCTCTGTAAATGTTGTGCCAACGCTCTATTTATCTGCGTGGAATGAAAATGACCCGGTGCCAGCTAGTGCAACAGTAGATATTCCTTCTGCTTTTCAAAAGGAATGAGGCGATGAAAGCTTGTGAAAACAGAAGCAGAGCGGGACAACAAACCTGAGGGACATATTCTTATATACGAGGTTTCAGTGAGCCGGCCCATCACGAGGGACAAGAAAGTGAAGCAACAAATACTCTGTCTCGACTGCAACGATACATCTAAAGATAAACAGTGAATCTCTTACATGCCAAGACGTCCGACATAAAGCGAAGATCACATCTGTGACCTACTGCGAGTGAGGCAATACATGACACTAGATTATCTTACAAGCATGCAAGATTCTAAACAGGGTTGAGGACTATTTCAATACCGATTGAACTCGTCCTCGTACAAGATGTCACCGCCAACCCGTTGATGAAATGTTCCGTTTGCTTTACGTCTGTAATTTGTGCTTTTATGTTATTATATTTGCACTTCTTGGTGCTTTTATGTGTAAATCTTTTATGCTGTCATCTTTGAAAGATTATAATTCTCAACGGGACCTTAAATAAAGCTTACATAAAATGAAACAGATAAGATAAGATAAGATAAGATAATCCTTTATTAGTCCCGCAGTGGGGAAATGTACAGGATCACAGCAGCACAGTGGACAGTGCACACATAAGTAACCTGGTTACTAACACAATAGTACTAATGTTGTTACTTGTTTTGTGTTAGTAACAAAGTAACCAGGTTACTGTGTCGGTCCTGACTTTTTCAGAAGGGGGTTGAACCTTTCAAGTTTCTGCTGGTTTATTATTATTATTATTATTATTATTATATTATTATTATTATTATTATTATTATATTATTATTATTAGTTGTCTTATGCCCTCGCTCAATTTGAGGGCAAGTATGAAGCAAAATCAGTTTGATATTGATTAGCGCATGTGGGCGTGGACTATCACATATTGGTCCATAACTCCAGACTTCAGAGTGCACCGACTTCTTTTTAGACAGAAACACATTTGGTGAACCGGTAAAGCTCCAGAGAGGACTTCTCTTCCGGGGTCCTCCACGATACTGATTTTTGGATGAATAACTGTGGATTTGAATATATAAAAATACTGAATTTAATAAACAGCCAAATGTTCGATGGTGGAAACCGACTTATTCACACTTCTAGAGGCTACTTTGGTTTGCCTTCAGTTACAGTCGGACGTTGGAGTTATTTTAAATACAAGGACGCATCGCTCCATGTAACGATCTCTCCTTTCATTCCAGCCGCTCCACTGTTACTTATCTTGTTTGCAGTCTTTTGTCGCGCACATGCATATTTGTAAAGAGCCGATTAGAAAACCGATTAGGTGTGTACATGGCAGAGAAATCAGCGTTCTGCAGGAGGAGTCTTGCTGGGGAAATCAGGTCTCCTTAATCCCCTACCGAGACCACATTTCTCCTCCACATGACATTTAAGGAGTCAGTTTACCAGAGAAGCCTTGATCACACCGAAGTGCATATAAGTGTTAGTGTAGACTAAAACAGTAGAGGCTGTGCATAATCCTTACCGTGGTGCTGGTGTTTGTCACTGCCGTTGCTTAGGAACTCCACGTTGTATTTGGATCCATCCGCACCCAGCAAGTCCTGCTGCTGCCTTACTATCTCCTCTAGCAGACGGGAGTTGTTCTTGCGGAAAATACCTATTTAATCCAGAATAAAGAGAAACAAGGCAATGTTACAGAGGAGTCTTTGACTTCATTCAAAGGAGTGAGCATGCAGGAGAGTTATATTATTACATATTATACATTATATGTTAATGTACAAAGTAATAAAGCAGGCTTTACATGACCAATTTGCATCATGTGGTCGGACTCTAAACTTCAGGGTTTTTTCAGGTGAAGGTGCTTTTGGGATGAACCAGTCTATCCCGTTCGAGCCCCACTGATGGATCCCAGTTTAGAACACAGCTTGTGAACAGTTTGTGAGCTAAACTGGGATCCCGCCCCGACAACACGGCCTTACATCTGCACGATGGACCTCTAGACGAGGCTGGAATAAGTCACACCGGGTCCCGAATCGAACCTCAGAAATAAGCCTCGTGTGGACGGGATGTCAATACAAACACTTCTGGTCCTTGTGTGTAAATGCATGCTACAATGCTGCTGCTACTGTGATGATCATATGAAATAAACTAAACCTGGATACAAATTTAGACCCAAATAATAAGTAGCAGATTTCCGACGGGCTTCGAGGAATAATAAAGTCTCATTTCTGTTTCCTCAGAGACCGAGACATGAGCATAGTCTCAAGTGACGCACATGAAGTGGAACAAACCAATATAACTTCTACAGTCACATGACGTTACAGAAAGAAGACTGTATACGTTATGGTGAGACGAGTAAGGGAACATTAAAAAGGTCAAACAAACCGTATCGAATCAAACACAAAGGCCTGTAAATGATGACATGACAGCTGTTCAGTGACAGCAAAACCTGTTCATCTCAGCCCACATTGCAGATACGCACACGTTTGCATATTTAGACAGTTTCAGGGGTATAACTGACTTAGAAACACGAGACACGAGAACAGCTGCTGTCTGTTATACACATGTTGGTTGTATTTAATTAAAAAGACATGCATTTTAAATAGATGGGCGATGGGAGAGCGACGGAGCTACATGTGTGCAGTAGAACCAGCAGATACAACCGAAGAGAGACGGGTAGTGAAGGTAGAGATGTTTACCGTGATGATCATAGACGCTGACATAAGAAATGCCGACAGCCATACACCAGACCACCAGGTTTGCTATGTCCGTATAGCTGGGTTCTTCTTCCGTTACCAATAGGCCGATGTGGACCGGCAGCTTCTCCAGAGACCTGCCGTCAGACAGCCACCGTGGCCGGCGACCTGCAGTGCGGTTTCCAGTCACGGGGTTAGCGTTAGCATCAGGGTTTTGATTTAACTTCTTCTGGTGGTCCGGGAAACCAGCCAGGGCTACCGGTAGCAGTAGACCGGCCATCGCCCGCTCCCACAGCCGCCCCTTCCAGCTCCGAAGCCGGACACGGAGCCAGGCGACGAGCGCTCTGTTGATGTGGACCAGAACCAGCAGTAGCCGCCATAACAAGCCGTAAAGCAGCGCCATTAGTCTCCTTATTCCCTGTAAGAGCCTTAAAGGATAGTGGTCTGAATGTGCAGTACATGCGCTTTTCTCTTTAAGTAGTATCTGCCTGCTAAACCTGTTTCATCGCTGCCTGCAGCTCGGTCCGCCTGCCGCCATCTTCCTCTTTCGTTGGCAACCCCTGACCTGTGAACCCTCTGCGTGATACACGGAGCTCGCTGATTGGATGAGATCAGAGTGACGCGGTGCTAAGAGCCGCCTTAACGAGTGTCAATCCGGGCCATGAAACCGCAACACCTAATAAAGTGAGCTTTCAGATGTTTTTGTGGTAAAATATATATTCTTTCCCAAGAAAGAAAATAAGTAGTTGTGTCGAAGTAAAATTATTTATTAAAAAAATTGAAGAAAACCTCTCGGGGTTGTGTCTTTCGATGAAACGTGGGCTGTAAACCGACACATCCAGAAAGTTAGTGACGGATCTAAGAAAGTGTCAAATGTACAGAAGATTAAAAATCTAGGTTAAAAGTGAATAGTTGCACTGAGCACCATTAAGCTTGGTTTAATTAGATCAATATGATATTGTGGGCATGTGTGTTTTTGATTAGACAGATTGTAGGCTCCATTTATCTGGAACAAATAGAGCAAAGATAAGGAGTGTATTTCAAATTCACATACAATAAAGACATATACACAAAGTCAATAACACTTAAATAATAGCATCAGTTTGAGTGACCGCAGTGGAATGTAACATCCACGCAATTACAGTACCTAAGTATAATTTTGAGGTACTTGAGTATTTCCATTTTGTGCTACATTATACTTCAATTAAAGTGATGAACACATGTATTATGTGTGGTATCTAATCATGAATCACTAATATAATATTCATGAATCTGAAATAGATCACTCTGTATAATGATAACTTTTACTTTTGGTACTTTAAGTATATTTTGATGCTTATCCTTTTGTACCTTTACTTGAGTATGCTTTTGAATGCAGGACTTTCACTTGTAACAGAGTATTTGTACACTGTAGTATTGCTGTAGTATTAGAATTCAAGATTAATTCAAGATTAATTAGCTGATAGATTTGCAAGAAAAGCCAAATAAAAAGAATCACAGAACAGTTCACTTTAGAAAGACAGAAATGATACCTTCACATATATAGCACTATATAGTGATTTCTGCATATCACTTGAATTTTAAACTACAGACACAGCTTTATTTCTGCAGGATTCACATTGAAAAAGCTGAACGCTCTCCACACTGCGGCAGTGAACTGTAATGTGTCAAGCCATCACCATAAAGTACCAGTTAACCATACAATGAATCATGCTACAAATTAAACCATCCATCAAACAATGTAGTTAACAGGAAGAGAACTAATTATTTAATGGAAGAAGGCAAGATACCCACAAGATATGGCTCCAAGTTTTCCTGCCAGTAGAAAGAGACAACTACAGATTAAATTCAAATTAAATTAAATTAAATTAAATTAAATTAAATGGAGGAGCTGCCATTTCCCACTTCATCTGTTAACACATAGTTTACTAAGTTTCTTACATTTCAGTCCCGTAAAGGTTTCTTGTCAGGCTGCTTTCACTTCCATGGTGTAAAGCAGTGGTGGGCCGTCAGGGCCTGCAAAGCCTTCTCTGCTGGCCTAAACAGAATCACAAAGTTATAGCTATTTTATAATTTTTCATAAATACACTACATGTATTATCATTTTTTCCCCCATTAGCTTATTTTCTCATTGCACAGCTCCTGTCTTCCTCAGTTGCTCTGCTTCCAGATTGCAGCGCTGCTTCCAGTGCTTATCCAATCAGATTTCACCTCTACTCAGTGGCGGCTGGCCAATAGAGGGCCATGGGGCCTGGCCCCACCTTGAGCGCCCCTCCTTGAGCCACAAAAAATATATATATAATTATACAAATTGTCAATATTTGTGTTTTTGAACTATGGAATGTACCCAGTAATATTTGTAAAATATGATATCTGCGCAAAATATCTGCTTTTCCTGCTCATCCTCTCCGCCTGTGTGCACGTCTCAGCAGCGCTGTGGCCATCGAGAAACGGCCCACAAGAGGCGGGTCTATTAAGCAGTTTAGCCAATTGCTGATTAAAGATATAAATGAGTGACTGTGGTGAAGCCTGACCGGAGTGGCTTCTGAAGTGGTAGGAGGCAGACACGAGAGACTTTGTTCCAATAACAAAAAGGTGTTTTATTTACAAAAGTGCCCTGCTACACGGGTAACCAAATAAATAAACAAACATTTAACTTAGCTTAACTAAATAAAACTCAACTCATCATAAAATAACATAATCACGTGCACACAGCTACACACTGATCTTCCTCTCCCCTGTTCAGTCAAAGTCATCTCCTTATATTGAGCCTCCTATCAGCAGGATTTAGTTCCAGTAATTGGTGTGCAGGTGACACCAATTACTGACTCCCCCCCTCCCAGACTTGGTCCGACCCAATGACATCATCCAGTGTACAAATAGAGGAAATAGCCGGGTGCCTCCCCCTTTAGTCTCTGGAACACATGGTGGGTATGGTAAACAAACAATGTATATGCATGGTTAGATATATAGATGGATGTAATATGGGGACAAATGGTGTGTTCTCACCCACTTTGTCACACACCCCCCCCCCTTACGATGTTACTCCTCAGAGTCACGGGACAGGAAGTCAGCGATGACATTCTTGTGTCCTGGTCTATACTGGATCTGAAAACGATAAGGCTGGAGAGACAAGTACCATCTGGTAATTCTAGCATTAGTGTCTTTCATTTTGTGGATCCACTGCAATGCACGATGGTCAGACTCAAGCACAAACTCTTTGCCAATCAGGTAGTATTTCAAGGTGTCCAATGCCCATTTAATAGCTAGAGCTTCCTTTTCCACTGTTGAATACCTCATTTCTCTTGGGAAGAGTTTCCGGCTGATGTACTGCACAGGCAACTGGTTTCCATCCTGCCCTTGCAATAACACTGCTCCGAGACCTACTCCAGAAGCATCTGTCTGGACAGTAAAGGGAAGAGTGAAATCTGGACACTGCAAAACCGGTTCTTGACACACACAGTTTTTCAAGTCCTTGAAAGCATTCTCACTTTCTTGAGTCCATTTTACCTTTATTGGGCTGGATTTGCGAGTCATGTCAGTTAGTACTGCAGATCTTGATGAAAAGTTCGGAATAAGTCTGCGATACCAACCTACTAACCCCAAGAATGATCGTAGCCTCCTCTTGGTGTTAGGCGGTTGTGAAGCTGCAATCGCCTCAACCTTTCCTACCTGAGGACGGATGCCTCCACCTCCAATCACATAACCAAGGTACTGGACTTCTGGCTTAGCAATGTGACACTTCTTGGCATTGATGACCAGACCAGCACTGTGGATGCGTTGAAAGACATCAGCAAGATGTTGAACATGCTCCTCCCAGGTCCGGCTGAAGATAACGATGTCATCAATGTACGCTGCTGCGTAGTCCTCCGCTCCTCTCAAAACTTCATCAACCAATCTTTGAAATGTTGCTGGTGCACCGTGTAAACCAAAGGGCATCATTCTGAATCTGAACAGGCCGCCGGGAACCCTGAATGTTGTTAAGTCCTTCGAAGATTCAGTTAAGGGCACTTGCCAGTACCCTTTACACAGGTCAAGGGTTGTTAGGAAGTTGGCATTTCCCAAGCGCTCAATCAGTTCATCAACCCTTGGCATTGGATAGGAATCAAAGGCAGACACAGCATTTAACTTTGAAAAGTTAACACAGAATCTCAGTTTAGGGTCATCCTTCTTTGGAACCAACACCACAGGGCTACACCACTCACTACGAGAAGGCTCGATGATTCCCGTAGCCAGCATCTCCTCCACGTCTTGCTTCAGTCCTGGAACAAGTCTGGCTGGAATGCGGCAGGTGGTGTCCCTGATTGGCCGCTGTTCTGGTGAATGCAGACGAATTTGATGGTCAATGAGGTTTGTACAACCTGGCTTTAGACTGAAGAGCCCTTTTTGCATGTGGGCCTGTAGTTCCCAGCGTTTTTCTGCCGTAAGATGACTCAGATCTGGAAACACTGGAGTCTCAGTTGACGTGGGAAAATACTGCTCCTGAAGTTCTTCCTCATCAACAACTGTGCATGCCCACATGGTTAAAGACTGCTCTGGTTGGTCTACCCACTCTTTTAGAAGGTTTACGTGAAAGACTTGATGCTTTTTCCGACGGTCTGGTAAAAAGAGTTCATACGTAACAGGGCCAGCTTTTTTTGTAATCTTGTATGGCCCCTGCCACTTGGCAAGGAGTCCGCTGTCAGACGTTGGCAGCAATAAAAGAATTTTCTGGCCCTCCTGGAAAACTCTCCTCTTAGAAGCTTTATCATAACTCTTCTTTTGTCGCTGCTGTGCTTGAGCCAGATTACCATTGGCAAGCTCCTGAAATTGGTCCAGTTTGTCTCTCATCTTCAGGACATACGAGAGCTCACTGCACTGCTGTTGTGGCATCGGACCCTCCCAGGCATCCTTCAAGACATCCATTGGACCCCTCACTGAATGTCCATAGAGCAGCTGGAAAGGTGAAAACCCTGTAGCTGCTTGTGGGACCTCTCTGTATGCAAACAGCAAGAATGGCAGCCATCGGTCCCAGTCTGACCCTGAGTCATTCACAAACTTCTTCAGCATAGACTTGAGGGTTTTGTTAAAGCGCTCCACGAGGCCATCTGTTTGTGGATGGTAGGGGCTGGTCTTTACACCCTGAATTCCCAGCATGCTGTACACCTCTTTTAGTAGGTGTGAGGTGAAGTTGGTGCCTTGGTCTGTGATGATCTCCTTTGGGATCCCGACTCTGGAAAACAGCTGAATGAGGCAGTTGACAATCTGGCGAGCCTTGATCTTCTTCAAGGGAAAGGCTTCAGGATATCTTGTGGCATAATCGCAGACTACCAGTATATACTTGTGGCCTGCACTACTCCTTTCTAGTGGGCCTACAATGTCCATGGCAATGCGTGAAAAGGGTGCATCAATGATGGGCATGCTAATGAGGGGAGCCCTATCTCCATTCTTGCCTGGAGCAGTTAACTGACACTGTGGACAAGACTGGCAACATTTTACTGCGTCAGCATACTGCTGGGGCCAATAGAAACGGGTAATCATTCTCGCAAATGTTTTTGCCTGTCCCAAGTGTCCTGCCCATGGGATAGAGTGGCTCAGGTTAAGGATTGTGGGCCTTAAACTCTGGGGAATGACTAACTGGTCACCAATCTGGCTACGGCGATACAACATGTCTCCCTTGACCACAAATACTTCCTTTCCCCTTTCCATCACTTGGGTTGACTCGGGCACACATTTAGCAAACAACGTTGTAAGTGTGGGGTCCTCTCGCTGTAGCTTAGCAAGGTCGCTAGGAATAACAAAATGATCGAATTCTAAAGGCTTCGACACCTGTTCAGCAACTTTTGTTCCCCTTACTCTGTCCCGTCTCCTCTGTCTCTTGCTTTTCCTTTCCTTACCGGCCTCAGTGTGCTCAACACTAGGCACTTCCTCGTTCGCAAACGGTAACTCCTCCCACTCCGCTGTTGAACTAGCTTGTTCTTGCTTGGTTTTTGACCTAGTGACAGCTAGCAAACTTTCACTGGTGCAGCTAGCTCTAGCCTCACAAGACTGCTTGGCTATCAGTTCAGCAAGGATAGGGAGATCAGAGCCTAACACAACCTGATATGGCAGTTGTTTAAATACTCCTACTGAAAGCAAGTAGTGTTGACCTTCAACCTGGATAGCTACCTCAGCTATGGGGTAACCTACTTTGTCACCGTGAATACAGAAAACGTCAACTGTCCCTCCACAAAAAATGACATCCCTCGGGAGACTGTCCTGTCTGACTAGGGTGCGATTACTTCCTGAATCTAGGAGAGCTACACAGGGTCTGTCGTCAATTAACACAGCTATTGTAAGTTCTTCATGTTGACATTCCGAGCCACTATTCCTCTCCAACTCACTGACAAGTAACTGGGGAGCAAAACACATGTAATTGTTACTAACACGTACATTAGGACAGTCTGCCTTAAAATGACCCTTCTGGCCACATGAATGACATGCTAAGAGGGCTTTGTTTCTCGGCTCATATGTAGCTGAGTTTGAGGGGAAGAAACTATGTCTTGTGTTAGCTCTAAATTCATTACCAAACGCCTTACTCGATGGGTTGGGTGGGCGGGACTTGGCTGGGAGGTACTCTTTTGATGGGCGGCGGGCGGCTAAAAAATCTTCAGCCAGTTCTGCTGCTTCTTTGGGAGTCTTTGGGTTTCGCTCTTTAATCCAGGTACAAAGGTCTGGATTCAGGATTTTGAGAAACTGCTCCATGATGATGGTGTCTCCAATTTGTTCCTTTGTCTTTACTTCAGGAGCCATCCACTTGCCGTACAAGTCCTTGAGGCGGACCTGCAACTCTTTAGGCGTCTCCTCTTCTCCTGGCACAGTAGAACGGAACCTTACTCGATAGGTCTCCGCGCTGATTTCAAATTTCTGCAATACAGCACACTTCACTTTTGCATAGTCCATGGTGTCATCAATGTCCATAGCTACATAGGCATACTGTGCTTTACCGGTTAGCAATGGAGCTAGGTGAAGAGCCCACTCATCCTGAGGCCACTGACAGGCATGAGCAATTCTTTCAAAGGTGATTAAATAATGTTCTATGTCCTCACCTTCTTTGTAGGGCTGCATTTTGGGGCTTTTCCAGCCAGGAAATCTCACTAGACTGGAATTCTGTCCTCCATTAGCCAACTGCAATAGATCATCCGCAGGCCTGTCTCGGATCACCGGGATTTGAGATGGATCGGCTGTCAGTTCTATGGAGTGGGCGGAGGTGGCTGCTGCACCTTCCTTCAGCGGCTGACGATCCTGACGGTCCTGTGTTACCTCTTGTTGGAGCTGTATGAATTGGTGTTGGATTCGCTTCCATCTATCATCCTGTCGCATACGCTCCTGCTCTGTCCTGCTATCACGGTCAGCCTGCTGTTGCATCAGGGATTGCATAAGTCTCGACAGTTCAGTCATACTTTCTTGCTCCTGGGGTTGGCCACCTGCTGCCCCCAGTTGGTCACCGACATCTTGGGCCTCTTCCAGTTTCCTTTGTCTCGTTGACATTTTTCTTCCCTGCCTCCTACTGGCCTGGATCCCACCACTGCCACCAAATGTGGTGAAGCCTGACCGGAGTGGCTTCTGAAGTGGTAGGAGGCAGACACGAGAGACTTTGTTCCAATAACAAAAAGGTGTTTTATTTACAAAAGTGCCCTGCTACACGGGTAACCAAATAAATAAACAAACATTTAACTTAGCTTAACTAAATAAAACTCAACTCATCATAAAATAACATAATCACGTGCACACAGCTACACACTGATCTTCCTCTCCCCTGTTCAGTCAAAGTCATCTCCTTATATTGAGCCTCCTATCAGCAGGATTTAGTTCCAGTAATTGGTGTGCAGGTGACACCAATTACTGACTCCCCCCTCCCAGACTTGGTCCGACCCAATGACATCATCCAGTGTACAAATAGAGGAAATAGCCGGGTGCCTCCCCCTTTAGTCTCTGGAACACATGGTGGGTATAATAAACAAACAATGTATATGCATGGTTAGATATATAGATGGATGTAATATGGGGACAAATGGTGTGTTCTCACCCACTTTGTCACAGTGACATACATACATACTACGGAGTGAGGGATGAGGAGGTAAGGAAACATGAGAACAAAAGGGTAGGGAGTGAGGGATGAGGAGGTAAGGAGACATGAGAAGACCAGGGTAGGGAGTGAGGGATGAGGAAGTAAGGAAACATGAGAACACCAGGGTAGGGAGTGAGGGATGAGGAGGTAAGGAAACATGAGAACACCAGGGTAGGGAGTGAGGGAGGAGGAGGTAAGGAGACATGAGAACACCAGGGCACACATGGAGAACTCTGTCAAGCTACATATTAGGCAAAGTGAACATCTTCTTCTACATAGTTGTCCTCAGTCTCATCTTCACTTGGTCATGGAGGCATCAACATTTAATAGAGATGGTAGATTAACAGTGAAAACTCATCATAGCTTCATTTAACATCAGTATTCCTAATTACACTTCATGTTTACTTCTCCTGATCTTTACCTCCTATAACAAGGTCCATAGGGGCATCTCAATAAATACACGTTTATTATATTATATTATAGTTTATATATATAGATATATACCAGTGGCGGGCCGTGCATTGTATACCTGGGCCTTCACTGCTGTCCTGCAGCTGAAACACAGCTACGGTTATTATTAGTTTTGTGTAAAAATGAAGCTCAACACCTATAAATACACTAACTGTAGAGAATACGCTGAGAGTGCGTCTCCTCTCTGCTCTGACTGCAGCTGGGACTGCTGCACGAGGCTTCTGTGAGAGTAACTGTGAGTGCTTTGGGGCGGCTCACGGCAGCACCCGCTGCTCGTTCACCACAGTAATTGTAGAACGTACGTGTTTTAACGTCATCGAGTCAAAACACCAGAAAAGTCTCCAACAACACCAGAACAAGTCTCCAACAACACCAGAACAAGTCTCCAACAACACCAGAACAAGTCTCCAATAACACCAGAACAAGTCTCCAACAACACCAGAACAAGTCTCCAACAACACCAGAACAAGTCTCCAACAACACCAGAACAAGTCTCCAACAACACCAGAACAAGTCTCCAATAACACCAGAACAAGTCTCCAACAACACCAGAACAAGTCTCCAACAACACCAGAACAAGTCTCCAACAACACCAGAACAAGTCTCCAACAACACCAGAACAAGTCTCCAATAACACCAGAACAAGTCTCCAACAACACCAGAACAAGTCTCCAACAACACCAGAACAAGTCTCCAATAACACCAGAACAAGTCTCCAACATCACCAGAACAAGTCTCCAACAACACCAGAACAAGTCTCCAATAACACCAGAACAAGTCTCCAACAACACCAGAACAAGTCTCCAACAACACCAGAACAAGTCTCCAACAACACCAGAACAAGTCTCCAACAACACCAGAACAAGTCTCTAGATTTGTCGCTAGTAGCTTTTGATAAAAAAAGTCTCCATGAGGGTTTGGAAAGTCGCCAGATTTAGAGAGAAAGTCGCCAAGTTGCCAACACTGGCACCGCTAAATATGTCCCCAGAGCAACATAGGACGTAACAATGGTTCCTATCACATCCTTTGTAATGTGTTTTTGTCTGTTGTGTACTGTGTCGTCTGTATGAGTTTTTGGTGGCAAAATGAGTTTCCCCACTGGGGATTAATAAAGTTTTTCTAATCTAATATAATGTAAAACCAAACAAAAATCCATCTTCATAAAAACAAGTTGTACAAATAATAATATATAAACAAGCATATTAAAGCTACTGCAGATGTAAAAACAAACGCATTTAACTTACCAGAGCTGCTGTTCACTATTTAAAGACAAAGTCCATCCTCCTTTCTTTGTTAATAAAGAGTTTAATCTCACGGTTGTTCAGTACATCCGTGCGTTTTAGTTCCAGTAAGAAGTCCTTCTGGATTCATGGACGCCAGTGAAGACAGTCGAGCCTCCCCAGTTGTATGTCTTGAATACGTTTTAATGCGTTTGAGGCTGAAAATGTCCGCTCGACAGAGGCAGCAGATATTGGGATTGTCACCGCCCAACATGTCAGGCTAGCCCACTGACCAATCACGTATGGCTAGGCCAGCTAGCAGGCTCTGACACTCAAAGAATACGCCCAACATGTCAAACTAAAGATCTGATTGGTTGAACACTATGACAATCAACAATATCGTCCCCATTCACTTAAACTGCACATGGATTCACTTGTGAGTCTGCAGGCCTCGGGCCTCTCTTCTTACCTAGAGACACAGAGGTGACATCTGATTGGATAAAAGCTCTACTTAAAACAAGCTGCACTGGAAGCAGAGCAACTGAGGAAGACAGTAGCTGTGCAATGAGAAAATAAGATAATGGGAACAATATTTTTATAAATTATAATACATGTAGTGTATCGTGAACAACGCCAAAAGCATATCGTGAGTCTGTGTGAATGGTGACAGTTTTACCAGCTGCGAGTTTGCATGCTTCAGTGAGTGCGATGAGCTCTGCGGCCTGTGCTGAGAGGTGACATGGGAGAGGTCCAGAACAGAGAACAACTGAGTCAGAAACAACAGAAAACCAACAAGATTAGTACCAGTCTGGGGATCCCGTGAAGCAGACCCGTCAACATACATTACCATATCACTGTTGGGTAGAGGTGTATCCAGGAGGTCAGGTCGAGGAGTGCACTGAGCTTGGAGCTCAGCCAGACAGTTATGCTCCTCACCGTCACCAGGAATAGGGAGAAGTGATGCAGGATTCAAGTTAGTGCAGCGTTTCACCGTAACGTTAGGCATGTCTAGGAGACATGTGTGATAACGCAAATAGCGAGCTGCAGAAAGATGAGAGGATTTCTGTTCTAACAGTATTAGTGACACAGAGTGAGGAACGAGAAGGGTCAACGGTGCATTAACCCACTATGTCGCGAGAGGCAGCGAGAGCCTTTTCTGCTGCTGCCACTGCACGGAGGCACTGTGGTAGGCCTGCAGCGACAGGGTCAAGTTTAGCGGAGAAATATGCTACCGGACGTAATTTGTCCCCATGAGATTGTAAAAGAACTGACGTCATACAACCTGAACGTTCGTCAACTGTTTGAGTGAAAGGTTTGTTTGGATCTGGTAAACCCAGTGTGGGAGGAGTTTGCAACGCACATTTCATTCTGTCAAATGCCTGAGAGGCCGTCGGTGTCCAGAGGACTTTGTCATGCGCAGTGAGGTTTTTACCGTGAATAACTTCGGACAGAGGTAGTTCAAGTTGGGAATAGTTAGGAATGAACGAACGGCAATACGAACACATTCCCAAAAAGGACATCATCTGTTTCTTTGTTCGTGGTTTTGGAAGCGTCACAATGGAGGAAATACGTTTAGGAGAGAGGGTTTTCCCTTCTCCTGAAATGTCATGACCAAGAAAATGTACATTTTGAGTTACAAACTGCAGTTTGGACAGGCTGGCCTTGTGGCCCTCTACTGCCAAATGTGTCAATCATTTCAATGTGTCTTTTCGACATTGTTGTTGTGTTGGAGCTGCAATAAGGCAATCATCTACATATTGCAGGAGAGCAGACCCTGGAGACAGGGTGAGGCTCTCCAAACTTTCCCTGAGTGCTTTATTGTAGATGGTAGGAGATTCAGTGTAGCCTTGACACAGACGAGTGAAAGTGTATGGCTTACCGTTGAAGTTGAAAGCGAACCAGAATTGACTGTCTTTGTCCACAGGAACCACAGAAAACCATTTAGCAGTAGGAGGAACCTGTGCTAAGATAGTATAGGGGTTAGGAACATTAGGGGCTCTCGCGTGGACCGCAGCATTGACAGCTTTAAGGTCTTGAACGAAACGCCACTCTGTTGGTTTGCCTGCGTCACGAATCTTTTTAACTGGAAAGATAGGTGTTCTTACCGGAGAACCTGGACAAGGAATGATTACACCTGCTTTCAGCACCGAATCAAACACTGGTGTGATACCGTCAATGGCCTCTTGGCGCAGTGGGTATTGATGTTTGTGTGGACGGAAATCTGAGCGAGGAGTGATGACCACAGGTTGACAGTTGTTGATGAGTCCCACGTCATATTTATGCGATGCCCAGAGCGACGACGGAACGGAGCTGAGGGCAGGAGAAATAGAGGAGACATCAGTGGCAAACGTGTCAGTGTGTGCGTCATGTTTTTTTTTTGCTCTTGTCTTGTGAGATTAGGAAAAAATCTGAAACTTTCTGAATCTAAATGTCAATAAAACTGAAGTAATTTTACTGCATTTGACCAACATTATATCTTCTCATCTTGGCCCTTTGACCTCTTCTGTTTAACCATTAAATTCAGGATTTAAGTGTGACAAATAAATCAATGAGGTAGTTAAATTATGCTTAGTATTTAATAAGAATGAACCAACACATGCTCACTCTTTCATGTAGGAATGTTTGGTTCTTAAATGACACAAATATAACAAGTAAATACATGATGTTTATAACTAGGTTGCAAATTAACAATCAACATCATGAAATAAACATCATTAAATACATCTGTATCAATAACATAGATATTTAACAAAGGCAGGTAAATATGACTACATCTTTGGTTTAAATGCACGTATACTGCCATCTAGTGGTAGAAAGGGTAAACACTTTTACTTATACAGTGTGCTCTGAATTCACTGAAGCAACAGCACAATACGGTGGAAAAATAAATATCAGTGCTAACAGCAACAACTCTGTGAACACAAAAATGTCTTTGATTAAACTAAATTATGAACTGTATTGTATCAAACAATTCACCGATTAATAGAAAACTTGATTCTTGCTGAGTACATGGATAAATAAATATTAAACTCCCATCTACCACGTTTATTGATTTATATAAACTAATGTATTTTCTTCTAATGTTACCCTGGTATGTGTTTGCATCATAGACTATATAATAATTTCTTGCATTCAGTCATTCTTTTGCCTTGACTTTTATTTTGAAATATTCTTACTTCCGGGTCTAACAGTATAATAAGTCCAATATCCAAAAATAAGAAGTTAATGTACTTACTTAACTTAAGAAGGGACTTTGACCTTGGATTATTCAAAAGGTACATAGTAGCGGTAGTTCATAGTATTTCTACAAGTATTCTCTGAAGTATTACGTCCAAAAATATTATTTTCAATTATGGAAGAAATAATTTTTAGCCCAAATCAAAGTTAGACAAAAAAAGGGTAAACCAAACTACACATGATTCTTTACTTTGAAATACGGACCGGAAGTATTCCTTGGATGGATTTGCGGTATCTTCAAAGTATATGATATGTAATACTGTACAAACAAAACTTCATTTTGATTAAATTTACATTCAGTTCATTACAGGGAATAATGTAACTTAGTGTCACTGTGTTAGCCGCTACTGGTGGATGCCAATGTTATTAGGCCGAACTTTAAACCTTAATATATTTTAAAAGGGCTGAGTTAGGGAACAGATTCGAAGAACTGCAATCTACGATATCATCATCTCTCAACAAGCAGGATTAGAGTTTAATATGAAGTTCAGTTTATTGACTGCATTCAAATATTAACATGATTTGTGGTGAAAAACAAACATTGTTTCCGCCCGGTCTCGAACCGGGGACCTTTCGCGTGTGAGGCGAACGTGATAACCACTACACTACGGAAACTTGGTGACAATGTTGTGTTCAGGTACCAGTCAAAAGAGGAGATGCTAATGAGGTGGGACGTCCTAACCTCTGTCTAAAGCAGGATTGGTCACAGGAGTGTGTTTCTGGTCCACTGCTGCCTTGCACAGTAACGTTAGCCCAGTGTTGCCAAATTGACGACTTTCTCGCTAAATCTGGTGACTTTCCAAATCCTCATGGCGACTTTTTTTTGTTCAAAAGCGGCTAGCGACAAATCTAGCGACTTTTTCTGGTGTTATTGGAGACTTTTCTGTTGTTTTGGAGACTCTGACGTGAAAGCACGTATCATTCTGCGGGTGCTGCCGTGAGCCCCTCCGCTGTCCCAAAGCACTCACAGGCAGTCAGCCTCACAGCAGCCTCGCGCTGCAGTCCCAGCTGCAGACTGTGGAAGCCATTAGTGCTGCTAACTGTTTTTTTGACGTCGTCTACATGGATGATTTGCTAGGAATCGGTTGCTTCTGTCTTGCTCCCCTACTTGACCAATCCTGCTGAAGAATGAGTTTCGGACCGCCTACCTCATTAACATACGGACACAGAAATACATAAATAAATAAATGAAGGAATACAGAAATGTAGAAATAGATTGATTTATTCATGTCCTGTTTAGGTATCAACTTTAATTTATTAATTTCAGCATTTAAATATTTCTGTATTTATTTCAGCATTTATTTATTCATTTCTGTATTTATACATTTATTTATGCATTTATATATTTATCCCTGTATTTATTTATACATTTATTAATGCATTCATTTATTTATACTTAAGACATTTTTCGTCCTCCATACTGATCACTATGGGTGTCATATATTTTTGGCCACAAGAGCGATTTTGCAGGCGCTGTTTCTGCTCTTGCATACAAGTAAGGAGACCCCTTTTTCCCCTTTGACTGACGGACGTCCAAGCATCATATATTTATTGCACTAGAATAAATAAAATAATTGCATTAGAATGTATATATTTATTCCAGTACTGAGTAGTAGTAGTATTGCAATACAATTATTGCACTAGAATAAATACAATTATTGAATTAGAATGTATATATTTATACAAAAGACTTTTACGCACGTGCCCAGGCACAATGCACCGTTCACACTTGATTGCAAACATTTCAGATGCCAGACAACATGATTTGGAGTGGATTGAGAACGGTGGTGTTGAAGGGGGAATAAATCCATCAGTAGAAAGAACTAAAGGTGTTGTGTATTTCCGAGTGATAGTCAAAGACCTGCGTGAACATTCCCGGACATGCTCGTGCCCGACAGCTCGTGAAATCATTTGTCCATGAAATGCAATATTCCTACCACACGTTTATTTAGGGGGGAAGCTATGGAGAAGGACTTCTGGTTGGTCTCAACGAAGTTCTGGCAAACAATAAGACTACTCAGGAGCAGCACACAAGGGGCAGTTTTCAGTCAAGTGTGAAGCGGTTGGGATGAGAGTCGGCACCCTACAAGGGAGGAGAACTGCTGTCCCTGACTGGGGATATTGTCAAATGGTGGAACGAGTCTCTCTCTCTCTCTCTCTCTCTCTCTCTCTCTCTCTCTCTCTCTCTCTCTCTCTCTCTCTCTCTCCTCTCTCTCTCTCTCTCTCTCTCTCTCTCTCTCTCTCTCTCTCTCTCTCTCTCTCTCTCTCTCTCTCTCTCTCTCTCTCTCTCTCTCTCTCTCTCTCTCTCTCTCTCTCTCTCTCTCTCTCTCTCTCTCTCTCTCTCTCTCTCTCTCTCTCTCTCTCTCTCTCTCTCTCTCTCTCTCTCTCTCTCTCTCTCTCTCTCTCTCTCTCTCTCTCTCTCTCTCTCTCTCTCTCTCTCAACAAACCACAGAGATCCACTAGACCTGGTCTCTGTGGTCTCTGGACTGTAAAGCTGTGAGACCACATGTGGACCAGAAGAAGAAGTTCAGAGGTCACATGAAAGCTCTGAAGTCGTGTTTCCGTCACGTTTAACTGACAGGATTGAAATAACAGTAAACCTTTCAAAGGGGGACGAGAGGTTTCTCGAAAGACCAGACCAGAGCCTCTGAAGACCAGGAGCCTAATCTGTTCTACAGGAAGCTCGTTATCATTCTCCAGAAGGGTGGAGCTACAGAACAGGAAGCTGAATAAACACTCTGATATCGTTCCACATCCCTGCATCTCTCCACCCGCAGAAGGTCTGACACAACAGGAAGCTGAGCTGTGAAGAACCTGTGAAGTGTCTGGTTCTTAAGAATGGACCCACTCAGCCCGTTAACAACACTAGGACTCTGATCAATACTCTTATTGGTTCTTTATGATTATAAAAGACAATAATTCAGAAAACAATCCACATTTCTTCACTATTTTATGAAAACAAAGGGCCAACGGGCCAGCTAACGGGTCAGGTAACGGGCCAGTTAACGGGCCAGCTAACGAGCCAGCTAACGGGCCAGCTAACGGGCCAGCTAACGGTCCAGGTAACGGGCCAGCTAACGTTCCAGGTAACGGGTCAGCTAACGGGTCAGCTAACGGGTCAGCTAACGGGTCAGCTAACGGGCCAGGTAACGGTCCAGCTAACGGGCCAGCTAACGGGCCAGCTAACGGGTCAGCTAACGGGCCAGCTAACGGGTCAGCTAACAGGCTAAACACAAACATACAGGTGGAACACAAATGTTCTGGACTTTACAGGTACAGGTGGACACACAAAACACGAGGAAGGCGGCCATATATGTTGTTTTGCTGAATTAATTATTAGCTAGCAAGTCTCACTGATAGTTAGCCAGCAGCTAACTTGTGTTAACAACATATATGTTAATTTATAACTCGCTGGAAACATTTGCTTGTTAGTTAGTAAGTTAACAGAGCTGATTAGCTGGAATTTTCACCTTGTTAATCAGTTGGTAGTTAGCATGTAACATCAGTTTTTTATTTGATTTGCTAGACGTAACATTAACTTGTTAGTTAATTAGTTGCTAAATAGCTCTTCTTGGAAGTACCATTAGCTTATTAATTAGTTCCTAGTTAGCTGGTAGGATTAGCCGATAAACTTGCAGGTAACATTAGCTTGTGTGCTAGTTTGAAGCTACCTATCAGGATTACCTTGTTTGTTAGTTGGCTAGTTAGCTTGTTAGTTGGTGAGCATGTAAAATTGCTAGTTAGTAGTTGGTTTACTAACTCATAACATTGTGTGGTTCGCTAGCTGGTAACATTAACTTGTTAGTTGGTTATCTCAATCCAGGTAATAGACGTAATAGCGTTGCGTTAAAGTAACGTTACTTTAAAGTAACGCTAGTTAACATTAAAGTACCGATAGTTAACGTTAAAGTACCGATAGTTAACGTTAAAGTATCGATAGTTAACATTAAAGTACCGATAGTAAACGTTAAAGTATCGCTAGTTAACGTTAAAGTAGTTACTTTAACGTTAAAGTACGTTACTTTAACGTTACTCCTGCTGCAGTAAACTGTGCGTGAGGCGTTCAGGAACGATAATAACTGACATATGAATCGTTTGTTAGTAATTTGAAGGCGGTAATGATCCCATAATGTAACAATGTTAGAGCACACAGAGAAGAGGTGTGATTAAATGTGACCACACGTGGCTCATGTTGTCATTAGAAGAGGAAACACCCGGTGACAGCGACACACCAGTAGAACCAGTTAACAACCCAGTTCAACTCCCAGCTAAAGTCCATGTCAGTAAACGGACTATTTAGAACTACTTTGTCCTTTAAAACGTCGGTTTTCAGTCAGAAATGTGTCTCTGCAGAGTGAAACCACAGAAGAAGAAGTTTACCGTCTTTGAGTCGTTCTTCTTCTGCAGAAATAATGTCGTCGCTTCTGCCTCTTCTTCTTCTTCTTCTTCTTCTTCTTCTGCTGCTTGTTTTCCCAAAGCAGAAACATCTGCTCACACTGGTAACGTGTCTTTGTGCTGCTGCACGTCAAACATCCCAAAATACACAGAGAGTCAGTCTCACGTTTCACTGGTTCACTCACCGCACTGACGCCCAGTCCGGGCCGAGCCTCAATACTGTGTGAGGAGCCAATTAACGGGACGAGTCAGTGGGGAGGGTCCCAAACTAGAGTCCTAGTCTCTGCTGACACGGACTAGTATGAGGGACATGTAGTCTAGTAGTATTCTACAGGAGGGGGGATACGATTATATCTGTAGGTTACACTGGAGGGTTCACTTGAAAGGAAAGGAAATGACAGGAAAGGAAAGGAAAGGAAAGGAATCAAAACGTATTATTATTATTACATATATATCATTTATAAAGAATATTTTTAGTGTTTCGTTGCACAAACTTTGGTGTTTTTCATATTTCTGTATTAGTGAGTGTTTTAATGAAGATAGTATAGTATAGTACAGTATATTACTATTACAGTATAATAATAATAATAATAATACTGTCGTTTTCCACCAGCAGGTGTCACTGTGTCCTCACTAGTTTAGGTCTCCTTTAAACAGGAAGGAACTCCAGACAGAAGAATAAATCAAACTTTATTGGACACAAATACATGTGAAGTTCAACGAGACATAATAAGTAAAAACCAGACTAAAGGTTTTTGAAAATAAACAAGGTGACATCCATCTTTGTGTCCTGGTAACAGTGTTCTTCTGTTTGAACGTCATCATTGATGTGAAAGTACTGTGAGAGAGAGACAACTTCTATATGAATATACTCATATATATATATAATAACTTCAGTTCAATATTAGTTTATTTACTCTGATATCTGTCTGTAAACTTCGGGAATATTCAGTCATGGACGAGTCGGCGCTGAAGCGGTTCTTTGATGGATTCATTGATGATGTGAGTACAAACCTGAAGCGTTACATCTTTAAAAACTCACGAATATGAACACTGTAAAACATTTCACTGTACACTTACAGTAAATTACTGGCAGTAAGATATTTATAATATATATATATATACATATCAAAAGATTACAGAAACTTACTGTAATCAAAACATACAGTTATTTGCTTTAATAATTCAAACATGACAATATTTTCACCAGCAAGATTAAGTACAATTCACAGTCTCTGTACTGTGTCCTAGAATGACAGTAAATTATTGTAAAAACTAAATATACAGTTATTCGTCAGCTGTAAGCAGTAAATTACTGTGAAAGGAGATCCAGGATAATGGGAGCATTCCCAGAATGCATTGCACTCACAGCAGTATTAAAGTAGTAAATGTAGTGTGACAGTTTAGTTTCATGTTTTACAAATGATCAGTAACATCCTAAAAGTTTTTATTAAACTAACAGGAGGAAGTTTGTGGGGGACTATTTTCTGTGGCGGATTGATCCTCATAGTGTCAGTATAGGATCATGTTTCTGTTGTTGTGGGTTCTTTGTGGGATTTGTTGACCATAAATAAAACGTAGAACACCATCAGACCCAGATGTGTAGTGAAATATAAACACCATCAGACCCAGATGTGTAGTGAAATATAAACACCATCAGACCCAGATGTGTAGTGAAATATAAACACCATCAGACCCAGATGTGTAGTGAAATATGAACACCATCAGACCCAGATGTGTAGTGAAATATAAACACCATCAGACCCAGATGTGTAGTGAAATATGAACACCATCAGACACAGATGTGTAGTGAAATATGAACACCATCAGACACAGATGTGTAGTGAAATATGAACACCATCAGACCCAGATGTGTAGTGAAATATGAACACCATCAGACCCAGATGTGTAGTGAAATATGAACACCATCAGACACAGATGTGTAGTGAAATATGAACACCATCAGACACAGATGTGTAGTGAAATATGAACACCATCAGACCCAGATGTGTAGTGAAATATGAACACCATCAGACACAGATGTGTAGTGAAATATGAACACCATCAGACACAGATGTGTAGTGAAATATGAACACCATCAGACACAGATGTGTAGTGAAATATGAACACCATCAGACACAGATGTGTAGTGAAATATAAACACCATCAGACCCAGATGCAGGACTCCTGGATGGAGGAGGAGGTGAACGAGGAGCTCCTCTCTCTGCCCGATGAGCTGCTCACGCTGCTCAAGGACGACTCAGGTACGACAAGTAAATGTGGCAGAACTTTTTATAGTAAGTCTTAAAAAAGTCCTAAATGGGAGCATTCATAAAAAATTCATGAGAAAAATTCATAGTATAGCATCTCGAAAAAAAGTAAAAAGTCAAAGCAAAGTATGTCTAAAGAGTCATAGTGTGTTGAAGAAAGTAAAGAAAAAACATCGTATAGTAAGTCCAAAAAAGTCACAGTTTGTCGTCATAGTTAGAGTCTTAGTACGTGTAAATAAGAAGAAAGTCAAAATATAGAAGTGTAGTATATATGTATAGTAGTATAGTGAGTCATGTATGACGTAATCATGTGTGAATACGGTCAACCT